>OZ014523.1:459853519-460297409 GCA_963966055.1 Lathyrus aphaca | reverse complement strand
TCTCCTCTCTCTCTCTCTCTCTTCTCTCTCTCTCTCTCTCTCTCTCTCTCTCTCTCTCTGAGTACCTAAATGAAGATAAAAAAGAAAAGCTTGCCTTGATTTGATGCCTGAATCTTGATATATCTTGAAGAAAAAAATTAACAGTTAATTATACAATTAAAAAATCAACACAATATTTAACAAATAAGAAACGAAAAATTAAACTATGTTAAAATACCTTTTGAGATAGATAATATTGCAGAAATAATAATAGTATTTGAAGATGGAAGTTGAAATTTAAAGAGGAAAGGAATTGAGAGAAGAAAATGAAGAAGAAGAAAAAAAATTAAGAGAAGGAAATAAGAGAAGGAAATGAAGAAGATGAAATTATTGAAGTCTGAATAAAATAGTCCAAGCGATAGAGAGAAATATGAAAATTATATAGACCATTTTGTCATGTGAATTTCACGTCGCAACATCCCAACGGTCAAAAAGTTGCGACGTGAGAATCATGACACAAATAAATGTATCAGTCAACTGTCTCTCATCAAGTTAGCGTTAGACCTCTTCCCTCCTTAACGTCCTTTTAATTTTTGAATTTCATATTACGACGTGATTATCATGTCACAACTAAAATTTTCAAATTTTCAAATCTCCTCCCATCTTCTAATTTGTGCGCGCCTAATTTCTTTTATTATTTATTATACATTTAAAGTTGCGACGTGATTACCACGTCACAACATTTTGTTTAATATTTCTGACTTTCCCATGTGCATGCAACAATGTCAATTTTTTAATAATAAAAACATGTTGTGACGTGATAACCACGTCAAAACTTCTTCTTTTTTGCCACATGATTTTCACGTCACTATATCGTGGTTGGAGACAGTTTTTCTTATAGTGTATAATTATAGTTATACATCATTGACCGAACTACGTTAACAAAAATCGATCGTATTTATTATCATTTACTTTCGTTTCTTTTTAATCTTCTAAATTGATTGTTGTTTTAACCATATATCGGATAATTATATAAAGTTTGGGAAATTCTAATATCACCTATAAGGTGGGAAAACACTCTAAAAAAATCCAAAATTTTCCTTCAGATTTCGGTTCATACTCACCATTTGCATAACTAAATAACGCATCAAATAAGTGTCACCCTATTTTTAAAAAAAAGTTTCAGAGATACATCTCCGGACATATCAATTCAATTTATTGTTTATTGTACATTTTAGTGGAGTTTTCGGATATGCATTTTTGGAGTTTTGTCACCTTTTCATGTTCGTCATTTCTGAAGATACATTTCTATAAATATCAAACATGATCTTTTTTAAAACATCCACATGCATGATCAGATCTCATACCCATTTTTTGTTCAAAACCCTTTCTAAAAAGCCCTTCATTCTCAATCAAGATTTTCACTTCAAACCTTCATTCTTATGTTTCATTGCATCAAAAGGAGAAAAATAAGTCGGAATTCATGGTAAATATCATTTATTTCAAGCCTCGTTGCTCACATTAATCTTATTTTATAGTTGGAAAAAACGTATTCGAATCATGTATTAATTCCTCCGGAAATTCATTTTCGGATGCTGTCTATTTTCATTTTTCAGCTCTTTGTTTTCAATTTTAGCTATTTTTAGTATTTTATATTGTTTTCATTAGATGTGATGCACCCCGATGTTATCCATAAACCTATTGTGTCTTTGAATGTCAAACATGTTGTTGTGAAGGAGGTAGATATTGGAAAACAATTTAAAAATGAACAAGAGTTTGGATTTCACGATCACATGCTTCAATGGATTCGTATGAGGCATCTAATATGGTGTTTAGTGTTGTAATAAAAAATCCTGATAATGATTCAGAGGGAAGAGGTGCATTTGTGACAATGATATGCAAAAGAAGCGGGAAGTATAAAACTTCTCTCCGAAATTTTAAACGAGAAGACACTGACACAAGAAAATATGAGTGTCCCTTTAAGTAACATGGTTATATTTTGTCAAATAACAAATGGAGATTTAATGTGATATTTTGTTTACATAACCATGATATTTGTGAAAAGTTTGTCAGTCATCGAATTGCATGTTGCCTCATGCCAAAACAAAATGAATGTGTTTCAGACATGACACTGAATTTGGTGCAACCGAAAAACATTCTTGCAATTTTGAAACGTAAAAGATCTGGAAATATTGAAAATATCAGGCAAGTATAAAATATTCGGTACAAAATAACAAGGCAATAGGGGGAACTCAAATGCGATAAATCTTGAACTTTTGGATGATAACAATTATGTATCTAAGTACCGAAAGTGTGAGCATGAAGTAATCGTTAGAGATATATTTTGGACTCATGTTGATTCCATCACGTAGTTCAACATATTTCCTTAAAGTGCTAATCATTGATTCAACATATAAGACCAATAAGTACATGTTTCCACTATTGAAAATTGTTGGTATTACCTCTACTCAGAAGACTTATTTTATTGGTTTTTCATTTCTAGAAAGCGAAAAGGATGAGAATGTTATCTGGGCTTTAGAGATATGTCGGGAAATGTTAAAGGACAAATAAGACATGCTGATGTTGATATATATTAAAAGAAGGCGTGTGACAAATATTAAGATTTGTTGAAATATGTTGAAAGTACAATTTTGAACCTGGTGAATGACAAGTTTGTTTGTGTTTGAACCAATCAAGTTAGACACCTTGTAAATACAACAACAAACCGAGTTGATTCTGCCCATGCTACATTGACGAATTAGTTGGAAAACAATAAGCTAGGGTGGTTTCTATAGAGATTGAACTTCGTGAACCAAATGATCCAAAATCAGCATAGTAAAATACATATATCATTTGGTCGTACCATCACATTATTTGAACACATACTCAGAGACAACATTCTTATTCTTTGTTGGTCAATAATATAGCTCGAGCAGGACTTAATTATATTTTTTACGAAGGCAAACGAACAGGACTGTAATCTTTTATTAATATTAATGATGTCTAATATATATATATATATATATATATATATATATATATATATATATATATATATATATATATATATATATATATATATATATATATATATATATATATATATGTGTGTGTGTGTGCGTGTGTGTGTGGAAAATACAGCTTTAGATTAAGATAATAGGGTGATACTGGAGATGCATCTCTGGAACATCTCCTGGTATAAGATATAATTTTATAAGTTCATATTTGTCTACAACTATTATAAGTATCAACTTTTGTCTCATGTTTCCTTCCAAAACATATTACGCCAGAATGAACATCAATTGACATGTCTTATATGTCTAATTCAACTATGCAAACCCATCAATTAAATTTAAGTTCAATGAGTACACCCCACTTGCAAATCTGAAATACACAATGGAAAAACTCTTATCTTACAAAGACAGTCGAAAAATTGTGAAGTTCAAGTACCATTTACCGTCAATTGACCACGAAGGAAAGTTTGAATTTAGCAACTTTGAGCTGAAGACGGGTGCAGTTGTAAGGTGTGGAATAATTGTTTCTGTTTTGAAACAAAAATTCTTATCAAGGTGAATGTGGAATAAATATGTTAAAATCCATTTGAATATTGAAATATAATACTTAATTTATGTTAACATCACTTATGTAATCCTTATTTTATGTTATCAATAATAATTTTATTTTGTTAACCTATAGCTTGCTTATTTTTCTGCTTTTATACTTCATCTTCAGTAATTTACGAAAATGCAAATCCTTAAGATTTACAAAGATGTATTTACATATACAAAATAGACACAAATCTAAAACATAACTCAAAATCAGTTTTATTTATATATGTTTGTGATGCGTCTAAATATGTATCACCGAAATTTAAAAATAATATTATATCTTTTCACTAATAAAATTCTCTAAAATTTTTACACTCACTTTATATGAATATCTGTTTAAAAAACAAAATATACTATTTGACCTACTTAATTTCCTAATTTGCTACCAAATAAAAGAGTCTCCACTAGTGAACATGCAAGCCTGATATGGACAAACACTACCAATTAATTTAACATCATGATATTGTTATTTTTTCTAAAATACGATTGTAAACGTGTCCTTTTAAAATTAACCGAATAAATAAATAGATTAGTAAACATAACTATTTTTTATTGATGGTGATAAAAAAAAACCAGCAATATAATACTTTGTTATCTACATTTAATCATTTATACAATCTTTGAGATTTTTTTTTGTGTTCTGTCAATTTTGATACCTACTTTTTCCAATTATTTTATACAAGTTTATACACATAATTAATTAGTAGTGGCATTAAGTCATAGTTCATTAAACTGATTAAAAACACTAATACCGAGAATCACGGTTTCACAAGATTTCAACGTTAAATCATAATCCAAACTTTATCGTTTTCCAAACATATCGTATCTACGAAGATTCATAATTAATAAACTCCTCAACATATAGATTCACCATAAAATAAATGTTGCTTTATAAATTATCAATAATATACAGCTAAGTAGTAAAGACAAGTAACGAAATTTCAACTTTGGAAAATAATTTATAATTCACGGGTTACGTGTTGATTTGAACGTACTAGAATTGAATGGAGAATTAAAATAAGTTATATTTTTTGAAGTGATTATGAGGTCTGTCATAAGGCATGTGCAAGGGTTGTACTTTGGGATATGGTGATGAATTTGAATAGTAACAGAACATGTTTTTGAGTTGCATTGAGACCGTCCATGAAAGTAGATGAGACCCACATTCACAGAGGTAGGAGGCCATAGGTTTCAACCTATTAACCTATGGATTTTAATTGCCGCAGTCAGAGATTGGTTATATTTGTTGAACATCAGTAACTTCTTTTTGTATTTTTATGAATATTGCAAAAATTAATAATATTAGGCACTGAATTTATTTATCTAAAAATTGTTGAGAATTGAAAAGACTAATAATATATATATATATATATATATATATATATATATATATATATATATATATATATATATATATATATATATGTAAATGAGTTTGAAATTTTAGTATATTTAAAAAATTATAAAAAATAACGTCTCAAACATTGATCAAAATAATTATTTATCTTTAAAAAAATATTATTTTAAAAAATATTAGTGATATATTATATGTTAGTAAAATATCATTTTTGGTCTCTTAACTTTATTCTTGGTTCTATTTGGTTGTTTAATTTTTGTATTGTCATTTTGGTCCTTTAAATTTATAAAAGTTACAAATGAGTCTCTTCCATCATTTAGCCTCAAACGGGTATGTCTATTTTATCTACCTGACAGGTGAGCTGACACGGTGTCACGTTCTTCTTTATGCACAGACCTCATCTTCATCGTTTCCATCTTGTTCTTAATCTTTGTTTCCACCATCACAATTGTTGTTGTTGTTGTTCTGACTTAATTGAGTTGTTGGTGTGACCTTGCAGGTTAATTTGTTATGTCATGCCTTTTTACACCTGGAACACTTAACTATAAGACAAGTTCTTCTCTTTTTTTTCCACTCCCATCAATCTCCCATTGCTCAAGAATTCTCATTTTCTTTGTTCTACCAGACATTTTCCTATACTTAGGTGGCAAAACATCTAGATATGGAGTCTTGCCCCATAATTTAATTGATGCATTCAAAGATTGGTTATATTTGTTGAACATCAGTAACTTCTTTTTGTACTTTATGAATATTGCAAAAATTAATAATATTATTTACTAAATTGATTAAAAAATAATATTTTAAAATTAAATTATTATCTAAAAATTGTTTTGAGAATTGAAAAGACTAATAACATATATATTTGTAAATGAGTTTGAAATTTTAATATATTTACAAATTATGAAAATAATGTATCAAACATTGATCAAAATAATCATTTTTCTTTAAAAAAAATATTAGTGACATATTATATGTTGGCAAAATATCTCTTTTGGTCCCTTAACTATACTTTCTGCTTCAATTTGGTCCCTTATTTTTTTTGGGTGTCATTTTGGTCCTTTAAATTTCTAAAAGTTACAAATAAGTCTCATCATTTGGCATCAAACGCCTGTCTATGTTGTCTATCTGGCAGGTGAGCTGACACGGTGTCACGTTCTTCTTTATACTCAAACCTCATCTTCATCATTTCCATCTTGTTCTTACTCTTCGTTTCTACCGTCGTAATTGTTATTTTTCTTCTTCTTACGAATTTGTACCCTTCTTCTTCTTACCCTCCGTTTCCATCATCGTTCTCTTCTTCATCTTACGATTTCTTCACTAAACGATGAAGGTCAACCATGATTCTTTGTTTTTGAAGGAGAAAAAAATATGAAAGTGGCCAGTCATGTGTTTAATGTAGCTTGTGAGCTGTACCATTTTATCATTGTGGAGATGAGGTTATGCTTCGTAGGGCAAACACTGAGAAGAATTTCGGAAAGAAATTTTCGGGCTGTCACAATTATAAGGTAAGCCCTAATTTTTGTTTGAGTAATTTAAAACCTGGTAATAAGATTTTGATCCACATTTGTATTTTGCAAGGGTCATTGCAAAGAGGATGTGATTTTTTCAATTGGTTCCATGAAGAATTTGCAGAAGACATAAGTCAAGTTTTGTTTAATAGGTTGGAAAGCTTATCAAAGGATTTTGAAAAGTTGAGGTTTAGAAAAGAAGAATTAGAGAATATTGTCATTGAAATTCAAGTTCAACTGAACAAGATATGGAAGTGGAAAATTATGTGTTTTGTAATGTTGTGTGTATGGTTGTTTATGATGTTTTAGGAGTGTGTATTAGTTGTCTAATGTATTGTGTATTTGTAACACAATTTATCAATTTAATGAGTTATATTGTTTGTCATATCTTTATTTATAGCAACATATCATTTGGTTTATAAATTTTTTGCTCAAACGGAAATCAAAATGACACAACAAATCATATTACTCAAACTTTAACACAAACTGACATTAATTGATATTGTTGAAATACATAGGAATATTTCCACAAAGGTACCAAAATGCATTGACATGTTACACATACTGTAACACGGTGGGAGAACTGACTTTAGTTATGTTGCGGATAGCAAGAGTCGCCACCGACTTTTATTTTATCCAAAGGAAAGGCATAAAAGAACAGGAAAGACCTTTTAAAAGATTTTTGGGTCCGGGGGGTAGGTTATGTAAAGGGAAGGTGTTAGCACCCTTTACATCCATGGTTATCCATGGGCTCTTAGTTACTTAGCTCACTTTGAATTGTTTTTGAAAATGTGAAGTGTGTGGATAAAAATTTTCATAAGAGTTTGATAATGATCCATGTACGGATGCGTAAAAAACTTGTGTTTGAAAATTGTTTGAAATTTGTGAGGTGTTTGAGAAATTTTTAAGTAGTGAGCAAGTAACTATGAGGAACCTACCCTAAAGTTTAAGTCTTTCTGTTCTTTATCCTTTAAGTGGTAAGACTATCCCTATTATTAAGGAATAGGTAGTCATTACCTTGGATGTAAGGGACATATGAGGGACATCTATTTAATGAAGGCAACTGTAGGGTGTATTAAGCATTTGGAGGGACCGTCATCATTATTCGAAAGGGACAAGATCATATTGAGAGGCAACCATTAAGGGACTTGATCTTTGATTATTTAAGGGACTAGATGACTTTTTCTTTTAAGGGACTTTGCTTTATACACCCCACTTGACCTTTATGATTAGGCAACATTGAGAGGCAACCCTAGGAAGTGAGATGACGATTAAAAATCGACTTACGTGTGTGAGTGTTCAATTTAATATTTATCTTATAATTTAAATGGCCTAAATTCAATTTTTAAATATAATACATGTTTACACTCCCTATTTTACTAACCATAGCATGAAAATTAAATAATTTAAATATTTACAAAAATTACATCCAGGAACAGTTACATAATAATAATAAGCAATTAATAATAAATAGCAAAATAAATAAGCAAAAATAGAAATAATAACTAAATAAGCAAGAATAATTATAATAGGGGTTAGTAATAATAATTAAAAATAAATAGGGTTAGTGAAATAATAATAATAATAAGCATAATTTAAAAATAAATGGATTAGTAATAATATGATTAGTAATAATAATAAAAGACAAAATTTTAATGGTTAATAGAAAAATAAGAACAATTATATTAATTAATTATAAAATTTAAAATTATAAACAAATCAAATAAATTATGAACATGTTATAAGAAATTATCAAATTTGCAATTTTAGAAATTATTTACATATATAATTAATTATAAACAATGATATAATATTATTAAAATAGGATTAACTATAATTTAATTATATTAACTAATATATATACATAATAATTATATTTACAAAATTTAATTATATTAAATATTATATTTACAAAAAATTAGAAAAATAAAATTAGGTTTTTCATAATTGTTTAGAGAAAAATAAATTAGGGTTTGTAAAATATTAGGTTTTATTTAGAAAAATATTTTAGAGTTTATAATCTAATATACAAAATTATTTTAGTAAATATATATATATATATATATATATATATATATATATATATATATATATATATATATATATATATATATATATATATATATATATATATATATATTATAATTTAAATACATAATAAAAAAATAATTTTTTGAATTAAGAAAAAAAAGAGTTTTAGAATTTGAAGAACATTGAATATATATACAACATTATTTAATTATATTTATATATATGATTTTTAATAATTAAACAAAATTGATTAAACAAATAGAAAATAGAAAAAAAAAAAACAAAAGAGAGAAACTTACCTGGCTGGGGTTTGAACCCAGGAGGCTTTGTTTACCAGCAGCAAAACCCACCACCAGGCCAGCCATGCACGTGTGATAGAGGAATGGACCAAATTTGTTTTATGCAATGTCCTGGAAAATCACAAAAAATAAGAAAAAACCAAAAGGCCTGGGGGAGAATCGACCCCAGGACCTCTCAAGCAAACGCACAGGCATACTACCAACCAAGCTAGATGAGCGAACCTGATATTAAACCAACAACAATTCATAATATATTATAATTGCCAATTATATGAAAAACTAGAAAAAAGATGGTGAAGCCAGGACTCGAACTCAGGTTATCAGGCTACACGCGCATTCTTCTCACCACTGGGCCAAGCGTTGGCTTGTGATAATAAACCAACAACATAACATAAAATATTTTAAATAAAATTTGAATTTCCAGAATGCGCCAACCATCTTCATCTTCTTCCTTGGGTGTTGCAAATTTTCCTGTGAAATTCTCTACGAATACACCTGCGTTTTTCATTCCTGCGAATTACAAACTTCAACCAAACAACCAAATTTCACAAAATTAATTATGGCATTGAGTTTCTACTGAGTTTTGCAATTGTCCTACGTTTTTAGAATCCATTTATCATGATGAAATCATGAAACCCCAAAAGAGGCCGTGAACCCTAATCATGGTGAAATCTCATACCTGCATGAAAAACTTAATTGAATAGCCCATAATCATTCTAGGGTTCATCACAAACATCATCAAACAATCAAAAGCAAGTAAAATACAGTCAATCAATGGAATCGAAAAATCACATTCAAGAATAAAGTTTGGCTCGGGTTATGCAATTCATGAGGCTTTTGATGCAAATGGTGATTGATAAGGATTCAGTGATGTCCAATAGTCATGGCTATGTCCTCAAAATACCTTCTAAAGCCCTGGAAATCCAAAACCGAATGTGAGTTGTGGAGAGGTTTTTGTGATATGCAAACTTACACTTGGGGCTGTCAAAATTCGTGGCATGTTAGGGTAATGTGTTAAGTACTTATAGGTGACTGAATTAGGTCAAAAAGATTGATTACTTGTGTGGAGAATTTGATATGAAAAGATTCAAAATGATCATGCTTTAAAAAACAAATATTCATGTATGAACACTTGCTATTTTTGGCTAATCCTCATGATTTCTTTCCACTTCAATTCTAATCAAATTTATGATTTTCTAGAAGCTTGATCCAAATCAAATCTTACATTTTCATATTTTATTTTTATTTAAAATGATTTTTAATGAATTAAATCAAAATAAATAAAAATAAAATAATAAAAAATCTGATTTTTAATGATTTGGGTCGTGCATGAGGTCATTGTATGGATTGGGTCATCATTTGGCAAGCCCATTTGGAAGAAATTTGTTTTAGACCTCCATTTTCATCATAAACCAACCCAAAATTTCCCAACTTTGCAAGGGCACATATCCTTCAATTTTAATTCTATGAGGGTGTTCTTGGACATTTTGGAAAGCTTGAAGAGTCCTCTAAACAACACCACTGGTTTCATGTCCATATCATTTACCAATCTCAAGTTATGCCCTTTTGAAGTTGTTGACTTTTTGTTGACTTTCAAAAGGACCTATAATGTCTTAGCTCATACCTTCCAAATGAAGCATTTTTGGGCTTGGCTTGTGAGACACAAAGTTGTAGAGAATTCAATTTCCTTCAAAATGAGCTTTGAGTGGAGACTTGGTGATGAAGTATGTGAAAGTTATGGCTGGTCAAAGTTCAGTTGACTTTTACTGAGAAAACCCTAATTTAGAAACTCCTGATTCTTGATGATCTGAAATCTCCTTGATGAATCATGATCAACCCTTGATCAAATGATGAATTTTACTTCATATACTTGATGTTGGCAAAAAATTATGAAGTTTGACTTTGGTTTGACCACAGTTGACCTCAGTTTGACTTTTTAACTGCTTTGACTGATTTTGACTTATCTGATCATCTGACTGAGCAATCTTTTGAGAAAAGTCTTGAAACTTGTCATGGGGGTTCTTACACACACATAAGATGCTATGATGCTCACTTGAAGTCTTGGAAGTTCATTTAGCCTGATTAAAGTCCAAACCCTAGTTTTGGATGCACTGCTTAGGAGGTGCATTGTCTGAGGGAATTGTCAACTCTTCTGACCAATTGTGAACTTTGTGAACCTTGTGAACCATCATAAAATGTCTTGTAATACTCATGGGAGGTATTGTGAACCTTGTGAACCTCATAAAGTGACTTGTAGACTTCATGAACCTCCTGGAAGGTCTTGTAAAGCATTGTGAACCTTGTGAACCTTGTGAACCTTCATGAAGTGACTTGTAGACTTCATGAACCTCATGGAAGGTCTTGAAAGCATTGTGAATCTTGTGAACCTTGTGAACCTTCATGAAGTGACTTGTAGACTTCATGAGCCTCATGAAAGGTATTGAAAGCATTGGGAAGCTTGTGAACCTTGTGAACCTTCTTAGCACACAAAGTCTTGTATTGTGAGGGCAAATTTTGGGGTGCAACAGCTGCCCCTGTTCAATTTTCTGAAACCTGAGGGGTTAGATTGATATATTTGCCAGTCGTGACCTGGAAGGTTGAAGGGGATTGAACACAAAAGCCCAAAAATTTGCACTCACCGGTGCATAAAGTGATACAGATGGCTAATTGAATATGATTGAGTGGGCTTAAAGATGCCACTTGGAGAAAAGTTCTTAGATACATTTCTTGGAGGATAAAGCGGTCCAAAATATGAAGGTATAATGATAGTTTTCAGGAGGATAAAGCAGTCCTGAAGTAATGATGATAGTTGTCAGGAGGATGGAGCAGTCCTGAGGTAATAATGTGATTTCAGGAGGATAAAGCAATCCTGAGGTATCAGAAGTTGTCAGGAGGATTGAAGCAGTCCTGAGGTAATAATAAGCTGTCAGGAGGATGAAGCAGTCCTGATGTGGCAATATGTTTTCAAGAGGATGAAGCAGTCTTAAGAGATAATAAGTTTTCAGGAGGATAAAGCAGTCCTGATGTATAATGCTTTCAGGAGGATAAAGCAGTCCTGATGGATGATATGCTTTCAGGAGGATGAAGCAATCCTGAGGGATGATAACTTTCGAGAGGATAAAGCAATCCTGATAATCATAAGTCTGTTTGCTGGATAATTAACCTGAAAACAAGGTAGCATTCTGTATGATAACATTAGTTTATGCATTATGTATGCATGTATGATATGATGCATCTGAGCAATGTATTATGTATCTATGGATATGTATGTTATGGTATGATGTAAATGATGTATGTATGATATGATACTGCCGGAAGCGTCTGGATATCTTCGTATAACAACTGCTGGCCAGGGAAAATAAATCTCGATTCGTTGTTGAAGAATATGAGGAACTCGTTCCCGTCTTGTTTGATAATTTATTATACATAACCTTCCGTATGCTGGGGATAGCAAGGTATATGTAACCTCCCGTATGCTGGGGATAACAAGGTATAGATAACCTCCCGTATGCTGGGGATAGTAAGGTATACATAACCTTCATCTTCGTTTGATAGTAGGGCAGATATAACCTCCCGTCTTCGTTCGTCGTACCCTTATTGGAAAGTAAATTCCTGTATATCCGTATGAGGATAAAAGAGATGGATATAAATTCCAGGGGAGATGAGACTTTATGAAGATGGATTCGTCCTACTGAGGGTTTGTAACTGTTTTGTAAAGATGAACCGGCGAAGCTTCGTTGAAATCCTTCCCTCGTTCGTCCTTAGTAAATACTATTACTGCATTTCCATGTATTTCTGGTAAACATCAATCATATTAAGCATACATACATTTCTGGTAAACATCAATCATATTCAAAAGCATACATACATTCAAACACAACCAATGGACGTTTCGCTTATGTAAATAGGGTAAAAGTAAATCAGGATTCAAAAATGGATTTTTATTTATATCAAAGAGTGACCCATACACGGGTAAGTTTGTACAAGGAGACATAAACCCTAGTAAGAGGATTTTGTCATAAAATTTTACAAAACAAAGAAAATCAGCTATGTGGGAAATAATCCTATTGAGTTTCAATTCTACTATTGCCATAATCTTCAAGTATCTCATCTTCTGCTGTTGAGACGAAAACGATTGGATTGAGCTTTATCTGTTCGAGCTTGAATAAGTAATACAACTGGTTGCAGTTTCATGGGTGATCCAAACGAGACATAGTCATACGCTTTAATCCCTAACTTTTGCCTGGATTGCCCTTTCAGGTTTTCAATCCACCGGGATACCCTTTTTTGCCCAAGCCGCCTTTTCAGGTTTTCGACTTGCCGGGTGTACATCTTTTTATATATATCCCTAATTTTTGCCCAAATCCTTTTGGTTTGCCGGGATGCCCTTATTTTTGCCTAGGCTTGTCAACCTAGCGGGTCTCTTTTTATGCGTAGTATTTTTTAACTATGTCTGCGTTTACAGGCTGTGGGAAGTCTTCACCATCCGTTGTAGTGAGTATCATGGCACCTCCTGAGAACACTGTCTTGACTACAAATGGTACTTCATATGTTGGAGTCCATTTGCCCCTAGGATCACCCTGTGGTAATATGATACGCTTAATTACCAAGTCACCATCCTGATATACCTTTGGCTTAACCTTCTTGTTAAAAGCTTTGATCATCCGTTTCTGGTACATCTGGCCATGACAAACTGCTGCTAACCTTTTCTCATCAATCAAATTTATCTGGTCAAGTCGAGTCTGAATCCATTCATCCTCATCCAAGCCTGCATCATTCATAATTCTTAAGGAGGGAATCTGAACTTCAATGGGCAGAACTGCTTCCATACCATAGACCAAGGAGAATGGGGTTGCCCCTGTTGAAGTACGTATTGTGGTACGATAACCATGAAGAGCAAATGGTAACATCTCATGCCAATCCTTATAAGTAACAGTCATCTTCTGTACAATCTTCTTGATGTTCTTATTAGCAGCTTCAACTGCCCCATTCATCTTTGGACGATACGGAGAAGAGTTGTGATGCTTAATCTTGAACTGCATGCAGAGATCAGTAATCATAGCGTTGTTCAGATTAGAGCCATTGTCAGTGATAATCCTTTCAGGGATGCCATACCTACATATGAGATTATTCTTAATGAACCGAGCCACAACATTCTTAGTAACAGATGCAAATGAAGTTGCCTCCACCCACTTCGTGAAGTAATCAATAGCAACCAGGATGAAACGATGCCCATTAGAAGCAGTAGGCTTGATCTCACCAATCATATCAATGCCCCACATGGCAAAGGGCCAAGGAGCAGTCAACACATTCAATGGTGATGGAGGTACATGGACTTTATCAACATAGATTTGACACTTATGACATGTTCTGGAGTGTTGATAGCAATCAGCTTCCATGGTAGACCAATAGTAACCTGCTCTCAATATCTTCTTTTCCATAGTATGACCACTAGAATGAGTGCCAAAGATTCCATCATGCATGTCTTCCATAATCTCAGTTGCTTCCTTCTTATCCACGCAACGAAGCAAAGTTGAATCATGATTGCGCTTGTACAAAATGCCATTACTCAAAAAGAACTTAGCAGAGAACCTTCTCAGAAACTTCCTATCTTTGACAGATGCCCCTTTAGGGAATTCCTGAGCTTCAAGATATCTTTTCACTTCATAGAACTAAGGCTTCTCCTCTGCCCCTTTTGTATCAATCTCATTGCAGTATGCAGGCTTTTCAAATCTATCAATAGTAATCTTGGGAGCTTCATCATCCCAACTGATCTCAAACATGGATGCCATGGTGGCCAATGCATCTGCCAACTGATTCTCTCTTCGTGGAATGTGTCCAAAGGTAATTTCTTTGAAATGTGGGATCAAAGACAACACATGCTCTCTGTAAGGAATGAGGTTATCGTGCTTGGTATCCCAATCTCCTTTGATCTGACTAACTACCAGGGCTGAATCTCCATACACATCAAGGAACTGAATCTTCATATCAATAGCAGCTTTAATACCCAGGATACATGCCTCATACTCAGCCATGTTATTGGTACAATAGAAACAAAGTCTGGCAGTAATCGGGGTATGACAACCTTCAGGGGAACTAATCACAACACCAACACCATTACCAAGTGCATTAGAGGCACCATCAAAAACCATAGTCCATCGGGATCCTTGTTCAGGTCCGTCATGTTGTCCAGGTTCTTTGGTAATAATCATAATGTCTTCATCAGGGAACTCAAAACTCATTGACTGCTAATCATCCACTGCTTGATGAGCCAAATGATCAGCAACAACACTTCCCTTAATGGCCTTCTGAGTAGTATACTGTATATCATATTCTGTCAAGATCATTTGCCATCTTGCAATTCTTCCGGAGAGAGCAGGTTTCTCAAACATGTACTTGATTGGATCCATCTTCTAAATCAACAAGGTAGTATGGGTCAACATATACTGTCTTAGTCGGCGACCAGCCCATGCCAAAGCGCAGCAAGTTTTCTCGAGCAGTGAGTATCTTGTTTCACAGTCGATAAACTTTTTGCTAAGGTAGTATATTGCCTGCTCTTTTCGACCAGACTCGTCATGTTGCCCCAACACACACCCCATTGAGTTGTCTAACACTGTTAAGTACATGATCAAGGGTCTTCCATCAACTGGTGGCATCAAAATTGGTGGTTCCAGCAGATATCTCTTGATTTCATCAAAGGCAGTTTGGCACTCATCATTCCATTCCATCACCTGATCTTTCTTCAACAATTTGAAGATTGGCTCACAGATGGCAGTTAATTGAGAAATAAACCTTGCAATGTAGTTCAATCGTCCCAAGAAACCTCTAACCTCCTTCTCAGTACGGGGAGCTGGCATCTCTCGTATAGCTTTCACTTTTGCAGGATCCACTTCAATACCTTTTCCACTGACAATAAAGCCCAGGAGCTTTCCAGATCTAACTCCAAAAGTACACTTGTTTGGATTCAATCTCAACTTGTATTTCTTTAACCTCTCAAACAGTTTATGCAAATGATCAAGATGCCGCTCTTCATTCTGGGATATGGCTATCATATCATCCACATATACTTCAATCTCATGATGAATCATATCATGAAACAAAGCCACCATAGCACGCTGATATGTTGCCCCTGCATTCTTCAAACCAAATGGCATCACCTTATAGCAAAAGGTGCCCCAATGTGTAACAAATGTTGTCTTCTCCATATCTTCAGGAGCCATCTTGATTTGATTGTAACCAGAGAAACCATCCATAAAAGAGAATACCTTATGCTGAGTAGTGTTGTCTACCAGAACATCAATATGAGGAAGTGGAAAGTCATCTTTGGGGTTGGCCTTGTTCAAATCCCTGTAGTCTACACACATACGTACCTTACCATCTTTCTTAGGAACTGGTACCACATTTGCAACCCACTGAGGATAAGAAGTCACTACTAAGAACCCTGCATCAAACTGTTTCATTACCTCTGCTTTGATCTTTTCTGACATCTCAGGACGCATACGACGAACCTTCTGCTTCTTTGGACGACAATCTTCTTTTACTAGTAAACGGTGAACCACAATGTTTGTATCCAACCCTGACATATCTTCATAAGACCAAGCAAAGATCTCCACATAGTCACGTAACATCTGAATCAACATGCTCTTGACACTGTCCTCTAAATCAGCCCCTATCTTGACCTCTTTCCTGTTTTCTTCAGTTCCCAGATCCACAACTTCGACTGGCTCTTCATGTGGCTGTATAGCTTTCTCTTCTTGTTGTAACAACCTAGCAAGCTCTACAGGTACTTCACAACCGTCCTCATTTCCGTCTTCAGTTTGATAGATCGGATTCTCGAAATTATAATTGGCAATAGTAGAACTGTTATCAACAGGATCCAGAGTGGATGAGGATCTGCATTTTAGTGATGTGGGTGTGTGTAAGAACACATAGCTGATAAAGCAAAAATAAAAGAAAAGAAAGACTGGGAACACAATATTTACGAAAACGAAACGTCCACTGATTTTATTGAATGAGGTATGCAAATGAAATGACAGCCCGTAACAAGCACACCATTGTGCCCCGGGTAAGGCACAAGGCTTAAGAGTTCAATTGTTCAAGATATTACAAACTTAAAAGCAACAACACAGTAATAGTATTTACTCCTGACTAAAGGAGATAGGGATAACATCTTCAGCTTTCCAATTGTTGAGTCCAGCACCCACAGTAGGAAAAATCCAAGCATCCAGGTTGTAATCTTCATCATAGTCTCCCACAGCATTGATCTGATCTTTCATAACCCCTTGATTGGTGATACGAACAGCACGAGCACGACGAACGGCCTTCTGGGACTCTGCAGTGAAACCCAAACCAAACTTGTCAGACTTGTATGGGATATCAGGAAGCTGACCCCAAATAGTACAACCACCTTCATCCACCACAGCTCTAGCATCATTGAGGGAATCCATTGCCATTGTTGGAGGTTTTCTGGTGACCACAGGAACTTTCTTCGCAACAGGAGGAGCTACATAATCATTAACAACCCAAGGAACCACTTCAAACGTCTAACACGGAGTTTCAATGTATTCACCTTCCATTTCCAGATACTTGAAGGTATTCACATGGCTGACAAAGTATTCTTCTTCTCCATAGACAGTAACAACCTTTCCTTCCACCGGATATCTCAACTTTTGGTGTAATGTAGAGGTTACAACACCTGCCCCATGGATCCAGGGACGACCAAGCAGACAAGAGTATGAAGGACGAATATCCATCACAAAAAATGTAGCAGTAAAAACCTGTGACCCAACTTTGATTGGGAGATCAATTTCCCCATGCACTACTCTTCTAGAACCATCAAAAGCCTTCACCACAATATTGTTGGGCTTCAACACAGCATCTTCAGGACTCAGCTTATTCAGGACTTCCTTAGGCAACACATTCAGAGAGGAACCATTGTCTATCAATACGTGTGACAGGGTAGTGCCCCTGCATTCAATTGAGATATGCAAGGCCCTGTTATGATCCCTCTTGGCAGGGGTCAAATCAGCATCAGAAAATCCTAACCCATTATCATAGGTCAGGTGAGCAACACAATTCTCAAACTGGTCAACAGAAATGGCATTGGGTACATGAGCAGTCTTCAGAAACTTGATCAAGGCCTTGGCATGAGCCTCAGAACATAATAACAAGGACAACATAGAAATCTTTGAGGGAGTATGCCCCAACTGATCAACAATGTCATAATCACTCTTGCGAATGATTTTCAATACTTCTTCCATCTGCTTAGCAAGATCATCAGCAGCTGGCACATTAGTAGATACAGGTTCAATAACAGGACCTTTGCCCCGAGCATCAGTGGTGGAGGTAGTAGCAGGAGTAACTGTATTCTTGGAAGCAACTGGAGGAGAGAAGACTCTTCCACTACGTGTGATTTTACTAGATCCAGCAATATTGTCAACATCAACAGGCACATCAGCTAAAGGCTCTTGCTTAACACCATGGATGTAAACATCAGATCCATAATGCCAAGGCACAGCTTTGTCAGACGTATACGGGATAGGACCAGGAGTAGTGATGACCATAGGAGCCACTCTGGCTTCAGCAACAACTTTCACAGGACCTTCAGCAGTAATTTTGATTGGACCCTGATGAGTGATTTTAATAGGACCTTTGGAAGTGATTCTTACCGACACTTTGTCAACCATGTCAACCTCTTCAGTCTTCTTACCTTGCATAATATGATCTACCATACTTTCCACGGAAGGTGGTCTTCTTTCAAACACTATGGTGTAATTATTCATGAGACGTTGAATTCCGTCCTTCAACCTCCAACACTTATCTGGATTATACTCACAATAAACACAATCTTCACGACAACCTGGAAAGAACCCAGCTTATACTAAATTCTCTCTGATGACAGACAATGGTGTGGTCAACTCCGCAACTGAATGGATATGCAGATCTTCCTCAATGGCATTGACAGTCTTCTCATGATTTGGCATTGGAGCAGTAATCACATTTGGAGTACCCGGAGGATCAAATTCAATTTCTCCAGCATCAATCATATCTTGAATTTTATTCTTCAAGACCCAGCAGTTATTAGTATCATGTCCCTGACAGTTTGAATGGTATGCGCACCGTGCATTGGGGTTGTACCTGGGAGAGGTAACATTAGGATTCTGAGGAGCCTCTTTCAAAGTAATAAGTTCAGCCTTCAACAAGTGTTGCAATGCCTGAGCCATTGACATGTTGATCTTCGTGAACTGCCTTCTAGCCCTCTGTTGGTTGCCCTGTGGCTGCTCTGTTGTTGCAGGAGTTGGATTTGAAATATGAACTGCACTAACAGACTGATGCCTTCTGTTACGATCAGGTTGACCATAAACAGCATTGGATTCTTTCTTCCCAGTGGGAGGCTTCTTTGTAGCACCTGATGAAGAAGTACCCTCTTGGATCTTGCCATTCTTTATACCATTTTCCACTCGCTCTCCTGTCATTATCAACTCAGTGAAGCCAGATGATGAGCTTCCAATGAGATGACTGTAAAACGGGCCATTCAGCGTACACATGAACATATCAACCAATTCCCTTTCAGTTAAAGGGGGTTGAACTCTTCCAGCTAAATCTCTCCACTTCTGAGCATACTCTTTAAAACTTTCTTTGGCACCCATAGACATGCTCTGAAGCTGCATGCGAGTGGGGGCTAAGTCAGCATTGTATTGGTACTGCTTATAGAAAGCTTCAGCAAGATCATTCCAGTCCCTGATGTTGACACTCTCCAATTGATAATACCACTCCAACTGAGCTCCAGATAAGCTCTTTTGGAAAAAATGGATCCACAACTTCTTATCAGCCGTGTGAGGTTGGATTCTTCTGACATAAGACCTCAGATGCAGCTTGGGACAAGAGACCCCATCATAAACAACAAAGGTAGGAACCTTGAAACCAATGGGTATGACTACCCCAGATATCAGACTCAAATCTTCAAAATCCAGCCCAGAAGACTTCTGCAACTCCATAGCATCCATTCTATCCACCAGCATTTTGAATTTGTCTTCATTAGGCTCATGGTAGTAATTAGCCTCAGAATCAGAGTCCCCCATAGTGTTGTGGAGACTGCCTCCCTCTTTTTCAGATTCCTCAGATTCATAGTCTTCAACTGGTTCTTTGGTCTTGGCAAGACCTTTGAACCTTCTTCCCATGTTGATCAAACCAGCTGTCCTTCTAGTCTTCTTAGTCTTCTTGGCCAGCAGTGCCTTCAACTCATCCTGCCCCTTGGACAGGTTCAAGATCAGCTCTTGGAACTGTGCATTTTGTGCCTGGAGATTCTTAACTGATTGTTCAAGAGCCATTGCTGAAATAAACAACGGGAAGATGAGAAACCTGTGCACAATTATAAACCTGTGATGCAATGAAGTGATATGTGAATGCATATGCAATGTTTTCAAGGACCGCAGGATTTAAATTTGCTTAAACAAACAAGAAGGTAAACTTTTATTAGTAATAAATTTGTTTTGCCTTTTAGGCTTACAAAAATGAAATGAAATAAGTACAAAAGATGGGGTTTTAAGTCTCCCATGGACGTTTCCTCTTTGTGTTGAGGTATGAGTTGAGGTTCCGTTCCTCGTGAAGTTGCTTTGTTAGTTCCAGAATCCTTTCTTGGCTTGCTTTGTAATGAGCCTCGAAAGTATCCCTTTGCTCCTTCAGTTGGATCCATGATCTCTGCAAGTCTTCCATATCAGTAGGCATGTCTGGGTGAAGGATGGTATAAGCTGTGTCTCCTTCAGCAACAGGTTCCATGGTAACTGGTAGGACGGCAGGATATGGCATCATGAGAGTCTGAGCACGAGATCGTACCCATCTGAGATAAGCTTCCATAGGAATAATGTACTTAGGCTCCAGTGTCTTGCTGTCAACCCTGTTTACTTTTCCCCAGGCTCGTATGAATCTCTGACGGTAACCCTGAAGATCATTGTCGTAATCAAACACAATGCCCTGAATCAACATGTCATGTGGACCATCACTCCGAGCATAACCAAACTGTCGTAAAGCTAGGGAGGGGTTGTAGGTGATGCCTCCTCTTATGCCTAGAAGTGGCACATTAGGAAACTCCCCACAACGGTCAATGATGGTGACATTCTCCATAAGTCTGGAGCACCAATGGATATCTGAGTGAGAAAGTGACATGATCCTCTTGGACCATCTGAACCCTTGCTCAATCTTCATTACTGAGCGAGGAAGGTGAGAAATAAACCACCTAGAAAGCAAAGGTATGCAGCACATCAAAGTTCCTCTTGCCCTTGTAGTACGGGTATGGAGAGAATGTAGGATATCTCCAAGCAATGTAGGCACTGGATTGTGACTCAGGAATATGTTGATGGCATGAACATCTATGAACTGATCTGGATTGGGGAACAATACTAAGCCATAAATTAGCAAGGCTAAGATCTCCTCAAAAGCATCATAGCTCATGGCCTTCAAGAACACCTGAGCTTTCTCTATCAACACCTTGGCAAGAATACCCTTGACTCCGCTTCTCGTTTCTAGAACAATGTCAGACTTCTTCAGATGTAGAGCTGCAGCAATAACCTCTGGTTTGAGCTCCTTCTCCAAGCCTGTGAAGGGTCTTTGATCAAGAACAGGTATGCCCAGAAGTTTAGAGAACTCCTCCATGGTTGGAACCAGCTGATAGTCAGGGAATGTAAAGCAATGGTGCTTAGGGTCAAAGAACTGAAACAGGACACTCATCATGTCTTCATTGAACCCTGAAGTGACTAGATCCAATAGGTGACCATGTCTCTTGATGAACTGGGAGTGATCAGACACTTGAGAAACCAACTCTTTAAGCTTAGCAGGTATGCCCACAAAGTTGATCCTGATGGTGTTTCTACGAGCAGAAGCCATGACCTGCAACAAAGAACAAAGATAAATCTTTTGGTCCTTGAAATGGTTAGTGAAAATGCTATGCTTATGATGCATGATGATGTCATGATGTTATGCTCAATCACAAACATGTGGCACACACAAACAAGTCACACCATAGCCCTAGGTTTAAAGGCTTGCATGAGGTTCAAAGGTAAGTACCCTCCCCTGAAGTTAGTTGGTTCATCCTGTCCTACAAAAGTAACCAGGTTCTAAGGGATCTCAATATCATTGATCCTTCACAAGGGTGGTTGTTCAGAAGGCAACTTACTTGCCAACCAAAACCCTCCAAGTTTAGAATCTCAATGAGCGTAGTATCGAGTGTCAACCAACTTCAGTCTGCACCAAAGCCGGTTACCTCACTACTTTTCTAAAGGCCAAGATGGGATAACTAGGGTTCTAAAAGTTAGTTAGTGCATTGACAACATATGGCAGCCTCATATTATCCTCAACTTGACTTAAGGAACATAAGCACCAACCAAGAAGTCACACTAACTATGGCCACCAGATCAACCATATCGATATACGTCGTACAGTTTCCTTGGTCTATTGCCATTTACCTAAGGTACACTAGATCCGGGTTAGGATCTTTCACACATAAGAGCCCAACAAGATAATATAAAGCAAACAAGGCAAACAATTTAAAGTGATCTAATTCCTAAGGGTACCCCTCTTTAATATTAATTCCCCAGCAGAGTCGCCAGTTCTGTAACACGGTGGGAGAACTGACTTTAGTTATGTTGCGGATAGCAAGAGTCGCCACCGACTTTTATTTTATCCAAAGGAAAGGCATAAAAGAACAGGAAAGACCTTTTAAAAGATTTTTGGGTCCGGGGGGTAGGTTATGTAAAGGGAAGGTGTTAGCACCCTTTACATCCATGGTTATCCATGGGCTCTTAGTTACTTAGCTCACTTTGAATTGTTTTTGAAAATGTGAAGTGTGTGGATAAAAATTTTCATAAGAGTTTGATAATGATCCATGTACGGATGCGTAAAAAACTTGTGTTTGAAAATTGTTTGAAATTTGTGAGGTGTTTGAGAAATTTTTAAGTAGTGAGCAAGTAACTATGAGGAACCTACCCTAAAGTTTAAGTCTTTCTGTTCTTTATCCTTTAAGTGGTAAGACTATCCCTATTATTAAGGAATAGGTAGTCATTACCTTGGATGTAAGGGACATATGAGGGACATCTATTTAATGAAGGCAACTGTAGGGTGTATTAAGCATTTGGAGGGACCGTCATCATTATTCGAAAGGGACAAGATCATATTGAGAGGCAACCATTAAGGGACTTGATCTTTGATTATTTAAGGGACTAGATGACTTTTTCTTTTAAGGGACTTTGCTTTATACACCCCACTTGACCTTTATGATTAGGCAACATTGAGAGGCAACCCTAGGAAGTGAGATGGCGATTAAAAATCGACTTACGTGTGTGAGTGTTCAATTTAATATTTATCTTATAATTTAAATGACCTAAATTCAATTTTTAAATATAATACATGTTTACACTCCCTATTTTACTAACCATAGCATGAAAATTAAATAATTTAAATATTTACAAAAATTACATCCAGGAACAGTTACATAATAATAATAAGCAATTAATAATAAATAGCAAAATAAATAAGCAAAAATAGAAATAATAACTAAATAAGCAAGAATAATTATAATAGGGGTTAGTAATAATAATTAAAAATAAATAGGGTTAGTGAAATAATAATAATAAGCATAATTTAAAAATAAATGGATTAGTAATAATATGATTAGTAATAATAATAAAAGACAAAATTTTAATGGTTAATAGAAAAATAAGAACAATTATATTAATTAATTATAAAATTTAAAATTATAAACAAATCAAATAAATTATGAACATGTTATAAGAAATTATCAAATTTGCAATTTTAGAAATTATTTACATATATAATTAATTATAAACAATGATATAATATTATTAAAATGGGATTAACTATAATTTAATTATATTAACTAAAATATATACATAATAATTATATTTACAAAATTTAATTATATTAAATATTATATTTACAAAAAATTAGAAAAATAAAATTAGGTTTTTAATAATTGTTTAGAGAAAAATAAATTAGGGTTTGTAAAATATTAGGTTTTATTTAGAAAAATATTTTAGAGTTTATAATCTAATATACAAAATTATTTTAGTAAATATATATATATATATTATAATTTAAATACATAATAAAAAAATATTTTTTTGAATTAAGAAAAAAAAGAGTTTTAGAATTTGAAGAACATTGAATATATATACAACATTATTTAATTATATTTATATATATGATTTTTAATAATTAAACGAAATTGATTAAACAAATAGAAAATAGAAAAAAAAACACAAAAGAGAGAAACTTACCTGGCTGGGGTTTGAACCCAGGAGGCTTTGTTTACCAGCAGCAAAACCCACCACCAGGCCAGCCATGCACGTGTGATAGAGGAATGGACCAAATTTGTTTTATGCAATGTCCTGGAAAATCACAAAAAATAAGAAAAAACCAAAAGGCCTGGGGGAGAATCGACCCCAGGACCTCTCAAGCAAACGCACAGGCATACTACCAACCAAGCTAGATGAGCGAACCTGATATTAAACCAACAACAATTCATAATATATTATAATTGCCAATTATATGAAAAACTAGAAAAAAGATGGTGAAGCCAGGACTCGAACTCAGGTTATCAGGTTACACGCGCATTCTTCTCACCACTGGGCCAAGCGTTGGCTTGTGATAATAAACCAACAACATAACATAAAATATTTTAAATAAAATTTGAATTTCCAGAACGCGCCAACCAGCTTCATCTTCTTCCTTGGGTGCTGCAAATTTTCCTGCGAAATTCTCTACGAATACACCTGCGTTTTTCATTCCTGCGAATTACAAACTTCAACCAAACAACCAAATTTCACAAAATTAATTATGGCATTGGGTTTCTACTGAGTTTTGCAATTGTCCTACGTTTTTAGAATCCATTTATCATGATGAAATCATGAAACCCTAAAAGAGGCCGTGAACCCTAATCATGGTGAAATCTCATACCTGCATGAAAAACTTAATTGAATAGCCCAGAATCATTCTAGGGTTCATCACAAACATCATCAAACAATCAAAAGCAAGTAAAATACAGTCAATCAATGGAATCGAAAAATCACATTCAAGAATAAAGTTTGGCTCGGGTTATGCAATTCATGAGGCTTTTGATGCAAATGGTGATTGATAAGGATTCAGTGATGTCCAATAGTCATGGCTATGTCCTCAAAATACCTTCTAAAGCCCTGGAAATCCAAAACCTAATGTGAGTTGTGGAGAGGTTTTTGTGATATGCAAACTTACACTTGGGGCTGTCAAAATTCGTGGCTTGTTAGGGTAATGTGTTAAGTACTTATAGGTGACTGAATTAGGTCAAAAAGATTGATTACTTGTGTGGAGAATTTGATATGAAAAGATTCAAAATGATCATGCTTTAAAAAACAAATATTCATGTATGAACACTTGCTATTTTTGGCTAATCCTCATGATTTCTTTCCACTTCAATTCTAATCAAATTTATGATTTTCTAGAAGCTTGATCCAAATCAAGTCTTACATTTTCATATTTTATTTTTATTTAAAATGATTTTTAATGAATTAAATCAAAATAAATAAAAATAAAATAATAAAAAATCTGATTTTTAATGATTTGGGTCGTGCATGAGTTCATTGTATGGATTGGGTCATCATTTGGCAAGCCCATTTGGAAGAAATTTGTTTTAGACCTCCATTTTCATCATAAACCAACCCAAAATTTCCCAACTTTGCAAGGGCACATATCCTTCAATTTTAATGCTATGAGGGTGTTCTTGGACATTTTGGAAAGCTTGAAGAGTCCTCTAAACAACCCTACTGGTTTCATGTCCATATCATTTACCAATCTCAAGTTATGCCCTTTTGAAGTTGTTGACTTTTTGTTGACTTTCAAAAGGACCTATAATGTCTTAGCTCATACCTTCCAAATGAAGCATTTTTGGGCTTGGCTTGTGAGACACAAAGTTGTAGAGAATTCAATTTCCTTAAAAATTAGCTTTGAGTGGAGACTTGGTGATGAAGTATGTGAAAGTTATGGCTGGTCAAAGTTCAGTTGACTTTTACTAAGAAAACCCTAATTTAGAAACTCCTGATTCTTGATGATCTGAAATCTCCTTGATGAATCATGATCAACCCTTGATAAAATGATGAATTTTACTTAATATAATTGATGTTGGCAAAAAATCATGAAGTTTGACTTTGGTTTGACCACAGTTGACCTCAGTTTGACTTTTTAACTGCTTTGACTGATTTTGACTTATCTGATCATCTGACTGAGCAATCTTTTGAGAAAAGTCTTGAAACTTGTCATGGGGGTTCTTACACACACATAAGATGCTATGATGCTCACTTGAAGTCTTGGAAGTTCATTTAGCCTGATTAATGTCCAAACCCTAGTTTTTGATGCACTGCTTAGGAGGTGCATTGTCTGAGGGAATTGTCAACTCTTCTGACCAATTGTGAACTTTGTGAACCTTGTGAACCATCATAAAATGTCTTGTAATACTCATGGGAGGTATTGTGAACCTTGTGAACCTCATAAAGTGACTTGTAGACTTCATGAACCTCCTGGAAGGTCTTGTAAAGCATTGTGAACCTTGTGAACCTTGTGAACCTTCATGAAGTGACTTGTAGACTTCATGAACCTCATGGAAGGTCTTAAAAGCATTGTGAATCTTGTGAACCTTGTGAACCTTCATGAAGTGACTTGTAGACTTCATGAGCCTCATGAAAGGTATTGAAAGCATTGGGAAGCTTGTGAACCTTGTGAACCTTCTTAGCACACAAAGTCTTGTATTGTGAGGGAAAATTTTGGGGTGCAACACATACATGTTCAAAATGACTTAAAAATACAATACAAAACACCAAATTATTACATTAACATGCAAATACCATAAACTAAAGAAAGTCTAATTAATACCAGATGGTTTTCTTTGGTGGGATCCTCTTGATTGGGGTAGTTCTTCTGGTTGTAGGACCAATCAAATTCTTTGAAGTAGATAATCCGGTTGTTGGTCCTGGTGCTACAAAGGCCTTCTTACACCAAGCTTTGTGGCCTTCCAGTTGCTTTTTCCCTTGAGCATTATCCTGATACAACCTTTCCTTTAGAAGACTGAGTTGCATTCCTCTAACCTTGTGTTGCTGAGGTCTGAGTTGCTGCTAGTTGAGTTGTTGTTACCTAAGATGATTGAGCATTAGTAGTTGTAGCCTAACTAGCATTAGCTTGAGATGATGCAACATTAGTAGTTGTGGCCTGACTTGCTTAATTTTTTGGTGTGACCTTGTAGGTTAATTTGTTATGTCCTGCTTTTTTGCACCTGGAGCACTTGACTATAAGACTTGTTTTTCTCAATTTTTTTGTCATTCCCATCAATATCCCATTATTCAAGATTTATCCTTTTCTTTGGTCTATCAGGCATCTTCCTATACTTAAGTGGCAAAACATCTGGATATGGAGTCTTGACCCACAAATTGGATTCATTCATAGGGTAAAGAACATGCTTGTATATTGCCTTGTATGTAAAGATCATATAATATTCTGGAATATAATCATCAACTTTAAAATTCCTACTCTTGATGGATGACATTGCATGGACACATGGAAGTCCTGTTAGATCCCATCTTCTGTAGGAGCAATGGAAATCCTTCAAATTCACAGTGATTGTTGCAGATGGGTTTTCCAAATGCCTTACTTCAAACATGTGATCATCTGACATTCTATAATAACAAGAAAAAATTATATCAAAAACAAACTAACCAATACTATATATAGCAGTAAAATTGTTATTACTAACATGTGCACATACCTGACAAACCATAAGTTTGTTAAATTTCTAATTATCTCAAGTTTCTTTCTAATGTTGGGCAAAATATCATTACCAGATGCATCTTGGAACCTCTTTCTATTTTTTCCCATTTATCCATAATGTAAGTTCAGATCTCCTCAAGCATTGCCACAAGTGCTTTTCCTCTGGAGTCAAGAATGACAGTGTTAAAGGACTCGGACATGTTATTGAGCACATCATCACACTTATTTGTTGTTCTAAAATATGATCTAGTCCAAAATATTGGTGGTATCTTTATCATATGGAAAAAGGCTTCTTAATTTTCTAATATCATTCTCTTCATCTCTATTTCCCAAGCTTGAGCATATGTTGACTTTGTATCCTTCCATATAATTTCTTTCAACAGCTTACCAGGAGTCATACCTTCATATTCAATCGTCCTTTCTAACACATGTTCCACAATCGTCTTTGCAATCGCTTCGTGAATCGCCTTCTTCTTCGTGTTTCAGACTTAGGGATATAAAGCTTTTAAGAAGAATGCATGTTTTGAGACTTTGTTAAAGTTATCCCTTACATATAGACAGACACATATCCCTTACACTTTGATATGTACTCCACTTATCCAACTCATCATACAAACTGTCACCTGGAAGTTTTATTGAACTTTGACTAACGGTTCACTAATGGAAGCACTAACGTGGATATGTTAAGAAACTTAAAGGGCCAAAATGACACGAAAAAAATTAAGTGACCAAAGTGAACCTAGGGGTATAGTTAAGGGACCAAAAAGGATATTTCGCCTTATATGTTTTAAATATGTTCACTTCTCATGTCCGTTATATAATTTAGTATACAAATCGTAGGATATTATGTTTCAGATGTCTTATAGAAAAAATTTAGAGTAATTTATGTATGTTTTAAATTCACTACAAGAAGAATAGATATTAGCTATGACAAAACCCGTAGCTAATTTGAAGTTAATCTCTATCAAACAGAGTTAGCTAGAGATTAGTTTAGGATTAACTACTAAGTAGGTCGTAGCATGGATTGAGCGACTACTTATCTAGTCCAAATTTTCTTAGAAAAGTATTATCTTTAATGCATATCATGTATCACGAGCAATAAGTGCTTTCACAATTTAATCGACGTCGTACCGAACAACATTGTGTAGCATAATTTACCCATTTTTTCTAACTACAAACATGGAGCTGACATCAACATCCAAAATAGAATTTACCACATCCAAGTGGTATTTAACTGCGGAAAAATATAAAGGGTTGGTGTTTAACGAGTAGCACAACTTACAAACCTTAGGCCAAAAACTAAAAATCTGCTTCATAATATTTGGAGAAAAATCAGACCATATACCAACAAGAAACAAACTAGCTTTCTTCATGCAACTTTATCAACTAGATATAGTGGAAAAACATGCAACTAGGCAATGTCTTGGTAATTATATCAACAACATTATGATCTGTCGAAACCTTCAGACTTGGACTTCTCCATGCTCGATTACCCCTCTGACGAAATGCAGCCTCACATCAATGTGCTTGTTCGCTTGATAGGCTAAATTCTTCGACATGTGTATTGCACTTTGACTATCACATTTAATAGTGATACTTCGACCTTGAAGTTTCAGCTCCTTTGCAAAACCTTCAAGCCATAATGATTCCTTTACAACTTCGGTTAGGGCAATATATTCCGCTTTAGTGGTTGATAGGGTAACAACCTTCTAAAGTGTTGCTTTCCAACTAATTGTTGTGTCAAACATAGTGAAAATATATCCATAAATAGATTTTCTATAATTCATACAACCTGCATAATCAAAGTCAACATATCCTTCGATTGCTACTTAACTATCTTCACCAAGGCTCCACCATAAATTAGGACTCTATTCAGAGACCCATTTATGTACCTTAGAATCCACTTGAATGCTTGCCCGTAAGCCTTTCCAGGATTCGACATGTATCTGCTTACAAGACTTACTGCATATGCTATGTCGGGTCTAGTACAAACCATAACATACATCAAAGAATCTATTATATTAGCATATGAAATGCTATTCATATAAGCTCTTTCGACATCATTACTGGGACACTGATCTATACCCAGCTTGAATTGAGGGTTTGTTGGAGTCACAACAGGCTTTGAATTCGACATACCAAACTTATCAAGAATCTTCTTCAAGTATGCCTCTTGAGATAAGCATAATTTCGTTTGCTTTCTATCTCTCCAGATGTCAATCCCAAGAATCCTAGATGCAGCTCCCAGATCCTTCATATCAAACTCCTTATCGAGATCAACATTCACCCTCATTACATCTTCGACATTGTTGCTTCCTATTAGAATATCATCCATATAAAGCAAAAAAATAACAAATGAATTACCAGGTCGAAATCTGAAGTAAACACAGTGGTCGAACTGACTTCTGATGAAACTTATGCATGCCATGAACTTGTAGAATATCATATTCCAGTATCGAGGAAAATGTTTCAGCCCATATAGAGATCTCTTCAGTTTTCACACATACTCTTCTTTCCCCTCATCGACATACCCTTCAGGTTGCCTCATCAGGAATGTTTCACCAAGATCACCATAAAGGAATACAGTCTTCACATCCATATGTTCTAGTTCAAGGTCGAACTGTGCCACCATGGAAAGCAACATTCGAATGGACCTATGCTTCACAACTGGAGAGAACACATCATTGAAATCGACACCTTCTTTATGAGTGATCCCCCTTGCAACCAACCTTGCCTTGTATCTCTTCGACATCACTCCTTCGATTCCTTCCTTAACTTTGAAAATCCATTTACACCTGACTAACCTAGCTCCAGCAGGTTTCTTGATCAGTTCCCAATTATTGTTATCATGAAGAGATTTCATCTCATCATCCATGGCCTTCAGCCATTTAGTCTTATTTCGACTCCTCATAACTTCCTTATAGTCTCTAGGTTCTTTGTCTAGAACCTCACTTGCAGATATTAAGGCATAAGCTATAACATTTGCATACCCAGATCTCTGAGGTGGCTTGATGAGTCTTCTCGACCTGTCTCTAGCCATCAGGTAGTAATTATCAGTCTCCTCATCTTCGACAATAATGTCTGCTTCTTCTTTGACTTTATCTGGGTCATGCAATTCAACATCATTATGTTCCACCTCAACAGGAATTTCTCCATGTTCCATCTCTTCGATAACATCGTCAGTTTTCTTGAAAGCCATCTCAGCTTCATTGAAAACTAAATCTTGACTGGTGATACACCTCTTGTGACCTAGCTCTAGGCACCATAGCCTATAAGATTTGGCTCTTTCAGGATATCCCATAAACATGCATTTCAGAGCTCTAGGTTCGACCTTGTCTTGCCTAATATGAGCATAGCCTACACAACCAAATACTCTCATTTTGTCGAGATCTAGTGGATGTCCCGACCAAACTTCTTCAGGTGTCTTCATATCTAACGCAGTCGAAGGACATATGTTTATTAGATATGTTGTTGTCGAAAAAACCTCAGCCCAAAACACCTTCTTCAATCCAGCACTAACCAACATGCATCTAACCCTTTCGAGGATTGTTTGATTTAATCTCTCAGCTAGACCATTTTGCTAAGGAGTACCTGATATAGTCTTATGCCTTGTAATCCCAGACTCGACACGGTAACTATCGAAAGATTCATTGCAGAATTCAAGGCCATTATCAATTCTCAACCTCTTGACCTTTCTGCCAGTTTTAATTTCGACCAGAACCTTCCAACTTGTTGCTCCCCGGATTTCCATCCCGATGCAAACGCGAACCGTCGGCGATGTTGGAGGTTGAGGTTGAAATAGAGTCGCCAGCTAAGCATTTTTATCCCGAAGGAAAGGTAATGATGCATAAACCTGGAAAGGTATGGATAAGACAGTTGCGAACCAGAGAGACTGAGAAAGGGGGTTGGTTACAACCTGGGAAGGTATTAGCACCCAGATTGTCCGTCGTACTCGACGGGATCCACGCTTAGCTAATTGTGTTTTAAAAGGGGGAAGTGTATGTGTTAAATTGTGTATAAAAATCTAGGGAGGAATGTATGTACAAAGTGTCAGTGCAAGAAGAAAGTGAGTGCTCAAAACTAAGGCTAAAGAAAGAGAAAGTGGGAGGAGGCGAGAGGGGAGACAAAGAGACTTTTGTTCGATAACTGTTAAGTTATGCCTGCGTATTCTCTCGTGCAATGAGGAAGTCAGAACACCGTAGTTCGACTCAAAGAGATTGGGATTCTTTTGTTGTGAATTGCTTGCTTGTCTATGCTCAAGTGTATGACTCGTTTGGCTCGAGTGCTAACTGTCTTGCATTAGACGGGAGAAGCGAGTTCTCGTTTTCAGAGTGAATGTGACGAGAAAATAATCCCGGAGGAGACGTTTATTGTTTGTTTTTGTGTTTTCAGTTTTTTTATTTTTTTTGGTGTTTTGCATAAGATAATGAGCTTAAGCCTTAATCAAGGGTGGTAAACTCATTATATCACCCCTGATTAGGGATAATGAATCTACTTAAGTATGAGATGTAAATCTCAACTTAATTACCCTAATGATACAGGATTAAGATCATTAACCTACTTGTGATTATTAAGTGTTTTTGGATTTTATTTTGTGTTAAGTAATGAGTTTAATCTCTAATCAGGGATTAGTGAACTCGTTACACCATCCTAAGAGAAGGATGATAGACGAGAACACTTAAGTTGAGGAAGACTCCTCAACTTAATCCATGGTTAGGGGTTAAAATCATTATATAACAAGCCTTTATTAAAGTGGATTTTAATTAGGGGTGAGATTAAGAAGTGAATTTTATGTTTGTAAGACTAAACTTGAGGGGGACTTGTCCATTAAACACTAGGGTTAGTCCCTCTGTACCAACGGCAAAGATGAAACCCTAATATAAGGCCCAAGTTACAAGATTAAGTCTTGATAATTATTAGGTGTTTTGATTAGGAGGGGTAAACAACTTAAAGGTTTAACACTAAGTATTAAGTTATAAACTCCATCCTAAGATAAGGATACAAACATAACCCTAATTCAGAGTCTTAAAACTTTAATTGTTTAGCCTTGATTATGAGATGAGAAACAGAGACTCAAAGAGATTCAAAAGGTAAAACCTAGGGGAGACTATGTACAACCCTAAAGTTATCATGCTTGGATATTCCTATGGTTTGTGAGGCTTAGAGAAAGATCTTCAAATGGCCACCAAGAAAGAAGAAGCAGATGAAAAGAGAAGAGAAAGGAGAATAGGTTACTTACTTCCTGAAGAAGTTAAGTAACCTAAGAGAAAGAAAAGGAGCAAGAGAGAGCACAACTGATTAAAACTCACTTCAAAGACAAATAAAGATGCAAATGAAAATATGAGAAGAGATTGGATGTGGAGACAAATCCACATCCTAAACAACTTACCTGAAGCCCCTGAAATGGTTAATATGAATGCATAAGACATGAGACAAAAGGAAATAAGGCAAATGAAGATGAAATGATCAATACCAGAACTACAACCACAATGCAAATGATGCAAAGACATGTACAATGTTTATGTATGATCATACAAGAGATGAGATGCAAAGGAAGGCATGTTAGAAGCTTGAAATCACATGAATACACATAAGAAGTAATGATTGCAAAACATACCAAATGGATGCAACAATGATCTACCAATGTTCACACATGTCCTAAGGTATCTAAGATGACACACAAATGCATGAGATTTCATGACAAGTTCACATGATGGAGGTATGCAAAGATGAATGCAAATGAACATGGCAAATTAGGGTTTTAAGAAAGTGTGAGATGCATATGATCAAAACAGAAGCAAAACACATGATAAAAAATTGAAATTGCAACCAAATGAACCCTAAACACACATAAGATCACTCCCCAAAGATGGAAGTCAGAAGCTATACCAAGGTCAAGTTATGGTTTTTCTAAGTTAGGCTAGGGTTTTGGGTACTTCTTCATGAAAAATGCCAAACAAATAGAAAACGCAATGAAAAAATATGAGATAAATGCCCTAGATACTACATGCAAAGTATGAGAGAATGCAAACGAACCATGCACAAACTTATCTTGGTTGATCAGAAATGAATTTTTGAAGTTAGGGTTAGAAAAATAAGAAATTTGGAAACCCTAATTCATGGTTAATTGTCAAAACATGATCAAACCCTAAAAGAAATTTGTAAGATGAGTTTGTAAATTGTTCTAAGTGTGTAAGAATGCTTCATGATTTTTTTGTTGATTTTTAAATACCTAAAAGTATTTTAAATTAATTAAAATTAATTAATTAATTAATTAAATAACACAATTAAATGATTTAAAAATATATTTTTAATTCAAAAATGAAAAATAAAAATGTTTTTAGTTTCTGAAAATTATTTAAAGACAAAATGAAAAAGATCATAATTTTTGAAAATGATTTGTTATTTTAAATAAATAAAGAAAAATGAAATGCAATAAAAAGAAAATAAAATGCAAAGTAATTACAAGGAAAGGCCAGGATTGCGTGGGAGATGGATCAAGGGCTGGGATTGCAAGTCAGCTTGACTTGAGGTATGAGGATCTAAGGGATCAGATTTAAACTCTGCTTAAGCGCTTGATCCAATGGCTTAGGTTCCATCTGACTTAATTAATTATAATTAACTTAATTAATTAAAATTAGGGTTTAATGAAATAATCTGGACCATCCATGCGCTAACCTAAACACAATCTAAGGGTTGATATTCAAACAGGGCACACTTACCCTAATGACTTTCAGGTGACAGGAGATAAGCTCCGGTCATCTTCTTCGGCCAACCCCAACCCTAACTTCCTCTATAGTTCACTAAAATGCATCAAACCTGCCCAGAAATGATCCTCTAACATCATGGAACATGAATCAATCATCAAAAAACATTTAAACTACATGAATCAAGCAAATCGAAGCAAACATTTTTCACGGGCAAAACTTCAGAACATCAATACATACTCATTTTCCACTCATTTTCAATTCTAAACACATCATGATGATCAGGATAACATGTAGAATCAATTTATAAAATGAAGTTCTGGAAAATTTGTTCTTGATGGATACCTGAACTGAAGTTCTTCAAACTGGAGCTTTCTGAGCCTTTCCTTGGTGCAAAATGACTCCTCTGGTCCTGTTGTGCTAATGGCAAGCTTGAATGGAGTTTATAATGACTATTTTGAGAGGTTCAGTTCTAGTTCAACAAAAATCATGTTTCTTGTTTAGGGTGTTTCAGGCCATGGTGATATGTGGGATTTGTTCCTTAGGTGATTTGTGGTTGATTGGTGAAGAAATTTTTGAAGTTTGATGGCTGAGGAGTGAGAATCGAAGAGATTAAGTTTGTAGTGGATTTGTGTAATTTGAAGTTTGTGTGTTCTAAGGCCGAAGTGAGCTACTATATCTCTCCCATAATGTTTGAGTAGGTCATGGAGCAGGTTTGTAGAGACTGCTGATCACTATTCCAAGAGTATGGGAGAAATTGCAAAAAGTCAAGGTTTAGTGTACTTGAGATATTGCATGGTTCAGAAGTGATTTTCTGGTCGAATTGTGTTCAGTTGGCTTCAAGGAGGGCCTTTGGATCAAATTCTATGAGCTATACAGCTTGATTCAAGTGTTGTCATAGATTTTGCATTTTTCCAACTTTGACATTTCTTGAGAAGCAAGTCATGAAAACCCTAGGTTCTTTGCCCAATTATGATCTTTAGATGTTGTTTGATCATGGAATGATGTATTTGAGTGGATTAGAGGTCACATAAAGGCCTGAAATACCATTTTGCATATTTCCCTCTTTGACATGAACTTGAAAATTATGTGATTTTTCCCAACTTTGACTTGCCATATCTTGAGTTCTAGGATGAATCAAGAGGAGTTCTTGTACTTTTTCAAAATGGGAAGATCCAATCTACAACTTTAATGTTTGAATAAATTTCATTTGAAACCTTTTTGATCAAGAAAGATGAGGTTGAAATTCTTTCCCAAAATGGAAAGTTTTCATTACAAGTCATGTCCAAAAATGGCAACTTTTGCAATGGCTCAAAATTCTTCAATTTTGTGAACTTACAAACATTCCTAAGATCAATTAAAGATCATAGGACCTTAAATTGATGGTGATGACCCTTTGGAACCCTTGTTGGTGGCCTCAGATGCCCTGATTCTAACTTTTCTTGCACAACAAGTTACCACTTGATCAGATGACTTCCACAAGGAATTTTTGCTTCAAATTTGATACACGTGCTCCTTATATCACATATAGACCAATAGAATCAAGAATGGCCAAAAAAATTTAGTGCAAGGGCCTCGAACCTAAAACCCTAATTTCTGGTCATCTGTGTAGGAGCCCTGAGCCTGCCTGGGTGGCTCTGCAATCTCTTGTGATCTTTTGACTTTCAAGAACCCTTGGGGGTATAATATGATCATAGAACACTCATGGACCCTCTTGGCATGCTTCATGGCCTCTGAGATAGCTCAAACCACTTCTAAGATTCACCTGATCACAAACCCTAATTATGCATCTATGCAGTGAAATAACTACGCAGTGAAATAACTATGTAGTGTGGGGTGGTATGCTTATGCAATGCAATATGAAGGATCACAAGTAAAGGTGTGAGAAAAAAGAGAGGGCAAATTTGGGGTGTTTACAGCTGCCCCTATTCAAGCATGAGTTAGTTGTGTAGGATGTAAGCGCCTGACTTAACAGACAAACAAGATAACTTGTAGTTGAATACCAAGATAGTCCAAAATTTGCACTCTTTATTATAAGAAGAAAAGGGATATAAATTGTAATAGACAGTATAGACTGAATATTAAATGATAGCGACGGAGGGCGACCATCGAGCAGAGGACGACTGTTGGGGATAAAACGGTGAGAAACGCACTGACGGGGACGATCATCATGTTGGGGAATAAAGAATCTGTGACGGGGATGGCCATCGGGTAAAGAAAGGCGACTTTACCGGGGATTTAAAAGAACTAAAGGGGACAACCGTCAGGCTGAAGAATAAAGAAACCGCGACGGGAACGGCCATCCGGTGAAGAATAAATAAATCAATGATGAGGGACGGTCATCAAAAGGTGAAGGACGATCACCTAGCAGGGGACGGCTGCTGAAAGATATCACGACATAGGACGAATGTCAGATAGGAAGATCAACGATGGGGATGACCATCAGATAAAATGATGAGGGACGATCATCAAAAGGTGAAGGACGATCACCTAGCAGGGGACGGCTGCTAAAAGATATCACGACATAGGACGAGTGTTGGATAAGAAGATCAACGATGGGGACGGACATTGGATGAATGATGAGGTAAGGTCATCAAAAGGTGAAGGACGTTCACCTAGCAGGGTACGGTTGCTGAGGATTATCGCGACATAGGACGAATGTCGGATAGAAAGTTGTTATGTTGGCGACTTCTGGGGATAGATAAACACGAACGAGTGTTTAAGCCCTAACAATAAAATGGCATAAGTGTTTCGACAATGTAAAGATATGGACGAGAATCCTTAGGACTACGATAAAAACAAACACGACGCGTGTTTAAGGAGTGATGATATGGAAAAGTATCAACTGTTTGAACAAGGAACGTGGACGAGTGTTGATCTGCTAGGGAGATGCATAAGATACAGACGAGTATCAAAGAATTATGTATAAGTAGGATACAGACGAGTATCATAAGGATTGTGTATAAGTATGTACAAGTATTTGTATTGAGAGTGCAAAAGGATATTTTGGCTTTTATCTGCAGGGGATTAGTTTTTTGCATATTGCTGGAGGAGTGATTTTGGTATTTGCAGGTGACTGGCCCGAACCTGGCTTATGATCACGCAAATGTTTGATTTTTGCCGTAATGCTCTGTATTAGACGGAATGTTATGCTTTGTTTGGTGGGAAATGATGTGAATGCTATTATCCTGCAAATGAGAGAAACGAGATCCGAAATCCGAAATCTGCTGGGAGAACGGATCACTGGGAGATCTGTGGGGAGAAAGGATCACTGCACGATCTTTTCTGAATAACTCTTGGGGAAGAACTCTGTGGGGAACCGGTGCTGAGGATGACAATATCTGGCCACTCGCTGGGGAAAAGTGATTCAGACATTGCTTTGGAGATCCTTCTTGGGGAAGAGAGAACTACTGGGAAGTAATCTGTCGGAGGATCATCTTTGTGGGGGATACTCTGAAAGGATAAAATGCTCTGTGGGGGACTACTTTCATCAAGTAGTCCTTCTGATGATGTGATTGTCGGCTTGGTTGGGGATATAGTGCCTGATATGCCCCATGCTGTGAAAGATTATCTGCCTTGAGTACTTGCAACTTGTTAAACAAAGGAGACGTACAAGTTTCCCGAGGTATCCTCAACCGGATTCCGTCATAGGAGTTAGGTTCGCTTAAGAACATATATTTCCTGCAAGCATTTATTGGAAATGGCTTATATGTTTTCATGCAAATGTTGTATTACGAACTTTGGACATTTTGCAAACAAACAAAAAAAGGTACAAAACAAAGTGTGAATGAATATTCGACTTTATTGATTTGTGTGCCTTTAATAGGCGAGTACAGTGAGAAGCTGATCCCTAAAATGAGGAGATTGCTACAAAATTGAGAAAATAAAAGTCCTATTTGGCAATGTTGAAGTTGATGCTTCAATCTTCCTTTGCTATGACCTGTATGACCTGAACGCTCTTCTTATCTTGCTTTCTGAAGAAAGTCGACTATGACCGACACTTTGTCCTTTCGAAGCTTTCCATGTTATGTGAGTGTAACACAGACGAATTCAGAATGCAGTTGTTCGCTTTTTCCCTGTTTTTGCGTGGGTCGCCCTTTCGGGTTTTCAATCCACCGGGATACCCATTTTTGCCTGAGTTCTCTGATGTGGCTTTTCAACTCAGCGGGTGTACATTTTTTCAAAATTTCCCTTATTTTTGCCCGAGTCTTTCATTCTGTTTTTGACTCGCCGGGATGTCCTATTTTTGCTTGGACTTACATTCTATTTTTATGTCCAGTGGGTCATTTATGCGAAGTATTTTTTAATTGCATCTGAGTTCACAGGGGACGAGAAATCTTCACCATCCAAGGTTGCGAGCATCAGTGCTCCACCCGAGAAGACTTTATTTATCACATAGGGACCTTCATAGTTTGGTGTCCACTTGCCCATGTGGTCTGTATGAGGAGGAATGATTCTTTTCAATACAAGCTCTCCCACTTGATATTCCTGAGGTCTGACTTTTTGATTGAAGGCTTTCATCATCCATTTCTGATATAACTGACCATGACAGATATCTGCTAATCTCTTTTCTTCAATCAATCTCAGTTGGTTATAACAAGATCGAATCCATTATGCTTCGTCCAGTTTTACATCCATCATTACCCGCAAGGGAGGTAATCCAACTTCAACAGGTAGGACTGCTTCCATACCATACACAAGTTGATAAGGTGTTGCCCCGGTAGATGTCCTGATGGAAGTTCGGTACCCATGCAAGGCGAATGGTAACATTTCATGCCAGTCTTTTTATGTGACTACCATCTTTTGCACAATCTTCTTAATGTTCTTGTTAGTCGCCTCAACAACGCCATTCATCTTTGTCATTTACGGAGAAGAGTTGTGATGTTGAATCTTGAAATCCCGGCATAGCTCTGTCATCATTTTGTTGTTAAGGTTTGAACCATTATCAGTAATGATTCGCTCGGGAACTCCATATCAACAAATGATATCTCTTTTCAGAAATCGAGCTACCACTTGCTTGGTGACATTTGCATACGAAGCTGCTTCAACCCATTTGGTGAAGTAATCAATGGCTACCAGGATGAATCTGTGACCATTTGAAGCGGTTAGTTCAATCTTTCCAATCATATCAATGCCCCACATGGCGAAGGGCCAGGGTGAAGACAATACATTCAAGGGATTTGGAGGCACATGCACTTTTTCTGGGTAGATATGGCATTTATGGCATTTTCTGGCATAGGTACAACAGTCTGCATCCATTGTGATCCAGTAGTAACCTGATCTTAACAATTTCTTTGCCATTGCATGTCCTCTGGCATGGGTACCGAAAGAACCTTCATGTACTTCGTGCATTGGTAGGTCTGCTTCCTTCTTGTCAACACATCTGAGCAAGACCATGTCGAAGTTCCGCTTGTATAAGGAGCCATTAGTATTGAGGAAGAAACTACCGGCTAGCCTTCTCAATGTCTTCTTATCATTAGAAGATGCCCCAGGTGGGTATGTTTGATTCTCCAAGAAGCATTTGATGTCGTGGAACCAAGGTTTGTTGTCAATGACAGTGTCCACAGAGAATACATACGACGGTCGGTCTAGTCTGAATACTAAAATTTGAGGTACATAGTTAGCAGTATGTACTTTGATCATAGATGAAATAGTGGCCAAGGCGTCTGCAAACTGATTCTCATCTCGAGGGATGTATTCAAGCTTGACTGTTGTGAAGAAAGTCATCAATCTCCTCGTATAGTCACAGTAGGGGACCAGATGCTCTTGATGAGTATACCACTTGCAATTAGTTTGGTTGATCACCAGAGCTGAATCTCCGAATACATTCAAGATTTTAATCCTGAGGTCAATGGCTTCCTCAAGACCCATGATACAAGCTTTGTATTCTGCTTTATTGTTAGTGCAAGCGAAGGTAAGCCTTGCTGAGAAAGACATATGGACTCCTTTGGGTGTAATAAGCATTGTACCAACTCCACGACCATTACAATTAACTGCCTCATTAAACATCATAGTCCATGCTTCTTCTGGATCAGGCCCTTCAGTGTGAACAGGCTCTTCGCAATCTTTTGACTTTAAGAACATGATGTCTTCATCAGGGAAATAAAATCTCATAGGCTGGTAGTCATTGATGGGTTGCTCAGCCAGATAGTCAGACAATACACTGCCTTTGATGGCTTTCTGAGAGGTGTAATGAATATTATATTCTGTTGGAATCATTTTCCACCTTGCAACCCTTCCGGTAAGTGTTGGCTTCTCAAATATGTACTTGACGGGGTCCATCTTTGAGACCAACAAGGTAGTATGAGTCAACATATATTGTCTTAGTCGGCAAGCAGCCCACGCTAAAGCATAACAAGTTTTCTCGAGCAGTGAATAACGTTGTTCACAGTCGGTAAACTTTTTGCTTAGGTAGTATATTGCATACTCTTTTCGACCAGACTCGTCATGCTGGCCCAACACACACACACCCATTGATTCATCTAATACTGTCAGGTACAATATTAGAGGTCTTCCTTCAACTGGAGGCATGAGAATTAGAGGTTCTTGCATATACTCTTTGATCTTGTCAAAAGCTCTTTGACAATCATCGTTCCACCTGACTGTTTGTTCCTTCCTTAGCAGTTTGAACAAGGGTTCGTAGGTTGCAGTGAGATGAGATATGAACCTTGAAATGTAGTTCAATATACCTAAGAACCCTCGAACTTCTTTCTCAGTCTTAGGTGCAGGCATTTCCTGAATTTCCTTGACTTTGTCGGGATCAACCTCAATTCCTTTTCCGCTTACAATAAAACCCAGCAGCTTACCAGAACGTACCCCCGAATGTACATTTGTTGGGGTTCAACCTTAAATGATACTTACTCAAACGCTTGAAAAGTTTCAATAGATTTACCAAATGCTCTTCCTATGTTTGGGACTTGGCAATCATGTCATCCACGTAGCATTCAATTTCTTTATGGATCATATCATGGAATAATGTTACCATAGCCCGTTGATATGTTGCACCAACGTTCTTCAGACCAAACGACATTACTTTGTAGAAGAACGTTCCCCATGGTGTGATGAAGGTTCTCTTCTCCATGTCTTTAGGCGACATCTTGATCTGGTTGTATCCAGAAAATCCATCCATGAAGGAAAATACCAAGAACTAAGTTGTGTTGTCTACCAATACATCAATGTGAGGTAATGGGAAGTCATCTTTCGGGCTTGCTCTGTTCAGATCCCGGTAATCAACACACATACGCATCTTGCCATCCTTCTTGGATACAGGTACAATGTTAGCAACCCAAGGCGGGTAACTAGTTACAGCAAGAAAACCGGCATACTACTGGTTTTGCACTTCCTCTTTGATTTTCAAGGCCATGTTTGGGCGAGTACGACGCAACTTTTGTTTAACTGACGGACAATCCTCTTTCAATGGCAGCTGGTGTATGACAATATCTGTATCCAAACCCGACATATCTTGATAGGACCAAGCGAACACATCGACATATTCTCGCAGCATACTGATAAGTTGTTCTTTTACTGGAGCTTGCAGACTGGCTCCAATCTTCACCTCTTTCACATCTTCCTCAGTACCAAGATTAATAGTCTCAACATCCTCCTGATGAGGAGCAATCACCTTTTCCTCTTGTCTCGATAACCTGGCTAGCTCTTCAGGTAAATCGTAGTCTTCTTTAACCCCTTCATCTGCTTGATTAATCGGATTGTCAAATTCATACGAGGTCATAGCAATGCCGTTGTCAGTGCAATCTGGAGGGCTATCTCTGCAAGGGTTGAGATTTGGTTCATTTTAGTGATTTATTTTATCTTATTTAGAAAAAAGTGAATGAAGTTTTTATTAAGAAAAACATTGCCATTTATCGTTTTATGCGAAAATAACAAAAATGAAAATACATGGAGCAAAAAAGATTATTTTCAAAAAGATGTCCATTGTTCATTAATATTCAATTTGCACAAAATACATATGGCCCTATTACAAAATGAGTCCCGACATCTTGGGCAAGATGCATGACTTTGATGCATGCTTAAAACTGGAAATAATAATTACTCTGCAGCAGTAACCCTTATAATTTCCTGGGAAGACCAGTTGAGGACTTGTTGGTCCGGGACTCTTGGACAGATCCAGTTTTCCAGGTTGTAGTCACTCTCAGCCTCGTCTTCCAAAGTGTTGACATCATCCGGGGTTAACATTCCCCCACTTATGTACTCGGGAGCTCCAGCAGCCTCCTCTTGAACTTGTCGGGATGGTCTGTAACCTAAAACAAATTTGTCTTCTTTTATTTGAACTTTCAACAGCTTTCCCCAGCCTTGGGCATTCCCTTCTTCCACAACCTTCCGAGCCTGTTTGTAGGAAGCAATTGAGGTACCCATCCTCTCCTCTTGGGATGCAGCAAACACCTCAGTTGTAGCTTCGTTGACATTCAAAGCTTCAAAACCTTGGCTAATGGTTTCAATGATTTCTACATCCATTTCAATGTACTTGTACATAGCCAGGTGACTGACAAAGATGTCTACTTCTCCACAGATGGTGATAATTTGGCCTTCCCACTCATATTTTAACTTCTGGTGAAGGGTCGATGTTACCGCGCCAGCGGCATTGATCCAGGGTCGACCCAACAAACAGCTGTAGGCAGGCTGTATGTCCATCACATAGAAGGTAGTTTTGAAAACTTGTGGGCCAAATACCACAGGCAGCTCAATTTCTCCGAGAACCGATCTCTTAGAACCATCAAAAGCTCTGACAACTAGGTTGCTCGGACGGAGTGCAATACCATCATACTCTAGCTTTACTAAAGCTTTCTTTGGCAACCCATTGAGTGATGATCCGGTATCAACAAGGACATGAGAAAGTACAACACCTTTACATTCCAAGGTGATATGCAAAGCCTTGTTGTGGTTAAGCCCCTCCGTAGTCAAATCAGCATCGGTGAAACCTAGTCCATGACTAATATTGACATTTGCGATCACCGTTTCTAATTGATTGACCGTGATTTCTTCCGGAAGATAAGTTGCGTGCAAGACCTTGAGTAGTGCATTCCGGTGAGCCTCAGAACACATGAGCAGAGACAATATGGAAATCTTGGAGGGTGTTTGGTGGAGCTGATCCACAACCTTGTAATCACTTTTTTTTTATAATCCTCATGAACTCATCCACGTCCTGATCAAAGGATGTCTTCTGAGTTTCTCTCCCAGTTGGTTCTTCTGGCACCACATTTTTTCCGTTTGCTTTGGAAGCAGCTTCTGCTTCAGCATTAATTCTTGGAAACTGTGAAGCGAACAGACGTCCGCTCCAAGTGAAGCCTCCGCCTCCCCCGACATTGTCAATTTGTGGTGCAGGTGTTGAGGAGTCAATAATGACCTTTCTTCCATGGCGATAAAGATCCGAACTATAATGCCAAGGAACGACACTATTATTATTATAGGGAATTGGTCCAGGCACCGTGATGGTCACCAAACTAATTGCAGCAGAGGAAGGAGTAGTGATAGTCTGTGGATCATAGTAGATGGTGACCGTTGAGATGTTGTCACTGGTGTTTGTTGTTGTTGTAGCTGATTCCGTTGAAATGGTTTTTGCTGGCATTATAGAAGATTCTATTGAGATAATGTTTGCTGGTGTTGTAGGAGAGATTTTTGTTGCAGTTGTAGAAGATGGGACTGTTGATGTGATTTGTAGGAGCCTTCTCTGATAAGACTGCTAATACCATTCTTCAGATTTGCACAACCATTGGTAGAAACTTTGCATGCTTCACAACGGGCCTCACAACCCGGAAACACTTGGCACTTAAATAGTTGAGCTTTTACTTCAGCTAGTGGTGTTTGAATACTTGCAATGTCATCAATCATAATTGCTGGTTGGTCCTCCTCTATGGCATTAATCCTCGGCCCACCGTGGTTCGATATTGGATTCTTTGTGACATTTGGTGGAGGTGCAAAATTCAAAGCCTTGGAGTCGATCAAATCTTGGACTTTCATGTGCATGGCCCTACACTTCTCTGTTGAATGACCAGGTGCATTGGAGTGAAAAGCACATCTGGTGTTGACATCATAATTCCTTGGAAGTTTCAGAGGCTCTGGTGGAGCCAAAGTTCTCAGTTCAATCAGGTTAAGCTTCAATAGCTGCGGGAGTAAGACTACATAGGGCATCGTGATGGGATCGATCACCCTGTTAATCTGAGAAGGCCTTTGTTGGAAAGGACGTTGTTGCTGGTTGTTGTTATTATAAGATTTTTGTTGCTGTTGAGGATATTGTTATTGCTGAGGTGCTGGAGTAGGGATGGTGACTGCAGCTACTGATCTTTGCAAGTACTGGGGTCTACCTCTATTAACATGTACTGCATTGGTCTCCCTGTTCTTCGAGGTCCTGAGAAGGGATTCTTTGCATTGATGGAGCTAGCACCATTATCAGAAATCTTGCCCATCTTCAGCAAACTTTCAATTCTCTCTCCCACTATGACCACGTCAACAAAGCTAGTGGAAGAGAAAGCAGAAATTCTATCAATGTAGGTCCCTTACAAGGTATTCATAAACATATACACCATTTCCCTTTCAGACATAGATGGCTGGATAGCAGCAGCGGGTTGTCTCCACCTTTGAGCGTATTCGCAGAAGCTTTCTCTCGAGGACTGAGACATGCCCATCAAGAGGGTCCTATTGGGTGCCATATCCAGGTTGTACTAATATTGACGTATAAAGGCCTTAGCTAAATCTTTCCAGTTCCTGACAGTAGCCCTTGACAAGTGTGAATACCACTCTATGGATGCCCTGGTGAAATTGTCTTCAAAGTAAAACATCCACAATTTCTCATCCATGGTATATGCTTTCAATCTTCCCAGAAAAGATTGAAAATGGGTACGAGGACAAGAGGTACCGTTATACTTTTAAAAGCGTGGAGGTTTGAACTTGTGGGGAATCCTTACTCCCTCGACTAGGCCCATATCCATCACATCAAATCCCAAGGAGTTATGGGATTCCAAGGATATTAGCTTCTCTGAGATCTCGTCTAGACAAAGGTCATAAGCTTCATCTGCCCCAACACCTAACACTGTAAATTGCTCATCTTGAGGGTCTTCTTGTAGAATACAGTCTCCAGTGTTCCTTTGGCCATTCCCAAGGATATTAACTTCAGGATTGTTGTTAGATCCAAACACCACCGGAGTCGTTCGCGGCTGATAGCGCGCATTGTTACTAGTACCTCCAGTGCCTGCGTGGTTATCTTCTGGAGTTTGCCGCTTGACTAACTCCCTCAATCTTTCTTGGGTCTGTGCCAGTCCAGTCATCACAACCATGAATTGATTCTTCTGAGTCCTCACTTTTGTCCTTACATCAATCATCTGAGTCCTCACATCTGTCAGTTCCTGCTGTAGCTGATCCATTTGCAGGCTCGGAAGGTTGTGTCGAGTTGGGTATATGTGGATACGATTGACGAGAAAGACCCTCTTGTGAGCAATATTTCCTGAACTGATCAGCAGAGTGAGAAAACAACAACAAAACACCTGCAAAAGCAAAAGGTATGTCAAAATGCAATGCAATATGCCTATTTGTCTTTCGAGGGTATCCGATTTGGTTCTTGGTTTTGACCTTCCAGACCCCTTGACGATGAAGATGTTGAAGCAAACGAAGTCCATAAGAAAATCCAATACATAACCATAAAAACAAGTGGCAATGCCGAAATACAAATAGTTCATGAATACAACCAAACAAAATCCCATGGTGAATCAAAATACAATCAAATTCAAGAATACAACAAACAAAATCACCATGGTGAGCTAAAGTACAATCGAATATATATAAGTACAGAAAATCAGACATCCAGTCCAAAAGCATCCTCCTTGACTTCCTTCAGAAGAGCATCAGTTATCGGTCCAACTGGGTGCTCTGTAATGGTTCTGATGAGAAGGTTTCTGGTTGCAATGGCATTTGTCATCTTCTGGTACTTATCTTGTTCTTTGGATCTCTTTAACCCCGCCCGGAGTTTCAATTCTGAGATCTCCTTCTGAGCTGCTAGCAGTGCTTCTTGGCTTCTTTTCTCATTAGACTCTAACTTCTCAATCTTGGCTTGCATCTTCTGGTCTTCTTTCAGACGAGCCTCAGTTATCCTGACCCATCTATCCTGACTCTCCTCCAGATAATGCTCAGCTATTTCCCTTTGAATCTTTGCTTCCTTGCATGCATTCTTTAAAACAAGTTCTCCTGCTCGGGCCTTCCTGATGAACTCTTCAGTCTTTTCAATCTTGGTTACATGCTCAATGCGCAGTTTCTCTAACCTCTCAATGTCTAGACGACCATCATTTCTTTCCCAAAGGGTTTTCTTTAAAGCTTCGACCAGCTGGGTATTTCTTTCTTTCATCTTCTCAAATTCTTCCAGACTGACTATGGCTATGGGCTCAACTGCTGATGGCCCTGGTACATCTTCCAGGGTGAATGGCATACGAGTAATCTGTCATCTGATGTGTGACCATTCAGTGTATTGAGCAGAAGCTATGTTGTTGCACTTCCCCAGAATAACAGTCCCTTTAGTTTGTATATGGTCCCAAGCCCAGGCTGTTTGTCGGATAATGGCATGGTTGTTCTGAATATCACAGTAAAGAGATTTTGCCAAGTCTTGCTCCCTAGGTGGATGTATCAAGGCATACCCCAACTGTCTTTTGAAAAGTAAAGGATTGTAATTGATGCAACCTTTTACTCCAATAATTGGCACATTTGGCTATTGCCCACAGCTCGTTATTATGTTCCGACCCTTGGTGTTCTGAGTACACCACCTGATATCTTCTGAAGTAAGGGCAATCATCCTCTTAGCCCAATTCCTTGACTGATATGGATTCAGGAAAGCTTCAGTCTTCGGCATATGCTTCATCAACCAACTGTAGAAGAGAGGTGCACAACACCTTACCAGTCTTCCTCTCTGATTCTCATTCTTCTGATGCACAGAGTAGTAGAAGTCTCCCAATAAGGTGGGAACCAGGTTTTTTAGCATGAAGATGTGGATTACATTTTTGCTTAAAACTTAGGCTCGTCTGCAAACAAAATGATACCATAAATGCTGAGGGCTAGGAGAGCACAAACAGTTTCCCAATTCCCTATTGCAGCTTGCTTTGTAGCCTGAGTAATCAAGAAATCCATATGAATTCCTGGGATTCCAGCCTTGGAAGTCATGTGCTCATCAATGATGGTTACTTCCAGATGTTGTGCCTTGGCTATGTCTTCATTCTTTGGATGAGTCATTGCAGGATTAAAAGGAATTCCTCTTCTGATAGAGACACCCAATAACATAGAGTATTCTTCCAGCAAAGGACCTATTTGAAAATCTGGGAAAGTGAAGCAACGTAAAGGAGGGTCATAAAACTGAAGACAGGTGTGAATCATGCTCCTTTGTTATGCATCCAGGTCCATGATCATGTCCAGGATTCCACCATAATGCTCTCTGAATAAGGGCACATGATCAGGGGTGATAAAGGCCTGTATCTGCCTGATGCCTGCTAGAGGATACTCAAAGAAGTGGTAGGTGATGTTGTTTTTCCTGGTTGAATCCATGTTGAAGATGCGTGTTGAAAGAGATAACTGAAGAAGTGTTGTAGCAGATAGGCTGAGCAGAAGAACAGTCAAAACCAAACCAAGAAAAGTGGATACCCTGTAAAACAAATAGACGAATGTTAAATGATGCAATATGATGTATGCTTATGATATGCAAGGGTTTGTGATCATGTGTTGGATTATCAGTTGCCTTTTGATAGGATCCTTGAGTGTTCAGAGTTTCGGATGGAGGTCTGAGAACCAGTACCCAGGTGGGGGACTCAAATAAAGAGTCAACAATCCAGGGTTTCAAAGAACTAGTCCAAAATAGTACAACCTTAAGAACAAATTCCAGTAGCAAGGTATGTTGAGGTCAAGGGTTCCTGCAAACCTGTAAACAACCCAACCCACTCACAGGTATTATTCTAGAACAAGGATCCTCAAATTCGGATCTATTATGAGAAGTGTAAACACTTCTAACCCGGAGGTACAATGTTTACCCTAATCATAAAGGATCCTCCTCTAATTCATCTCAGATGATGAAGGTCATCTAAAAATGGTCATCCAAACTTAGCAGGATTCCCAGATAGTCCTAGCACTACAGGAAATCCGTAGCACAAAGTTCTCAAAAGGAAACCTATGTCTGAACTGTGTTTTCATATTCCCGCACCAGACCGAAATGGAATGGGAAAGAATACAAAACCACTCAAATCCTATGTGTCACTTAGGCCTTTGTGTTGAGCCTTTCTCACTGGAATACCTCTCCCACCAAAGCAAACCAGAAATCCAACACAATGATATGATAATAATAAATAAAATGCAGAAAGCAGTAAATAAAAGCGATAAAGTAAATGCAATAAATAAAGCTGTATATAAAGCAATAAATAAAGAAAAAACATAAACACAAATAGCACATAACACCCCCAATAAACACAAACAAACAAGCGCTATGAGAAACCCACAAGAGAACCAGAAGCCCTGGTTGCAAAGATCCCCAACAAAGTCGCCAAGCTGTCGCTCCCCGGATTTCCATCCCGGTGCAAACGCGAACCGTCGGCGATGTTGGAGGTTGAGGTTGAAATAAAGTCGCCAGCTAGGCATTTTTATCTCGAAGGAAAGGTAATGCTGTATAAACCTGGAAAGGTATGGATAAGACGGTTGCAAACCAAAGAGAATGATTAAGGGGGTAGGTTACGATTTGGGAAGGTATTAGCACCCAGACCGTCCGTCGTACTCGACGGGATCCACACTTACCTGATTTTGTTTTAAAAGGGGGGAAGTGTATGTGCTAAATTGTGTATAAAAATCTAGGGAGGAATGGATGTACAAAGAGTCAGTGCAAGAAGAAAGTGAGTGCTCAAAATTGAGACTAAAGAAAGAGAAGCTGGGAGGAGGAGAGGGGGGAGACAAAGAGAATTTTGTCGATAACTGTTAAGATATGCCTATGTATCCTCTCCTGCAATGAGGAAGTCAGAACACTGTAGTTCGACTCAAAGAGACTGGGATTTTTTTGTTGTGAACTGCTTACTTGTCTATGCTCAAGTGTATGACTCGTCTGACTCGAGTGCTAACTGTCTTGCATTAGACGGGAGAAGCGGGTTCTCGTTTTCAGAGTGAATGTGATGAGAAAAGAATCCCGGAGGAGACGTTTATTGTTTGTTTTTGTGATTTCAGTTTTTTATTGTTTTTGGTGTTTTGCATAAGATAATGAGCTTAAGCCTTAATCAAGGGTCGTAAACTCATTATATCACCCCTGATTAGGGATAATGAGTCTACTAAAGTATGAGATGAAATGAAAATCTCAACTTAATTACCCTAATGATGCATGATTAAGATCATTAACCTACTTATGATTATTAAGTGTTTTTGGATTTTGTTTTGTGTTAAGTAATGAGTTTAATCTATAATCAAGGATTAGTGAACTCATTACACCATCCTAAGAGAAGGATGATAGATGAAAACACTTAAGTGGAGGAAGACTCCTCAACTTAATCCATGGTTAGGGATTAAAATAATTATATAACAAGCCTTTATTAAAGTGGATTTTAATTAGGCGTGAGATTAAGAAGTGAATTTTATGTTTGTAAGACTAAACCTGAGGGGGACTTGTCCATTAAACACTAGGGTTAGTCCCTCTGAACCAACGACAGAGATGGAACCCTAATATAAGGCCCAAGTTACAAGCTTAAGTCTTGATAATTATCAGGTGTTTTGATTAGGAGGGGTAAACAACTTAAAGTTTTAATACTAAGTATTAAAGTTATAAACTCCATCCAAAGATAAGGATACAGGCATAACCCTAATTCAGAGTCTTAAAACTTTAACTGTTTAGCCTTGATTATGAGATGAGAAGCAGAGACTCAAAGATAATCAAAAGGTAAAAACTAGGAGAGACTATGTACAACCCTAAAGTTATCCTGCTTGGATATTCCTATGGTTTGTGAGGCTTAGAGAAAGATCTTCAAATGGCCACCAAGGAAGAAGAAGCAGATGAAAAGAGAAGAGAAAGGAGAATAGGTTACTTACTTCCTGAAGAAGTTAAGTAACTTAAGAGAAAGAAAAAGAGCAAGAGAGAGCACAAGTGAGTCAAACTCACTTCAAATACAAATAAAGATGCAAATGAAAAGATGAGAAGATATTGGATGTGGAGGCAAATCACATCCTAAACAACTTACCTGAAGCCCCTGAAATGGTTAGTATGAATGCATAAGACATGAGACAAAAGGAAATAAGGAAACTAAAGATGCAATGATCAAGACCAGAAGTGAAAACACAATGCAAATGATGCAAATACATGTACAATGTTTATGTATGATCATACAAGAGATGAGATGCAAAGGAAGGCATGTTAGAAGCTTGAAATCACATGAATACACATAAGAAGTAATGGATGCAAAACATACCAAATGGATGCAACAATGATCAACCAATGTTCACACATGTCCTAAGGTATCTAAGATGACACACAAATGCATGATATGTCATGACAAGTTCACATGATGGAGGTATGCAAAGATGAATGCAAATGAACATGGAAAATTAGGGTTTTAAGAAAGTGTGAGATGCATATGATCAAAACAGAAGCAAAACACATGATAAAAAATGAAATTACAACTAAAAGAACCATAAACACATATAAGATCACTCCCCAAAGATGGAAGTCAGAAGCTATACCAAGGTCAAGTTATGGTTTTTCTAAGTTAGGCTAGGTTTTGGGTACTTCTTCATGAAAAATGCCAAACAAATAGAAAATGCAATGAAAACATATGAGTTAAATTCCCTAGATACTACGTGAAAAGTATGAAATAACGCAAAAAGAACCATGCACAAACTCATCTTGGTTGATCAGAAATGAATTTTTGAAGTTAGGGTTAGAAAAATAAGAAATTTGGAAACCCTAATTCATGGTTAATTGTCAAAACATGATCAAACCCTAAAAGAAATTTGAAAGATGAGTTTGTAAATTGTTCTAAATGTGTAAGAATGCTTCATGATTTCTTGGTGATTTTTAAATACCTAAAAGTATTTTTAATTAATTAAAATGAATTATTTAATTAAATAACACAATTAAATGATTTTAAAATATATTTTTAATGCAAAAATGAAAATAAAAATGTTTTTAGTTTCTGAAAATTACTTAAAGACAAAATGCAAAAGATCATAATTTTTGAAAATAATTTGCTATTTTAAATAAATAAAGAAAATGAAATGAAATTAAAAGAAAATAAAATGCAAAGTAATTACAAGGAAAGGCCAGGATTGCGTGGGAGATGGATCAAGGGCTGGGATTGCAAGTCAGCTTGACTTGAGGTATGAGGATCTAAGGGATCAGATTTAAACTCTGCTTACGCGCGTGATCCAATGGCTCAGGTTCCATCTGACTTAATTAAGTATAATTAACTTAATTAATTAAATTTAGGGTTTAATAAAAAAATCTGGACCATCCATGTGCTAACCTAAACACAATCTAAGGGTTGATATTCAAATTGGGCACACTAACCCTAATGACTTTCAGGTGACCGAAGATAAGCTCCGATCATCTTCTCCGGCCAACCAAACCCTAACTTCCTCTATAACTCACTAAAATGCATCAAACCTGCACATAAATGATCCTCTAACATTATGGAACATGAATCTATCATCAAACAACATTTAAACTACATGAATCAAGCAAATCGAAGCAAACATTTTTCACGGGCAAAACCTCAGAACATCAATACATACTCATTTTCCACTAATTTTCAATTCTAAACACATCACGATGATCAGGATAACATGTAGAATCAATTTATAACAAGTAAATGAAGTTCTGGAAAATTTGTTCTTGATGGATACCTGAACTGAAGTTCTTCAAACTAGAGCTTTCTGAGCCTTTCCTTGGTGCAAAATGACTCCTCTGGTCCCCCTTGTGCTAATGGCAAGCTTGAATGGAGTTTATAATGGCTATTTTGAGAGGTTCAGTTCTGGTTCAACAGAAATCGTGTTTCTTGTTTAGGGTGTTTCAGGCCATGGTGATGGGTGGTATTTGTTCCTTAGGTGATTTGTGGTTGATTGGTGAAGAAATTTTTGAAGTTTGATGGCTGAGGAGTGAGAATCGAAGACATGAACTTTGAAGTGGATTTTGTGTAATCTGATGTGTGTGTGTTCTAAGGCTGAAGTGAGCTGCTATATCTCTCCCATAATGTTTGAGTAGGTCATGGAGCAGGTTTGTAGAGGCTGCTGATCACTATTCCAAGAGTATGGGAGAAATTGCAAATAGTCAAGGTTTGGTGTACTTGAGGTATAACATGGTATAAAAGTGATTTTCTGGCCGGATTGTGTTTAGCTGGCTTCAAGGAGGGCCTTTGGATCAAATGCTATGAGCTATGCAGCTTGATTCAAGAGTTCTCATAGATTTTGCATTTTTCAAACTTTGACATTTCTTGAGAAGCAAGTCATGAAAACCCTAGGTTCTTGGCCCAATTCAGATCTTTAGAAGTTGTTTGATCATGGCATGATGTATTTGAGTGGATTAGAGGTCACATAAAGGCCTGAAATACCATTTTGCACATTTCCCTCTTTGACATGAACTTGAAAATTATGTGATTTTCCCAACTTTGACTTGCCATATCTTGAGTTCTAGGATGAATCAAGAGGAATTCTTGTACTTTTTGAAAATGGGAAGATCCAATCTACAAATATACAAGAATAACAAATAACCTCTCTCACTATTAAATTAGGGTTTTATCTTCTTATTTTCCCTTATACAAAATATGAGAGACTAATATGTTATTTATAAGAAAACTAACATACTAACCTAATAGGTTTTTTTTAACAATTACCTATTACAAGCTAACTTAGGATACAAGCTAACTTAAACAATTGGATCCATAACACAAGGCCCAATTAAACAATAACATGTGAGCAGACTTCGACGACATGCTATTCGTACTAGGGTTTGTTCCAATATTTCACAGATTCAATTATACAATCGGTATGTTACCTTATGGATGTTAAAGAACTAATTCCTCTTCAATAAGAACATGATCGAGGGCTAGAGGTTTTTTATACGATCCAAGATATATTAGGGATTTTATGTTTGCACATGAATGACTGGACATAGGGATACTACAAATTTGGTGTAGGTAAGTAAAATTTATATTCTAATAAATGTCAATTTTAAATATGTGCATCATCAATAATTTTAATGTTAAGACTCACTTATATTTTGAATTTTTAAAATCATTTAGGTACATTCTTCGTGTATGTGTAAAATTAAATAAATCATATATTTTTGGATTCTTGGATCCATTTTTTATTCGATATACAAATAATTCTTGAAAATTGATTGAAACTTTCATATCAACAAGGTTAAGCAAGGGGAATGAAGACTATTACTTAGCACAATTTATTGATTAATGAGTAATTTTGAAATCGTAATTTCTCTATTATAGTTAGTTTCCGTGTTTTATCAAATAAGATCCTCTACATATAGATTGTATAACTAAGTCCCTTTAATATCAAATATTTACCATCTAATTTCTCTTTTATGTTTCTTCTAGCACATAAAACTCTTTAATCCCTTCAAAACTAATAATTCCTTTAATATAAAATATCTTTGGTTCGATTTAGTAATACAAAATAATGGTGTTAAATCTACCGAAAGAGAATTTTATCGGTATATTGTTTTTGGAAAAAAAATCAAATAATCGGAATACTTTTCAAGCAAGCTAATTTCCTAAACCTTTTCAATTTAAATAGACAACCAACAAGCTAATAATCACTTTGGCCATGCTCCATAACAAGCTTACTCATGCTATATCTCGAAAACTTATCTTTCATTCTCATTGCTACTTCTTCTACGTCGGATTTTAAAAAGACATGATCAATGAATACAAGTTGGAGTAAGTCATCGCTCGACACAACAAGTTGTCAATCGTGAATCACAGAAAATGTTATATAGTTACTTTTCCACTAGATGATAGAAGATCCACCACTTCTTCGATTAAAGATCTTTGCAGCATTCTCCATCTATGACCACTGAAATCCATCCCAGTTTCATTTTCCATTTTTCGAACCTATTCTCAAACGTATAAAAAACCATTACTATTAGCACAACCTTGAATAATTAGAATCATATATTATATACCCAATTCATTCTAACTTAAATAAACAAAGATTTTGCCAGAGTTGCATTCTCTCAAGATTTTTCTGTTTTGCCACCATCTCCAATAAATTTTTCTTCTTCAACGTAGAACTAATAGAAAAAAAAACCTATATCTGATTATTCCAGATAAACGAAAATATTGACAGATCCTGGAACAAATATAAATCATTTCAAATCAATAATCTTAGTTCAAAACAACACAACACTTAACAAAACCCATAGAAGTAACCAATCAACCTTTAAAACAAAAATTATTCTTACAGATCGATTGAAGAACCTCCATAGGAACAACATTTATATCAGCATGTAGATTAAATTTCTTGAAGAAAATATGCGTGTGCATCACTTCCATCGATTTGAACATGTTGTTCATGAATCCTCTTTAATGCTTTGAAGAAAAAGAAGAAGGAGAGAGAGGGGTAGTAGATCAGAGAAGAGAGAAGAAAGATGCAGAAGAAGATAGAGGATGGGGAAAGGAGTACCAGAAGAGAGAGAAAGAGAATGTGAAAATACATTGTTGGGGGGAATTTTGAATTTGAGCTAACATTGGAAAAGGGAAAAGAGGAAAAAGAATTGCAATTGAACCATGTGACATCATAATTTGATCCAAACCTAACAAACAAAGGAATAATACAATAACATGTAATTGGAATTGAAAAAAGTGATATCATTAGTCATAAAAAGTAAAATTTGGACCAAAATTGCCCTCATTTTGGTGAGGTGGCAGAAAATAAGGGTAGGGAATTATCAGATTTTCTAGAACAACGACTTTTCTTATATTATAGATGGGTATACAAAAGTCTCTATAGTAACACTAGGGAATAACAATCTTCATCGATAAACAGTAAAGGTGAGAAACATAGTCTAAACAACTCCACAAATGTGGATATACCAAAACAACTCTAAGAAAAGGTAAAACTACTCAATAAGAATACAAATAAAATTAACTAAGTGATAGGAAAAATATACCGAATTTGTAGCTCAGACTAATAAGGTTTGATATACCCATCTATTACTTGTGCCTTTTCCTCTTCTCTGTTGCAGTTCTTTGAAACCTTGTTAAGTTGCTTATTTATTGTGATGCTTTGGGGATTAAAGAATCCCTTTCAAATACATCTCAATTTAAGCTTGTCTCAAATAAAACAATTAACATAAAACCTTTTTTTTAAATTATTTTTTCTCTTATTATTTTTTCTTCTTTTTTTCTTTTTCTAAATAAATTGTGGGCCCCACTTTATGAGTGAACCCACCCAACAAATCTCTCCCCCACGAATCAAGTGAGAATGAGCTATTACACCATGTCCAATTATTTCTACAGTTGATCATCTTTATCGCAAGCAAAGTCTTTATCATCATAAATCTGAACCATTCTCGTCACTATGAATCTTCTCAAGTAAAAACAACTTTGTCTCCAATGCATTATGTATCTAATGATACTGCATCTTAATGTTCTTTTACCTGGAATGAAACTTTGGATTTTTACCAAGATGAATTGTACTTTGACTATTGTTGACAAGACAAACTTCTCTTGGTCAATATTCAAGTCTTGTAGGAATTTCTTCATCCATAAAAGCTCTTTAGACGTTTTAGTTTCTGCAATATAATTAGCCTCAATAGTAGATAAAGCTACACCTTCTGTAATCTTGATTGCCAAGACATCACTCTCTCTACAAAAGTTATCATGTATTAAGAAGTAGATTTTATGAAATCAATATCACTGGCTATATTTGCATCTGTGTAGTCATGTAACAAATGATCATCACTCCCAAAGCATAAGCACACTCTAGAAGTACCTATAATATATCTAAGAATTAACTTCACCGATTGCCAATGATCTTTAATGAGATTAGAGAGAAAATGACAAACAAAACCAACGACATGAGAAACATTTGGCCTCTTGTATACTGTAACATATATCAGTCTACCACCTGTGGATGCATAAGAATAATTCTTCGCATCCTCTTTGTCTTATTCACTTGTATGACATTACTCAAAATTCAGTTTGAAATGACTAACAAGGGGAGTACTAATGGGTTTTGAATTGCTCATGGCAATCCTCTATAATACCTTCTAAATGTAATTGTGTCGAAACAACCACAATTTACCTTTCTTCCTCTCATGAGAAATACTTATGCCAATGATTCGTTGTGCAAGACCTAAGTCATTTAACATAAATGACTTGTTTAACTCTTTCTTTAAGTTTTGAATTTTCTTAGTGTCATGATCAACAATCAAGATGTCATCAACATATAACAAGATAATAATATAATAACCATCATATAATTTCTTCAGAGACACACAATGATCAACAATAGTTTTACCAAAACCATTTCATTCCATGAAAGAATCAAACTTTTTGTACCATTTTTTTGTAGAGCTTAGTTGAGGCCATACAAACTTTTCTTCAATCTACAAATAAGCTATTCTTTAACTTTGACTTCGAAACCCTCAAGTTGTTCCATAGACTTCTCTTCCTCCAAATCACCATGAAGGAAATCAATCTTCACATCAATTTTTTCAACCTCTATATTCAAGCTAGCTATTAATCCTAACAAAGCTTGAATATATATCATCTTCACCACAGGTGAGAAAATTTCTTCAAAGTCAATACCTTTTCTCTGATTCAAACCTTTCACAAACAATTTTGCTTTGTATTTTGGTTGAAATTTATTCTCAATATACTTTATCTTTTATATACCCATTTATTCTTGAGTGCTTTTCTACCCTTATGCAATTTCACCAACTCAAATGTGTGATTCTCATGCAAGGAATTCATTTATTTTTCCATGGCCTTCAACCATTTTTTGTTACCAACATTTGAAATGACCTCTTGGTACTATTATGGATCTCTATTATCAGCAATCATCACATATTCATGTTGGGGATATCTTTGAGAAACTTGATGTTATCTAGTAAATCTTCTCAACCCATGTTCAACAGGTGGCTCATGTGAATCCTCTTAAACTTGCTCGTCGTGATAAAGTTATTGGTCATTGGTTACATTCATATTATCCACCTGTATATCTCCCTCTTCAATAAAATTTCAACTATGAGGTTTAGGTACAACATCAAAGTAACTTCTACCATCAGAGTTGAACTTCTCTATTTTATCAAAATCTTCAATAGTTTATTCTTTAAGAAATAACACATCGCGACTTCAGATAATTTTCTTGTCAGTTGGATCCCATGATATATAACCAAAGTCTTCATGACCATAACCAACTAACACACACTATTAAGATCTTTTATCAATCTGGGATCTTTCATCTCTTGAGATGTGAACAAAAGCTCGACAACCAAACACTCTAAAGTGCCCATAAAATACATATTTTCCTGCCCATATTTTGTTTGAAACATCACCATCAGATGGAACAAAAGGATAAATATTAATCAAATCTAATGTAGTTGTCAATGCTTAACCCAAAAAGTCTTTTGATAACTAGGCATGAAAGAGCATACATATGATTCTGTCATTAATCATATGATTCATTCTCTATGCAACTCCATTACATTAAGGAGTATTTGGAACAATCTTCTTAAGCTTGATTCCATGCTCTTTAAATTACTCATTAATTGTACCTCTATATTCACCACCATTATCAGCTCAGACACATTTCAACTTTATTCCTTTTTCTCTTTCAACACTTGCATGAAAGTGCTTGAAAACACCGAGTAAATGGTCTTTAGATTTTACAACAAAAGCCCACACTTTACTAGAGTGGTCATCAATAAAAGTAACAAAATATGATGCACCACCTAAATATTTACCATCCATCATTCAAACATTAGTTTGAAATAAATCTAGAATAATTGGCCTCATATAAGGACCATTACTACTAAAGGAAATTCTATGTTGCTTACCAAAAAACAATGAGTGCATGTTTTTAGCGAAGTACCTTTCACTAGAAGAAAAAATTTCCTTGTAACAATATTAAGAACTTTCTCGCTCAAGTTACCAAGGCATGTATGCAATAAATTACTAGATGCATCTTCAACTACATTTACTTCCTCTTTACATAACTTTACAGACACATTGTAAAATGTTGTGGCACTTTGCTCCTTTGCTACAACTAGTGATTCCTTGGTGATCTTATATATGCCACCACTACCATAGTAAGTGTGATAACCTTCAATATCAAAGGATTTGACATAAATCAAGTTAATATGAATATCAGGTTAATGGCTCACATTCTTCAATTTAAGCTTGCATCCAACATCAATTTCAACCCAAACATCTCTCATACCAACAATTTCACAAACTCGTCCATTTTCTATTTTTACCGTTTCAAAATCACCAATATAAGATGAGAAGAAATCAAGCCTAGGAGTAACATGGTTTGAGGCATTTTAATTAATGATCCAAGTTTAATTTTGACATGGAAGTATTGAATTATCATCATAAACAATATAGACATCACTGTCATGTTCAACCACTCTCATGTCTTTATCATTTTTCTTCTCATTACCTTCATCTTTTTCCATTGAATATTCTCTTTTGAGAAATCTGCAATTCACTTATATGTGTCTTACATTTCCATAATTGTATCATATAATTTATTTTCTAGTTCTTGGCTTGCGTCTTGACTTGTTGCGACTCTCAGATTTGTCACACTTATGAAAATTTATGGTTTTGCTTTTCCCATTTGTCTCGGTAACTAGAGCTTCAGATTGATTATAAGTAACAATCAAACCACATTCCTTTCTTCTAATTTCTTCATTTAGCATGCTATCTTTAACCGTTGTCATTACCAATTTTCCATTCGGAGTTGAATTAGTAATTTTCACAACAAGAACTTCCCAATTATCAAGCAAAGAACTAAACAGTAATAAGGTTTGCAACTCATCATCCAACTTAATATTATTAGCCGCCAATTGAATCATCTTAATCTGAAACAAACTCAGATGGTCTGCCATTGAAGCATCATCCTTGTATTTTAATCCATATAAGTTATCATTTTGCTTGCTTAAACACGTTGATTGAAATTCAAATGAAGATAGGTGATGCGTGTTTTTCGCAAGTGTACGAATCACGTCAAAGTAATATAAAAGATTATCGAATCCACAGAGACCAAGTGTCAATCTATCGTACCTGTTGTTATGGTGTGTATCTAAGGCAACTATTTTTAAGGGTTTTAGTAAGGGTGCAATGGTAAATAAAATTATAATTTTTAAATAATTAATAAAAGACAGGCTCGAATGTAATTCACGTAATCAATGATAACCCAGTACTTGTTAATGGAACTACTTATGGGCAATGTTTTCTCCTTTGAAAAGAACTAATTTAACAGGAACTGTCGCTTTCGCGTATTCAGAACCGAGTTGTACTCTCTAATCAACCCCTCCTATTGTCACGGATAAAAAGGTGCGTACCGCGTTAGAGTAGTAAACCTATTTTTAAGAAATATAGTATCTTAACTAAGTTGAAAAGTATTTTAACCTGGACTTCTTAGCAAAAAGAGGTTCTTGCGAACCAGAGTTTAAACTTCCTAACGCGTCCGAAAATCGTTTTAAAATCTCTTTTCTTTTTAATCTAAAATCTCCTAATAAACTACACAAAGCGCTTTTGGCTGTTTTTGAAATAGTTAAAAACAATTACTTGAATTGAAAGATAAAATAGCCCTTAGGTGTTTCCACGAACAATTATACTGATTACTGGTTTAATTACGATCCTTACATTCTAACCTTTATGGAATTAGTTAGACATGATAAAGTAAAGATTCTTTTTATAATTTTTCATAAAAGTAATTTAGTGCGAGTGCGGAAAGTAAATGAATTTAAAGCGAGTGCGGGAAATAAATGAATTTAAAGCGAGTGCGAGTAATAAATAAAGTAAAGTGCGAGTGCGGGAAATAAAGAAAGTAAAGCGAGTGCAGGAAATAAATGAAGTAAAGTAATGCAGAAATAAATAAAGTAAAATACGAACTTGAATTAAAATGGCGGCAGGATTAACTTCCTCCAGAGTGCTCCAAAACTCGAACCACAGACAGATTACAGACTCGATCACTCGATTGCAGAGGCACCCCGATGTGGAATGGCAACTGCTTTATAACTGATATATGCCTAGAGAATTCTAATTCTGGATGAAGAAAAACGAAAATCTAAGGTCCTATTTATAGGAAAACTGAAAGCATGAAATGACCGGGATGCCCCTCCACTAAAAAGTGGAGGTTATGGAATTTGGCCTTGTGGCGCCCGCCACAGGCCTATGGCGCCCGCCATGGTCCCTACAGGGGATTGTGGAGTGGGGATCGTGGGTCTTGGAGGTTGAGGAGTGGTCTTGAGACGTGGCCACGTCATGGCTAACCCCATGGCGCTCACCACGGTGGGTGCCGTAAGTGCAAAACGCTGAATTTCTAGGTTTTCGTCCGTTTTCACTCCTTTTTCGCTCCTTTTCCCGATTCAAGCTCCGATTATTATAAAGACCTGAAAACATAAGAAAACAAAGCAATAACAAAGCAAAACAACAATAAAAGCTAAGAATGCATGCGAAATCGGAGTCAGAAATACGGTGAATTTTAGTGTGATCAAATTCTCCCACACTTAAACCTTTGCTTGTCCTCAAGCAAACATTAAAGCTTAAGAAAATATGGTGTCAACACGTGTCTTTGGGCTAAAGGGATTCTAAGTTCAAGTCAGGATGCAGTGACAGATACTAACTAAGTGAACCAAGGGTACCATAGTAACACAAACACAAACTTCAATCCTATATTAACCACTCCATATCATCCCACGATACCTAGGCCTATCTTCTCATCTTTTTGTGTCCTTTTCATTCAGGCGCAATCACATTAAGCCCGTTATCCGTACATGTTTCATAGTAGAGTGACCGGTTAGTGATTCTGATCCATAACATAAGGTTTCTGGCACATAAGCATGTGTAAACCTGTTTTATTTGACCTAATTGTAGCTGCGGGGGATCGGATCGTAATCCGCCCTACCAAGTTCAGTGCCAGATACCTCTGAACCAACTAACAATAGGTGACTTGCAATTTTTTTTCTTTTTGTGGCAAAAATTTTTTCTTCTCTTTTTTCGGTTTAAATGACTTTGTGAGGGTCACCTATACCAGAGTTTGCCTTTTTTTTTTTTTTTATTAGCACTGGATCATTCACTTATATTCATCGGCCCCCTACGAAGAGTATGCTTAGGCCGGAGCTGACTGCTAAAATAAACTACTTAGGACAATTTTTTAAATGATAGTAAAGGCCATGGTGGTGGGGTTTAGGAGTGATTCCTATATTCAAGAGGTCTATGGTGCTAAAATGGTTCTGATGTTTCAAAAAGTTGACCTAAATCACCACATCCTAATCTAAACCTGTCTCAAAGCCCAAAAAACATGTGAAACAACATTTTTTCTTTTTAAAATTTTTTTTGGTAAGGCTAAGGAAATGGGAAAAAATGAAGATGAACTAAAAAGACACTATACTGGTGACTCGTCAGACTCATGCATTATCTAAGAAAAATAAATTACTGAAAAGGGAAATAACTGAAAGGAAATAAACTAAGAAGGGAAATAACAGAAAGCAATAAAATCCCCTCCCACACTTAAATCGAACATTGTCCCCAATGTTTCGAAATAAGATAAGGGGGGTAACCTGGAAAAGACTACTGAGGAGGGGCACTGGTGCCTTCGCCGTCCTGATGTGATGGTCTGGAACGACGGGATCTACTACGATGCTGGTCCCTCCGGTTGAGTCGTGCTGATAAAGCAGCCTGAGCACTCCGGACCTCTCGAAGGTTACCCAAGATGGAACCCTGAGTAGCCTCTACAAGCTGGTAGTGTCGGCTGTTGAACTCTCTCTGACGGTTCTGCTCTAATGAAATATCGTTCAAGGTACGGCAAACGTTGCTATAAGCACGATTCGAAACCAATCGCGATTGTTGCATGAAGCTCATGTTGTCCGTCAGCTGTTGTGAAATAGTAGAGAGAAGGCCATCACGCCTTTCTTCTCTAGCTGTCATATCACGCCACATCTCCTCGGTGACAAAGAATCCAGGAGCAGTACCTGCAACAGGGTTAGAGGAAGATGGTGCGGTGTGTGACTGTGAAGGACGATGGGGGGACATGTGAGGGATGGGAGACTGCTCTCTCCGATCGTACTCATCATCAGTGTCATGTGCCTCCCCATCGGGAATATTAGGAGGAAGTGGACCCAAAACACGTGGAGCATTAAGATCATAGGTCCAGTTCCTTTCATCACGTACATCAGTACGTCTACTGCATGGTAAAGCAACAGATGGGATAGCTACCCCATGAACCATCAACTCATAACCACCTTCTCTCCTTGTTCGGCACAATTTCATGTCCTTCAGAAATTTTAAATTAATTGTGCGAGGAGGTAGTGGTTCAAGTGTAGCTATCTCATCATTCAGGCCAAGAGCCCGAGCAATAGACGTAACAAGCCCTCCAAAAACAATCGGTCTTGTTTTATTAGTAAATAAAGTCATATGGGCAAGCATAAACGGGACCGGATTGATGTGGGTTCTAGTGAGGCATCCTTGCAAAAATAGGAGTTCACGAGCATTTACCTTGTTTGGACTTTCCCGGCCAAAAATAGTACATGCCAAAAGAAGTCTAAAAACTCTTATGGCCGGGTTGTGAATGGTCGACGCAAGTATCCCTTCAAAAGAATTAATTGAAGTACTTGAAAGCCTTAGCCAGAAGGTAAATACCTCGGCCGACCATTCCGCATCCAAAGGTGCCTCACAGATCGAACCTTCCCTATGAGGGATTCCTAACAAACCTGCTAGCTCATTGGTACTGAATTCATATTCAATTCCAAACAGTCTAAAAATAACAGTACCGACAGTACTAGCAGTGTTAGGACTGACAGTGTATATCAAAGAACTCAAAAACTCAGTTGTCAGTCTCTCATAGGTAGGTTCCTGATTAATGAAAATATTATGCAAGCCTAGAAATTCTAATAAATTAAAAACACTATGATAAATACCCAAAGCATACAGACAGTTATCGTCGACGTACCTAGTCGAGAGAATTTCTCGACTTTGAAGCCTCTGAATAATTTTCCGTTGCCTCTCGCCCGGTCTTCCATCACGAAGAAGAAATCCGTTGAACTCCATTGTTGATAGCTACTTAGGTAGTGAAAATGGTAGAAAAGTGGTTTATGAGGGGAATGATAAGGTTTTGATTTTTTTGGTTTTTGATGGATGAAAATGGAAATGGATGTTGGATATGTTTTATGGATGAAGGGTATTTTGGAAATGGGTGAGCTTTAATGGGGTTCAAGGAGGATTTGGAAGGTTGTAAAAATGGGTTTTTGGTGAAGAAAGGGATGAAAATGGTGGAAATGGGGATTCAGCCCCGTATATATTGTTGGTACGGTGTGGCGCCCGCCACAGGGCCTATGGCGCCCGCCACAAGGCCAATTCCTGGGCCTTGTGGTTTTTGGATCCTCCTTTGGGCCTTCCTTGCACCTTTGGTCTTCGGGGGGGTCTGGATAGCGTTTTCTTCTTCTTTTCAAGGCTTGAGGCTTGCATATTTTTTTGTGAAGACAAAAATGAAAATATTTTTGTCTCATATTTTTTTTCTTTGCACGACAAAAATAAAATAATTAAAAATCAAAAAAGAAAAAGAAAAATTAACATTAGTGCATAATATGTATATATATAAGGAATTCAAAGTGCATGAAAATATAAAAGCTGCAATAAAGTAAAATATGTCTGGAAATGCGATAAATAAAAGGAAATTAAATACTAGGGTATTGCTGTCAGTGTAGAATGAGTCATGTGGTAGGTTTCTTTTCCTGGCTTGATCCACGAATCTCATTTATCTCCCTCTGAAGCTCGTCAATCGCCTGATGTAGAGCATCGGCCTCTGAGGCATGAGTGAGATCAGAAACCTGCATCTGTAACTCTAAGTCTGCCACTTCCTGCTTGAGCAGGGCAGTCTCCTTACGGAGCTCGTAAATCTGTGTTTGTAGGTCAGGTGGCTGCAGAGACATATTGTTAGACATAACAGTGATTCGGGGAGTAAGAGGTGTAGGAGTGTACTCAGCGGCGAGAGGCGATTTCGGCTCTTCGACAGTCTCTCCATAACCCTCTAGAGCATAACTCCAATTGGCAGGATCATGGACACTGGTCATTAGCTGATCTGGTAATGTAAAATAGTGTATCGCTTCGCCGTCGATCAACAATCTAAACATGTTGGGCTCAAAAGAAGCCCTCCTCATCAGTCCTCTATCAAGACAAAAATCAATATCCAGGGTGGTGTAGCAGCAGAAGGTCCTGAGGTGCAATAACTTGCGAGACAAACCCAATGCAGTAGCTATCTGTGTAACAATTCCACCGACATGGATGATGCCTACTGATGATCTGGCAACACTAGCAAGGCCCTTCAACAGAAAGTTGCCACAAGCAACAGGGCGAGACTGAGTCGCACAGAACAATAGGAAAATCTCCTCTTCACTTAGCAGTGTCTTTGTATCTGGAAAACCTAGGAAAGAATGTGCTAGAATCATCTGGAAGTATCTCAATGCAGGGTTGTGGATTACCTGAGAAAACTGGGTAGAAGGATCTTGGCTCCCTCCGCCTGATATTTTAGTCCAAAACTTTTCCACTTCTCTGCTCATAAAATACCCCATCGGAGTCTCTGGAATAGCATCAGGAGTAGTCTGGAAACCTAGTAAATCACCAAACTCTTTGTGAGAGAATGAGTAGTCAATCCCGAACAACCTGAAAACAGCGAGTCCATCGGGTCCAGCCCAAGGGTCATGATGAAACGAGCTGAGGAACTCAAGAGTCAAGTTCCTATAAGTGTTGTTCCTGTAGTCAAACTGGTCCCACTGGAGTTGATGGCATAAAAATCTGACGCTTGGCTCTATCCCCAAGGCATCCATGCAGTCATGGTCAGGGTACCTGGTAGGAGCCATAGGGCGTCTCATGTGAACATAGTAACGCTCTCTCTGTGCATCATCTTTAAAGGCCACGTGCATGTCATCAGGGTTCTGCATCTTGTACAAGGTTAGCAAACAAGTCCTGAAAGCACATAAAACATTCAATCGTTAGTCCTGACATAGTAATAATAATAAACAAATTAAAATAAAGTAAAAATAAATAAAAAGTACAAAAATAAGAAAACCATGGGTTGCCTCCCATGCAGCGCTTGTTTAACGTCATTAGCTCGACGACCGATATTTAAACATCATTGGAAGGACATGGTGGATCACTCAGAGTATGGCAGGTGTATGTTGTTGGGATGTCACCTCCTTCGTAGGGCTTCAACCTCTGTCCATTGACGATGAACGGTTTACATGTTTGGTTCTTGATTTCAATAGCACCGGATCTTAGGATCTTAGATACTTCAAAAGGGCCAGTCCATCTCGAACGGAGTTTACCTGGAAATAGTCGTAACCTAGAATCGAATAGGAGAACAGGATCGCCTATTTTGAAGTCTCTTCTTATGATTCTTTTGTCATGCCAAGCTTTTGTTCTTTCTTTGTAAATGATGGCATTTTCGTAGGCAGATTGTCTGAGCTCTTCTAATTTGTGGATGTCAAGGATACGTTTCTCACCAGCTGTCAAGTAATCCAAATTCAAAGTTTTGATGGCCCAATAGGCCTTATGCTCCAATTCAAAAGGTAAGTGACATGATTTTCCATAGACCAGTTGATAAGGGGTTGTTCCTATAGGAGTTTTGAAAGCGGTTCTATAGGCCCATAATGCTTCTTAAAGTTTCTGCGACCAATCTTTTCTAGATATAGAGACAGTCTTCTCAAGAATTTGTTTTATCTCCCTATTAGATACTTCCACTTGTCCATTGGTCTGTGGATGGTATGGTGTTGCTACTCTATGCTTAACTCCATACTTGCTTAAAAGTTTATCAAATATTCTCGATATGAAGTGTGATCCTCCATCACTTATGACTAAACGGGGTGTTCCAAACCTGGGAAATATATAATTTTTGAATAATTTGATGACTACTCTGGTGTCGTTTGTGGGTGCGGCGATAGCTTCAATCCATTTGGACACGTAGTCAACAGCTACTAATATGTACTGATTTCCAAAAGATGGTGGGAATGGTCCCATAAAGTCTATACCCCATACGTCGAAGAGTTCTACTTCTTGGATATTTCTCAACGGCATTTCATTACGTCTTGAAATATTTCCTGTGCGTTGGCATCTATCACACTTGACAATGAAAGCATGGACATCACGCCACATAGTAGGCCAGAATAGGCCAGCTTGAAGAATCTTGGCGTAGGTCTTAGATGTGCTTGCATGTCCACCATAGGGTGCAGAATGACAATGCTCAATTATATTATTTATCTCTTCTTCTGGAACACAACGGCGGAAAATGCCATCTTTACCTCTCTTGAAAAGAAATGGATCGTCCCAATAGAAGTTTCTCACATCACTATAGAACTTCTTCTTCCGGTGGTAGTTTAGATCAGGGGGTATGATGTCAGCGGCTAAGTAATTAACAAAGTCTGCATACCAAGGTACATTGCTTATAGCTAAGGATTTATGAAATTGCTCATGTGGGTCTGGGTTATCATCTTCAATAGTTTCTAGTTGGGCTATCAGTCTATCATAGGCAAAATCGTCATTTATGGGAACTGGATCAGGTTTTAGGTATTCTAGCCTAGATAGGTGATCAGCTACCACATTATCAGTGCCTTTCTTATCACGGATATCCAAATCAAACTCTTGCAGTAATAGAATCCATCGAAGTAACCTAGGCTTGGCATCCTTTTTGCTTAGTAAGTAACGAATGGCAGCATGGTCGGTATAAACTATAATCTTGGCTCCTACTAGATAAGATCTAAATTTGTCTATTGCAAAAACTACAGCTAGGAGCTCTTTTTCGGTTGTTGCGTAGTTGAGTTGTGCAGCGTCTAGGGTTCTACTGGCATAATAAATTACGTGTAACTTTTTATCTTTTCTTTGACCTAGAACGGCTCCAACAGCATAATCACTGGCATCACACATTATCTCAAACGGTTCTGACCAATCAGGGGGTTTCATTATAGGTGCTGAAATCAGAGCTTGCTTCAGAAGATTAAATGCTTCAGTACATTTTTCATCGAAGATAAATTCAGCATCTTTCATTAAAAGACCAGTTAAGGGCTTTGTTATTTTGGAGAAATCCTTGATAAAACGTCGGTAAAATCCGGCATGTCCAAGAAAACTTCTTATCTCCCTGATAGTCTTCGGCGGTTTTAGATTCTCTATGACTTCTATTTTTGCTTTATCTACCTCTATACCTTTTTCGGAAACTATATGTCCTAAAACAATCCCTTCGGTGACCATGAAATGACATTTTTCCCAATTTAGCACAAGGTTTACCTCCACACATCTCTCCAGGATTTTCTCAAGGTTGACAAGACAATTTTTGAAATCTGATCCACAAACTGAGAAATCGTCCATAAATACTTCCATAATTCCATCTAAATAATCAGCAAAGATAGACATCATGCAGCGTTGGAAAGTTGCAGGAGCATTACAAAGTCCAAAAGGCATTCTTCTATAGGAAAAAGTTCCAACTGGGCATGTAAAGGTAGTTTTTTCTTGATCTTCGGGGTGAATAGGTATTTGGAAGAATCCAGAATATCCATCTAAGTAACAAAAGTAAGAGTGTCTGGCTAGGCGCTCCAACATTTGGTCTATGAATGGTAATGGGAAATGGTCCTTCCTAGTTGCTTTATTTAACTTTCTATAATCTATGCACATACGCCAACCTCCATCGGTTCTTTTTGCTACAGGTTCGCCCTTCTCGTTTTGCACGACTGTGATGCCTCCCTTTTTAGGTACTACATGCACAGGACTCACCCATTTACTGTCTGAGATCTGATATATTATACCTGCCTCTAGTAACTTAAGAACTTCAGTCTTAACTACAGTACTCATTATAGGATTTATTCTTCGTTGGTGTTCTCTGGAAGGTTTTGAATCTTCTTCAAGCAAAATCCGATGCATGCATACGGATGGGCTTATTCCTTTTAGATCAGAGATCTTATATCCTAAGGCTGAGGGGTACCTACGTAAAACTTCTAATAATCGATCGGTTTCTTCTTGGTTTAAGGTAGCACTGACTATAACTGGACGGTTCATATCTTCGTCGAGAAATTCATATCTCAGGTTTTTAGGCAGTTCCTTAAGTTTTACGGTCGGTTTTATAGGGCAAGGCATAGGATCTGGGGTAAGAGATAAACATTCGTGAAGGTTATCATCAATGTAGGGTATTTTATAATTGTCATCTTCCAAAATAGGGGTTGATGGCAATTTTATAGATTCAGTTTCTTCTTCTTGTTCTAACTCCCTAATGCATTCTTCGATGATATCTAAGGCATAACAAGCATCTCCTATCACAGGTGCCATAAGAAATTTTGACAATATAAATTCTATCTTCTGACCACCTACCTCAAAAGTTAGTTTTCCCTTTTTAACATCTATTACGGCTCCAGCAGTCAATAAGAACGGTCTACCTAGGAGGATTGGTATGTCGTCATCTTCTGTAATGTCCATGACAACAAAATCAGTAGGTATAAACAACTGACCTATCCTAACAGGGACGTCTTCAAGTATGCCTATAGGGTATTTAACGGATCTATCGGCTAATTGAAGTGACATCTTAGTAGGTTGTAATTCTCCTAAGTTTAATCTCTCACAATCTGCTAAAGGCATTAAGCTCACACTAGCTCCTAAGTCTAGAAAAGCTTTTTCGATGACATGATTCCCCAAAATACAAGGAATGGAAAAATTTCCGGGATCTTTATCTTTCTTTGCTAACCTATTTTCGGAAATAGAATTACATTCCACGGGTTTCGGATCTTCAAGTCTACGTTTATTCGTAAGTATGTCTTTGAGAAACTTAGTGTAAGAAGGTATTTGGGTGATGGCTTCTGTAAAGGGGATTTCTACGTGAAGTTTTTCTATAACCTTAACGAATTTTTGATATTGATTATCGATTTGGGTTTTCTTTAATCTTTGAGGGTAAGGTATTGGTGGTTTGTATGGCGGTGGTGGTACATAGGTTTTATTTTTAGGTTCTTCTCCTTTTTCTTGACTTTTCGGGGTTTCAGGCTTCTCTGGTTCCTTCTCCTCATTCCTCTCAGAAGTTTCGGGCTCACTTAATCTACGGTTTAAAGGTTCCTTATAAGCGGTTCCACTTCGTAGAGTAATGGCATTTGCTTGCCCTTTCGGGTTTGGTTGAGGTTGTCCAGGGAACTGTCCTCCAGGTGTAGTCTGTGGGGCTTGGTTTAACGCTACCTGAGAGATCTGGGTTTCAAGCATCTTATTATGAGTAATGATTTGATCAACCTTGGTTCCTAACTGGGTAATCAGTTCGTTAACATGGACGTTTTGGTTCATGAACTCTTTGTTTTGTTTTACTTGAGCAGTGATAAAACTTTTTACACTTTCCTCAAAGCTCAGGTTAGGTGGTACAGGTTGCATAGGTTGATTTGTTCTAGGGGCTTGGTAACCTTGTTGTCTCGGAGGTGCGGTATTTTGGATAGGGTTATTATTTTTGTAGGAGAAGTTTGGGTGATTCCTCCATCCAGGGTTATATGTGTTTGAAAATGGGTTCCCTTGGGTATAGTTTACTTGCTCAGTATTGGTCTCATTTAACAGATTGCATTCGGCGGATTGGTGTCCTTGCGTTCCACATATCTCACAATTCGGCGAAACTGCGGCTACAGTATTCGGATTTGTACACATATGTTCGACTCTAAGGGCCAACGCGTCCATTTTAGCCTGCATCATGTCTATAGAGCTTAGCTCATGTATTCCTCCTTGGGCTTCCTTCTTTTCCACTGTCGCTCGTTCTACTCCCCATGATTGATGGTTTTGGGCCATATCCTCGATAAGGGCACTAGCTTCAGGGTAAGGTTTGTTCATCAGTGCGCCACCAGCGGCAGCGTCGATGGTCATTTTAGTGTTATAAAGAAGTCCATTATAGAAGGTTTGAATGATTAGCCAATTCTCTAAGCCATGGTGTGGGCATGCTCTTAATAGTTCTTTATATCTCTCCCAGGCTTCGAACAACGACTCTCCTTGGTGTTGGGTAAATCTAGTTATTTGGTTTCGAAGAAGAGCGGTCTTACTTGGGGGAAAATATCTAGCAAGGAAAACTTTTCTAAGGCCGTCCCAAGTTGTTATTGAATTGGGTGGAAGGGAATCTAACCATGATAGAGCTTTATCTCTGAGGGAAAAGGGAAATAATCTTAAGCGTATTGCCTCAGGAGAAGCTCCATTGGTTTTAAAGGTGTCTGCTAACTGAAGAAAGTTTTTTAAATGTTGGTTTGGGTTATCAGTAGCGAGACCTGCAAATTGTCTCTGTTGCACTAATTGCAGCAGGGATGGTTTAAGTTCAAAATTATTGGCTGGGATAGCGGGGTTTACTATACTGGAACTAGGTTCCTCGTTTGATGGTTGGGCGAAGTCCTTAAGAGGTCTTCGGTTTTGATCTTCGGCCATAGCTCTCCTATTCCTATGGAAAAACAAACGTGCGCGAGCGTAACGTTCAGGTTCAGCTAGAGGGTCTACTAAACTTCCGGCACTGCGAGTCTTTCGCATTGACCGGTGGGTAACAACCTTAGTCTAAACGGTATAACTACAAGGTAATGAAATTTGACGATATTGGTCCCCGGCAACGGCGCCAAAAACTTGATGCGTGTTTTTCGCAAGTGTACGAATCACGTCAAAGTAATATAAAAGATTATCGAATCCACAGAGATCAAGTGTCAATCTATCGTACCTGTTGTTATGGTGTGTATCTAAGGCAACTATTTTTAAGGGTTTTAGTAAGGGTGCAATGGTAAATAAAATTATAATTTTTAAATAATTAATAAAAGACAGGCTCGAATGTAATTCACGTAATCAATGATAACCCAGTACTTGTTAATGGAACTACTTATGGGCAATGTTTTCTCCTTTGAAAAGAACTAATTTAACAGGAATTGTCGCTTTCGCATATTCAGAACCGAGTTGTACTCTCTAATCAACCCCTCCTATTGTCACGGATAAAAAGGTGCGTACCGCGTTAGAGTAGTAAACCTATTTTTAAGAAATATAGTATCTTAACTAAGTTGAAAAGTATTTTAACCTGGACTTCTTAGCAAAAAGAGGTTCTTGCGAACCAGAGTTTAAACTTCCTAACGCGTCCGAAAATCGTTTTAAAATCTCTTTTCTTTTTAATCTAAAATCTCCTAATAAACTACACAAAGCGCTTTTGGCTGTTTTTGAAATAGTTAAAAACAATTACTTGAATTGAAAGATAAAATAGCCTTTAGGTGTTTCCACGAACAATTATACTGATTACTGGTTTAATTACGATCCTTACATTCTAACCTTTATGGAATTAGTTAGACATGATAAAGTAAAGATTCTTTTTATAATTTTTCATAAAAGTAATTTAGTGCGAGTGCGGAAAGTAAATGAATTTAAAGCGAGTGCGGGAAATAAATGAATTTAAAGCGAGTGCGAGTAATAAATAAAGTAAAGTGCGAGTGCGGGAAATAAAGAAAGTAAAGCGAGTGCAGGAAATAAATGAAGTAAAGTAATGCAGAAATAAATAAAGTAAAATACGAACTTGAATTAAAATGGCGGCAGGATTAACTTCCTCCAGAGTGCTCCAAAACTCGAACCACAGACAGATTACAGACTCGATCACTCGATTGCAGAGGCACCCCGATGTGGAATGGCAACTGCTTTATAACTGATATATGCCTAGAGAATTCTAATTCTGGATGAAGAAAAACGAAAATCTAAGGTCCTATTTATAGGAAAACTGAAAGCATGAAATGACTGGGATGCCCCTCCACTAAAAAGTGGAGGTTATGGAATTTGGCCTTGTGGCGCCCGCCACAGGCCTATGGCGCCCGCCATGGTCCCTACAGGGGATTGTGGAGTGGGGATCGTGGGTCTTGGAGGTTGAGGAGTGGTCTTGAGACGTGGCCACGTCATGGCTAACCCCATGGCGCCCGCCACGGTGGGTGCCGTAAGTGCAAAACGCTGAATTTCTAGGTTTTCGTCCGTTTTCACTCCTTTTTCGCTCCTTTTCCCGATTCAAGCTCCGATTATTATAAAGACCTGAAAACATAAGAAAACAAAGCAATAACAAAGCAAAACAACAATAAAAGCTAAGAATGCATGCGAAATCGGAGTCAGAAATACGGTGAATTTTAGTGTGATCAATAGGCATTGGTTGATCGTGTGCGAAATTTAATTTAATTTTTGAGAATTAGGTTTCTTCGGTTAGATAATGAGATATAGTTTAAATAAATGCATTTGGATTGTACCATTGGAATCCTTGTTAAAATCCAAGCAGGGTTGTGTTTACATCTTTCAATTTCATTAAGAAATTAAGAAGTTAGGATTTTGAAAAATGGATGTTAATGATGAAGTTCGTGGGGAAGATGACAATGGAGTGAGGAAATTTCTCATTTTAAATATTGTCTTAATATATCATCTATTGATTGCAACATAATGACTGAATTGGCATTGCACCTCAATGGTAATGCGCTGGTTTTGTAGGGAGTTTGTGTGTGTATGATCTAGGGTTCGAATCCCATTTGCCCCAAACTTTTGCTTGTCTTATTTTTTGGTATTGCGTGCATTTATTGTCACCATGCAGTGCATGACCTAATGGCCATTCTTTTGACTTGTTGGCCATAATGCGTGGGTTCTACCCCGCTTGGCAGCAAACTTTTATTATGGCCACTTATTTTTTATGTTTTCTTTCCATTATTTATTTCATTCCATATGCAAAATTAATTAATTTTGATTTATTTTTTGCACACTTATCATTTATCCCCTCTATTTTATTAATCCATAAAAAAAAATACCAAAAGTAATAGTTATTTTGTCCATTTTTATTAGGTTGAAAACTATATTTTTTTATGTATCTTTTATCCTTTTTAATGATGTTCTTTTGATTGTTTCTTCGATCTAATTGGTCACAGGTGTTTGTGTGGCTATGGTAAGTTTTGATTGAGTCTTGTTTGATGTTGATGACATTTTATCTTGACTTATTTGTTTGAGCATGCCATTATTTTTAAAATTTATACCATATTTAGGTGTTACTTTCTTTGAGAAGTGCTTGATTAAAATGTTTGTCTAAATGGAACTTTAGGGATTTATTTAGTTGATTTTTTGAAAATATCTTGATACATAACTATGGCTTCCACTTGAGTTTGTCCCGTTTGAACTTTGTCTTCCCATGTCCTAATGTTTGATCCATGTTGTTTCTTTGATTAATATGCAAACCTTTGACATGTTTCAAGTATTTCCTTCATAAACTTTCACAATGTTAAACATGTTTATGCCTTGTTCATGTTTTGATAATGTCTTGTTCATGATGTTACCATGTCTTATGTGTTTATGCATCCATGTTTACACTTATTCAATTGATGCTCAAATCCAAGAGAAAGTAATTTTTTGTTGACTTTATGTCATGTGCATTTATATACTTATTGCATCCCCCTCATCCATTATTTAGACCTAGTTTAAAACTTAGGATCTCCCTAAAAATCCATCTTTAAATTAAACCCTAGCCATCTTTGGTTTCACTCAAAACTTCCTAAGAGATTAGACATGATTCATCTTTATAGAAGAGATTTCTCTTCTATTCCCATAACATAAATCAAACTTTTGAAACATTTTTCTCATTTAAAGGAAGTATGTGGCATTACTTATTGATCTTCTATATCCAAGTTTAAAGCTCTTCCCTTATTATGACTCAAAGCCTTTTTTCTCAATGTTTGTGGTGTCATAGGTGAAACATCTCCCTTAAAGATGACAACTTGTCTCTTTATTTTAAAACCCAACAAACCTGTTTTACCCGTAGTTCCTCGAACTACAATTGCTTTGTCTTCCTATTGAGGATATGTAGGCATATGATTGCGATATCCTAGAGAGCTACCTTTTTATTTTCTACCCTTTTATTTTTGTACCTTTTCTTTATACACATTACAAAAATAACAAAAATATTTCCCACTCTCATCATCACCCATAAAATAACATCTTTCCCAATTAATAGCAAATATCTCATCACAAAAACACATATATAACAAAAGGTTCCTATAGGATACTATAGATATTTAGGGTGCTAGTACATTCCCTTAGTATAACCAATCCTCAAACCTTAGATCTCTTATTGCATTATTTTACATTGCACATTTATGAGTTATTTTATCCTTTCCCTTTTTCTTGGATAAATTAAAGTTTGGTGGTGACATATTATTTTGCGAGTCAAGTAAATCCAATAATATGGTCTTCGAGTATCACTTCAACAATGACCAACAATCAAAACATCATCAACATATAACAAGATAATATTATAATCACCATCATAGAGAGACCCACAATGATCAACAATGGTTTTACCATAACCATTTCTTTCCATGAAAGAATATACTTTTTGTACCATTTTTTGTGGAGCTAAGTTGAGGCCATACAAACTTTTCTCCAATCTACAAACAAAATCTTCTTTAACTTTGACTTCAAAACCATATAAATCTATTCTTCCAAATCACCATGAAGGAAAGCAATATTAACATCAAGTTTTTCAACCTCTTTATTTAAGCTAGCTGATAATCCCAACAAAACTTGAATCAACATTATCTTTACCACATGTGACGTTTTTTTTCAAAGTCAATACCTTTTCTATGATTAAAACCTTTCACAACCAATATTTCTCTATATCTTGGTTGAAATTTATTCTCTTCAAACTTTATTTTTTGTATACCCATTTATTCTTGAGTGCTCTTCTAGCCTCATGCAATTTCACCAACTCAAATGTGTGATTCTCATGCAAGGAATTCATCTCTTCTTGATTAGCCTTCAACCATTTTTCTTTATCAACATTTGAAATGGCCTCTTGGTAGTATTCTGGATCTTTATTATAAATGATTATCACATATGCATGTCGAGGATGTCTTTGAGAAACTTGATGCTCTCTAGTAAATCTTCTCAACCCGGGTTTAATTGGTGGCTCAGGTGAATCCTTTTAAACTTGCTCATCATGGTAAGGTTATTGGTCATTGGTTACATTTATATCATCCACCTATATATCTCCCCCGTCAACAAAATTTCCACTAGGAGGTTTAGGTACAACATCAAAGTAACTTTTACCATCAGGCTTTGACTTATCTGTTTTATCAAAATATTCAATAATTTGTTCTTCAAGAAATATCATATCACGACTTTAGATAATTTTCTTGTCAGTTGGATCCCACAATATATAACCAAAATCTTCATGACCATAAGCAACTGACACACACTATTAAGATCTTTTATTAAGATTGGATCTTTCATCTATTGAGATGTGAACAAAAGCTCAACAACCAAACACTCTCAAATGGCCATAAGAGACATATTTTCCTGTCCATATTTTGTTTGAAACATCACCATTAATTGGAACAAAAGGAGAAATATTGATCAAATACAATGTATTTATCAAAGCTTCACCCCAAACGACTTTTGATAACTTTGCATGAGTGAGCATACACATGATTTTGTCATTAATTGTATGATTCATTCTCTATGCAACTCCATTATGTTAAAAAGTATTTGGAACAGTCTTCCCAAGCTTGATCCCCTGCTCTTTACTATACTCTTCAAATGGACTTCAATATTCACCACCTTTATCAACTTAGACACATTTCAACTTTATTCCTTTTTCTCTTTCAACACTTGCATGAAAGTGCTTGAAAATACTGAGTAAATGGTCTTTAGATTTCAAAACAAAAGCCCACACTTTTATAGAGTGCTCATAAATAAAAGTAAGAAAATATGATGCACCACCTAAAGATTTACCATCCATCATGCAAATATTAGTTTGAAATAAATCTAGAATTATTTGCCTCCCATGATGAACATTACTATTAAAGGAAGTTCTATGTTGCTTACAAAAAAAAACAATGAGTGTGTGTTTTTAGAGGATTACCTTTCACTTGAAGAAAATTATTCTTTGCAACAATATTAAGACCTTTCTCGCTCAAGTGAGCAAGACGTGTATGCAATAAATCACTAGATGCATCTTCAACTGCATTCACTGAAGGAAAATTGCGATCTAAACGCAGCGGAAAACAAAAATTTTCCTTTAGTGATCCTTACGAATGAGCATGGTCAGTGATAGAATCGTTACCTCTTTGTGGCGATTCAGATCTTTGATGCAGCGATCACAAGCGTTGATGAAGTGCAACGCCTCTACTCAGTCCACACGAACAGCTTCCGGTCACAGTGCTAGCTGCTTACGAACGGAATTATTTGAGTGAGAAAAGAGAATCAAAAAACGAAATTGCATCAAGTGAAAGCTTCATCACAAGGGTTCCTTTTATAGACTCTCTTGTGGGCTGCGGGCTAAAAGCCCAATTCACATGATCCATAATAATATTATATATTATTATAATAACTATTATTATAATAAATATATTTATTTTATTATTATTTTATAACCATTATAAAATAACAATAATTATTATTATATTATCCGAATTTCTATTTTTCACTTAAGTGCACTGTACCTTACGGTGTTCCTTTGATTTCTCTATCTCTCATCAAACTGTCCTTATGTGTGTGACCCTGTAGGATTTCGTAACGTTGGTAATTATATTAAATTATATATTTAACATAATAAACAGTGAGCGGTATCTAGCAACACATCACTGCTACCCAAGTCACGAAAATGTCATGTGATCTGACAAAACCTTTTTCGTGATAATATATGTTTTTACAATTACCCTTTTGCCCCTATGTCTATATTGAACACAAGGCATACACTGTGTCATCCTTGTCCAGTTCAATATTGGGCCCTTAGACATTTCTCCTGTTATGCAGGATTGGCAAATTCCATCTAGGACACTCATGTCCCTCAGCATGCTTCGTGGAGTGCCCATCAACTGTCTTTATGATCATCCAGTTACGGATAATGTTTGATCAGCAATAAAGCACCCGACTCTACATCTAGGGTCCATAGTGGTTTCAGGTCGAAGGGTAGTAATACACCATTATCACCATGAGAATAACTTATGACACTTTGCATAACATACTATGTAGTATTCTTATAGCGGGTCAATCTGGTATAAATATTACTCCTAATATTTATACCTATGTCAAGACTTGATAACTCTTTATCCATGATCTATGAGATGTGATCATCAGTCTATCTTCATAATAGTCTCAATGCTTTAATGTTATCCCACTTTGCAATAAAGCTTGACTACGGATATTTTAAGAATAATGTCTTTATGTTTAATGGGATCTCATGATTAAGTCACACTTAACATTTCATTAAACAGACTAACTATTCTAGGGACTTTATTATTCTGAAAGACAAACATAATAAAGAAATGCCTTTTATTATTAAACGAATAATCCGATACAAGTACCAAAAAGTATTGGCCTCTAGGGCTTACACCAACAATCTCCCACTAGCACTAGAGCCAATTAGGCATACCCTTAATACCCATAGATCTAGTATGACCATCATGCTTCTGTTGCGCAAGAGGCTTTGTTAATGGGTCAGCGATATTGTCAAGTGTAGGTACTCTGCATATCTTCACATCTCCCCGATCGATTATCTCTCGAATGAGGTGATAACGCCTAAGTATGTGTTTGGATCGTTGGTGAGATCTAGGCTCCTTAGCTTGTGCGATAGCACCATTGTTATCACAATATAAACCAATGGGATCCACAATGCTAGGGACTATGCCAAGTTCACTAATGAACTTCTTGATCCAAACAGCTTCCTTTGCTGCATTTGAGGCAGCAATATACTCGGCCTCAGTTGTAGAATCAGCAACTGTTTCCTGCTTTGAACTTTTCCAGCTCACAGCGCCACCATTGAGACAGAACACATAACCAGATTGTGATCTAAAATCATCCTTATCTGTCTGGAAGCTAGCATCAGTGTAACCAATTACATCAAGCTCTTCCTGACCTCCATATATCAAGAATGAATCCTTAGTCCTTCTCAAGTACTTAAGGATATTCTTGACAGCTACCCAGTGAGCATCACCGGGATCAGATTGGTACCTACTCGTTGCACTTAATGCATACGAGACATCTGGTCGAGTACATAACATGGCATACATGATAGATCCTATTACAGATGCATATGGAATCTTATTCATGCGATCCCTTTCTTCCTTAGTTGAAGGGGATTGTGTTTTTGATAAACACAGACCATGTTGCATAGGTATGAATCCTTTCTTGGAATCATGCATATTAAAGCGTCTCAACACTTTATCTATGTATGTACTCTGACTTAGGCCAAGCAGTTTTTGTGATCTATCTCTATAGATCCTAATTCCTAATATATAGGCTGCTTCACCTAGGTCTTTCATAGAAAAACAATTCCCTAACCAAGTCTTCACTTGTTGCAAGGTAGGGACATCGTTTCCAATGAGTAATATGTCATCTACATATAATACCAGAAACACGATCATGCTCCCACTAACCTTCTTGTAGACACAAGGTTCATCTTCATTTTTGATGAATCCATATTGTTTTACGGTTTCATCAAAACGAAGATTCCAGCTTCTGGAAGCTTGCTTCAATCCATAGATTGATCGCTGTAACTTGCATATCTTTTGGGCATCTTGTGGTATGTCAAATCCTTCAGGTTGTGTCATGTACACATCCTCAAGAAGATTCCCATTAAGGAAAGCAGTTTTGACATCCATCTGCCATATTTCATAATCATGATATGCAGCGATGGCAAGTAAAATCCGAACAGATTTAAGCATTGCAACTGGTGAAAAGGTTTCATCATAGTCAACCCCATGAATTTGTTTATAGCCTTTTGCAACCAGTCTTGCTTTATAGGTATGTACCTTACCATCCATGTCAGTCTTCTTCTTGAAGACCCACTTGCATCCTATAGGGTTAACTCCTATAGGAGGTTCTACCAAGGTCCAAACCTGGTTTGTGTACATGGAATCCATTTTAGATTTCATGGCTTCTAGCCACTTCTCAGACTCAGGACCAGTTATGGCCTCTTTGTAGGTCACAGGCTCATCTTGATCCATGAGTAATACATCACCCTGATCACTTATGAGATATCCATATCTCTCAGGTTGGTGACGTGTCCTGCTTGACCTACGCTGGTCTTGTTCTACTTGAGCAGGTTGCTCTTCCACAACTACTTGTGTTTCCTGCTCTAGTTCCTCCATAGGTGTTTCAATGTTTTGTGATTCTTGAATTTCTTCAAGCTCTATTTTTCTCCCACTGTTTCCTTTGGAAATAAAATCCCTTTCCAGAAAGACTCCAGTTCGAGCGACAAACACTTTGCCCTCAGAAGGATTATAGAAGTAATATCCTCTTGTTTCTTTAGGATACCCCACAAATAAGCATTTGTCAGATTTGGGCTCAAGCTTGGTTGAAATTTGTCGTTTGACGTAAACTTCGCAACCCCAAATCTTCATGTAAGACATATGTGGTTTCTTACCACTCCATATCTCATATGGTGTCTTATCAACCTTTTTGGATGGAACACGGTTAAGTGTGTAAGCTGCTGTTAATAATGCATGTCCCCAAAAGGAGTTTGGAAGATCGGCGTGACTCATCATGGATCGGACCATGTCTAACAAGGTTCGATTTCTTCTCTCAGATACACCATTCCATTGTGGTGTTCTAGGAGGAGTAAGTTGGGATAGAATCCCATACTCTTTTAGATGGTCATCAAATTCTAGGCTTAAATATTCACCGCCTCGATCTGATCGAAGAACTTTAATATTCTTACCTAGTTGGTTTTGTACTTCATTCTTGAATTCCTTGAACTTTTCAAAGGACTCAGATTTGTGTTTCATTAAATACACATATCCGTATCTACTGAAGTCATCAGTGAAAGTGATGAAGTACTGAAAACCTCCTCTGGCTGGTATGTTCAGTGGTCCACATACATCAGTATGTATGAGTGCCAAAAGATCATTAGCCCTTTCACCTTTTCCTGTGAATGGGGACTTTGTCATCTTTCCAATTAAACAAGATCTGCATGTCTCATATGATTCATAATCAAAAGAGTCCAAGAGTCCATCTTTATGGAGTTTGGAAATGCGTTTCTCATTTATGTGGCCTAATCGACAGTGCCAAAGGTAAGTTGGATTCAACTCATTAGGTTTCAACCTTTTAGTATTAATGTTATAAATTGGCATTTCAAGATCAAGGACATATAATCCATTATTCATTTTTGCAGTAGCATAGAATATATCATTCAAATAAATGGAGCAACAATTGTTCTTTATTATGAATGAAAAACCAAACTTGTCCAAACAAGAAACGGAAATAATATTCCTGCTAATTGCAGGTACATAATAACAGTTCTCTAACTAAATTATTAAACCACTAGGTAAAGTTAAAACATAAGTTCCTACAGCTAAAGCAGCAACCTTTGCTCCATTGCCAACTCGTAGGTCAACTTCACCTTTTGCCAAATCTCTACTCCTTTTTAGCCCCTGCACATTAGTACAAATGTGAGAACCGCATCCAGTATCTAATACCCATGATGCAGAAGTAGATAAATTAATTTCAATAACAAAAATACCTGAATTTGAAGTCTCTACTCCATTATTCTTATCTTCCAGGTACTTTGGGCAATTTCTCTTCCAATGTCCGGTCTTACCGCAATGGAAGCAAGTGCCCTCCTTTGCTATTCCTCCACTAGGCTTCAAAACAGGAGGAGTGGGTTTGGGTTTGGCAACTTCCTTGCCTTTCCCTCTACCACCCTGTTTGATGGGCCTCTTGTTTTGTTTCTTTCCATTACTGACCATCAGAATGGATTTCCCTTTTGTCTTCATATTCTGCTCAGCAGTTCTCAACATGCCTAGCAGTTCTGGAAGACTTTTGTCCAAGTCATTCATATTGAAATTCAGGACAAACTGACTGAAGCTCTCTGGCAACGATTGCAAGATCAGATCAATCGCAAGTTCTTTTCCAAGGGGAAACCCTAATCTGTCAAGGTTCTCCACATACCCAATCATCTTGAGTACATGGGGACTTACAGGGGCTCCCTCAGCTAACTTGCTGTTAAAAAGGGACTTTGAAACCTGAAACCTCTCATTTCTTGCTTGCTCTTGATAAAGCATTTTCAGATGTCCGATCATATCGAACACAGACATGTTCTCGTGTTGCTTTTGTAACTCAGAGTTCATGGTAGCAAGCATGAGGCAAGCGGTTTCATTGGCATCATCGAAATGCTTCTTATAAGCATCTCTTTCTGCCTTTGGTGCAGAACTAGGAGGTTCCTCCTCAGGAACTGGTGTCTCCAAGACATACAGCTTCTTATCGTGCTTGAGGACAATCCTCAGATTACAGTGCCAATCCAGGAAATTTGTCCCAGACAATTTTTCCTTATCTAGGATGGATCACAAAATATTGTTCGATGTGTTTGTTGTCATGGTAATCTACAAGAGAAATATGAAAATATAAGTATCATTAAAACAACATATTTAATTAGGCCTTTAATCAAATATGCTCCCACTATTTTATTCAAAACAAATGACCCTCATCATTTGATTCGGAAAATCCCGTTGGAAGACTTTCTAGTGGGTCGAGATCCATGTTTCACTTTGTTTTAAGTCAGCGTTAGGCTGATTACACAAAACTAAGTTATTTAGGTAGGAACTCCTTCCAATTGTATCTCATACAACTCTCGAATATTTTCAATTGGGTGAATAACTCCTTATTCTGATCCATCACATGAATCATTCCCAATTCTTGCTTCTAAACATGTATAATCTTATTATAATTTGTTTAGTTAAGTTTGACCCATTGTTTTAGCAATTGGATATTACAATTATCCCATCACACCTTACTAATATAGAACATGCACCTCGCGTAGGCGAAACCTACAATGCTCGATACTAGTCTTGATGAGTGCTAAAAATTGGAAAGCATAAACTTAATATTTAATTTTGAGGGAATTTGTTATTAGTTTGATCTCACCGGCTTAACATGCAAAACGTCTCTCACATGCATCAACATACAATTACATGCATCAACATACATATAAAAAGATACAATTATGGCCCCTAACGCAATTGTTCTCTCAAGCCAATGAGAGAACCTAAGCTAACCTAATAACGATCTAAGCTTCTCCAAGCATGATCTCCAAGGTTATCCTCCTTTAATATTGAATACTTCCTTTTCTTCATAACATAATATTACATTACATATAAGAAAACTCGTTTTACATACGAGGGAGTGAGATGAGAAAAGAAGTTACATAAAGAGATTGAGAGAGAGGCACGACACGCAGTCCGTATTTAAAAATCCCAAAACAATAATAAAGGATAAACTAAGGCCATAACTGATCACCACAAATAAATAATAATAAACACACTTTTATTATTAGTTTAAAATTCCGATAATTAAATAAACTAAATTAAATTTCGGCTGATTGATCACACTTTGCAGACTTAGCCGGGGGTTCCGCTGACCGTTCAGCGGACGGGGGTCAAGGGGGCAGCGCCTCCTTGCGGGGTTGTCAGGGGCAGCGCCCCGGCGAAAAATTTTATGAACACTTCATTGTATTTCACGTCGTTTCCTGCACAACTTTTGTGCATTTACAACCCCAACCGGAAAAGTCTGCGGCAATACAACACTTGTACTGCCATTAATCCTAATGCAACAATTTCATGCCGTCAAACACAACTCGATTGATAACTCAATATGATAGATCAACATTGTTAGAACAAATGTGGTTCTGATCCTCTAAGTGTTTTGATGATAACAAAGTCTTTCTTATTAGAAGTTCTAATGAATATACGTACTCTCGTGTAGAAGATAATATTGCTTGAGTAATCCGTACAAGCCAGGGAGAACCATTATAGCAGATACGCTCAAAGAAGAATTCAGCATTAAATGACGTATTTATTGGCTGCGCATATATTATTCATTATCTCTGATTTCCGCTTAGAAGATGCTGGTATCATTATTAAAAAGCTTTAATTAAAGAATATGTTCTTTAATATTCAAAGACAAGTATCTCTACTTATGGAAAGAAATTAAGGTATTAAAGTATATCCTATTTTGGCTCAAGATGTCTCCAACGGCTACTTTATCAAGAACTATATAAAGGACATCATTTGAAGAAATCAGATACGAACGCAACGCTATACACGTATCTCATATATTCAAGCAAATCATTTCATCTTGTTCTTATTGTTGTAACTATCACTTAGTGATACCTGCTTATCTAGAAGCATTATAAGTTACGTTCTTATTATTCTTGTAATAATTATTTTTCCTTGAGTGACTAAGTTTAGTCAGAAGACTCAAGAAGACATTGACTATAGGTCTTTGTGTGTATGCTTATTGAATAGTGGATTAAGACCTCAGTAGAGGCAAAATCACCTTGGCGGGTGGACTGGATGTAGTTTGAGTTCAAACGAACCAGGATAAAGTAAACGTGTCATTAGAAGTTAATTTTAATTATTCCAGAAAACCCAATTCCAACCCCCCTTCCTTGTGTTTTGCCACCTTCAATTGGCATCAGAGCGCTAGGTTCTGAGTATTACACTTAACCGTGTCAGTAAAAGATCCAGAAGATAAACACATGGCAGAAACTGGAATTAACAACGACTATCAGAATGATAAGATCAATGCTAAACCACCAATGTTCAATGGCGACAATTTCGACTACTGGAAGGACGTTCTAGAGAGTTTCTTTCTAGCTCTTGATGGAGATCTCTGGGACATGGTGACAGATGGATATATTCATCCTGTTGGAGAAGATGGTCAGAAGATTGAAAGAAAAAATATGACAGTTCAACAGAAGAAGGAATTCAGAAATCATCACAAAGCTAGGACTATACTTCTAAGTGCTATCTCGTACACAGAATATGAGAAGATCACAAACAGGGATTCAGCCAAACACATGTTTGATTCTCTAAGGATGACACATGAAGGCAACTCTCAAGTCAAGGAGACCAAAGCTCTAGCTCTCATCCAGAAGTATGAAGCTTTCAAGATGGAAGAAGATGAAACCATTGAAAAAATGTTTTCAAGGTTCCAAATTCTGGTTGCTGGACTAAAAGTTCTGGACAAAGGCTACTCAACAGCAGATCACGTGAAGAAAATCATCAGAAGTTTACCGAAAGCCTGGAGACCCATGGTCACTGCTTTAAAGTTATCAAAAAATCTGAATGAAATTTCCTTAGAAGAACTGATCAGCTCCTTGAGAAGTCATGAGATTGAATTAGAAGAAGATGAGCCCCAGAAGAAAGGTAAGTCTGTAGCTCTTAAATCTAACAAACATGCTTCTAAAGCTTTACAGGCAGAAGAAGAAGAAAGCTCTGGATGCTCATCAGAAGAAGATGAATTATCTCTCTTGTCAAGAAGAGTTCAACAACTCTGGAAGCATCGTCAGAAGAAGTTCAGAAACACCAGAAGATCAAACAATTATTCTGAATCAACATCCAGTCACAAGAAACCCAGAAGCAAAGAAGTTGTGTGCTACGAATGCAAAGAACCAGGACACTATAAAAGTGAATGTCCAAAACTTCAGAAAGACAAACCTAGAAACAGATTCAGTAAAGAGAAGAAAAAGAGTCTCATGGCAACATGGGATGATTCTGAATCATCTGAAGCAGAGTCAGATTCTGAAGATGAACAAGCTAATATTGCATTAATGGCAAATATACCAGAAGATGATCACTCATCAGAATCAGAGTTAGAATCAGACTCAGAAGAGGTATTCTCTAAATTCTCTAGATCTGAGTTAGAAGCTAGTCTGTCAGAAATTCTTGAAAAATATCAGAAGCTTCAATTCAAATACAAAGACGTTAAACAAAATCTTGTATCTGAATTAGAAGATATTAGAAAACTGAAAACAGAAAACTCTGAGCTGAAAGAAAATCTTTTTGAATGTAAAAATTCTCTTGAGAAGCTCAAAGCTCAAAAAAAATCTGAATTAGAAGATCTAATCAATTCTGATAATATCATAAAACAATATGATTATAGTTTTCAACAATTTCTCACTAAAAGCTTAGATAGAAGTAAGATTGCTTCTATGATCTATGGTGTTAGCAGAAATGAAAGAAGAGGCATAGGCTATGTGAAAAATAATGAAACTCTGAAATTAAAAAATATTGATGACATTGTCATAAATCCTAATACTCCTCTAAGTTCTCATTTCACCTACGGTCATAATCATGATCTTATATACACTAGTGAGTCATCTTGCTCTACAAGTTATGATTTAAAACCTAAAATAAATCAGAAGTTTGTAAAATCTAACAAACAAGGACCCAGAAGAATATGGGTACCCAAGGATAAAATTGTGTATGTTGCAGATGTCTTTAACAGCAAAACTGAAACACCAATCATGGTACCTGGACTCTGGATGCTCACGTCACATGACGGGAAGAAAGCATATGTTCCAAAGTCTTGAATTAAAAGATGGAGGCCACGTAGGTTTTGGAGGCAATCAAAAAGGAAGAATTATTGGCTCCGGAACTATCGGTAATGGAAACCTTCCTTCTATATCTAATGTTCTGCTTGTAGAAGGATTAATGCATAATTTATTATCCATAAGTCAATTAAGTGATAATGGCTATGACATAATCTTTAATCAAAAGTTCTGTAAAGCTGTTAGTCAGAAAGATGGAACAATCCTCTTTAGTGGAAAGAGAAAGAACAACATTTATAAAATAAAGCTTTCAGAATTAAAAAGTCAAAATGTAAAATGTCTAATGTCTGTGGAAACTGAGCAATGGGTCTGGCACAGAAGATTGGGACATGTTAATATGAGAAGAATATCTCAACTTAACAAACTCAATCTAGTCAGAGGACTTCCAAATTTGAAGTTCAACTCAGAAGCTCTATGTGAAGCATGTCAGAAAGGCAAATTTTCAAAAACTGGATTCAAAGCTAAAAATGTTGTATCTTCCTCTAGACCATTAGAACTTCTGCACATTGACTTATTTGGACCAGTGAAAACTGCTTCTGTCAGTGGCAAGAAGTACGGATTGGTGATCGTAGATGACTTCAGCAGATGGACATGGGTAAAGTTTCTTAGACACAAGGATGAGTCAATTGCTGTATTTTCTAACTTCTGTAAACAAGTTCAAAATGAAAAAGAATCAAAGATCATTAAAGTCAGAAGTGATCATGGTGGAGAATTTGAAAATAAACAATTGGAATCTTTTTTTAATGAAAATGGCATCTCTCATGATTTCTCTTGTCCTAGAACTCCACAACAAAATGGGGTTGTAGAACGTAAAAATAGAACTTTACAAGAGATGGCCAGAACCATGATCAATGAGACTAATATGGCTAAACACTTTTGGGCAGAAGCAGTAAATACAGCATGTTACATTCAGAATAGAATCTCTATAAGACCTATTCTTGAAAAGACTCCTTATGAATTGTGGAAAAACAGAAAGCCCAACATTTCTTATTTCCATCCTTTTGGATGTACTTGTTTTATACTAAACACTCTTGATACTCTGAACAAATTTGATTCTAAGGCACAAAAGTGTTATATGTTAGGATACTCTGAACGTTCTAAGGGATACAGAGTATACAATACAGAAACACGTATTGTGATAGAATCAATTCATGTCAGATTTGATGATAAGCTTGGTTCTGAAAAACCAAAGCAGAATGAATTTACTGCAGATATAGAAGTAGAAATCTCTACAAACAGAACTTCTAAAGATCAATCTTCTAAAGTTCAAAACAATACAACTGCTCCATCAACATCTGAAGAACCCATCCAGAAGAAACTTTCCAGAAGCAATATTAATCATCCAGAAGATAAAATCTTGGGAAAGAAAGATGAACCAATCAGAACAAGATCCTCATTCAAAAACTCTGAAGAGACGCTACTAGGACTTGTCTCTCTGATTGAACCATCTTCCGTAGAAGAAGCCCTATCAGAAAATGATTGGATTCTGGCTATGCAAGAAGAACTTAATCAATTCACCAGAAATGATGTGTGGGATCTAGTTCCTAGACCCAGAGGATTCAACATCATTGGCACCAAATGGGTATTCAGAAACAAACTCAATGAGAAAGGAGAAGTTGTCAGAAACAAGGCAAGACTGGTTGCACAAGGTTATAGTCAACAAGAAGGAATTGACTATACAGAAACCTATGCACCAGTCGCCAGGTTAGAATCAATAAGACTTCTAATATCATTTGCTGTAAATCATAATATCATTCTATATCAAATGGATGTCAAAAGTGCATTTTTAAATGGTTATATTGATGAAGAAGTATATGTACACCAACCCCCTGGTTTTGAAAATACAAAATTTCCAGAACATGTTTACAAACTCAAAAAATCATTATATGGTTTAAAACAAGCTCCCAGAGCTTGGTATGAACGATTGAGTAATTTTCTTCTAGAAAATAAATTCATCAGAGGGAAAGTGGATACAACTCTTTTCAGTAAAAACATTAAAAATGATCTTCTGATATGTCAAATTTATGTAGATGATATAATTTTTGGTTCTACTAAAAGTGCCTTGGGAAAGGAATTTGCTAAATCTATGCAGGCAGAATTTGAAATGAGCATGATGGGAGAATTAAAGTTCTTTCTGGGAATTCAAATAAATCAAACATCAGAAGGAACATATATCCATCAAAGCAAATATGTAAAAGAACTTCTGAAGAAATTTGAATTATCAGAAAGTTCAATATCCAAAACTCCTATGCATCCTACATGTATCTTGGAGAAAGAAGAGGTAAGTAAGAAAGTAGATCAGAAGCTCTACAGAGGTATGATTGGATCACTTCTCTATCTTACTGCTTCTAGACCAGATATTCTATATAGTGTATGTTTATGTGCTAGATTCCAATCAGATCCTAGAGAAACTCACTTAACAGCAGTTAAGAGAATCTTTAGATATCTGAAAGGTACTGCTAATCTTGGTCTGTATTACAGAAGATCAGAAAAGTATAAGCTTGTAGGATATTGTGACGCTGACTTTGCTGGAGATAGAACAGAAAGAAAAAGTACTTCTGGAAGTTGTCAATTTCTAGGAGACAACCTAATCGCTTGGTCTAGCAAAAGACAACCAACCATAGCATTATCAACTGCAGAAGCTGAATACATTGCAGCAGCTGGATGCAGTACTCAGATGCTCTGGATGAAAAATCAGCTAGAAGACTTCAATATCTATGAGAGTAACATTCCAATCCTCTGTGACAATACTTCTGCTATTTGTCTCTCTAAAAATCCTATTTTACATTCTAGAGCTAAACACATAGAAGTTAAACATCACTTCATTAGGGACTACACTCAGAAGGGAATTTTAATGTTAAAATTTATAGACACAAATCACCAATGGGCTGATATTTTTACTAAACCCCTTTCTGAAGATAGATTTAATTTCATTCTAACTAACCTTAGCATGAAGTTATGTCCAGAATGAAAATGCTTTAATCATATGTCTTATCTCTAGAAGTTCTACTATTTATATTCTACATGATTATCTCAGAAGATTCTGTGCTCTAACTTCTACTCTTAGAACTTCTGTTCAAAAGATTAACTTGTAGATCTTCATATCAAACACTTGTCAACAAAGCTCTAAGGACTTTCATCAGAATCAAAACACGTGTCCAAATTCTGAAGAGTGACAGAACGTGCCTTAGCAACTGTTCGCTCAGAAGGATAACTGTTGAGATTCTTGAATCTGATACGACTAGGTTTGACATCAAAAAGGCAAGAAAATCTCTTGGGTAACTGTTCCAGAATCATTTACGCTTTACCCCATGTCAGCGCATTTAATGTTGTTAATCATTATGTTTTCAAACTTAATTGTTTCCCACTAATTTCGCATTTAATTAATTGCTTCCATATTTTTCTCTATAAATATCAAGTGTATTCCTCACTTTCAAATTTTACCCGCATTTTACTCTCTCTATAAGTTATTCTCTCAGTCTCTTGTGCTTCCTCATTTCTCTCTAAAAACCCTAAACCCTAACAGTTCATCTTAGTCACTAAATGGATTCATCATCTTCACGCAAAGATTTCTCTGATGATTTCTACGTTGAACCATCAAAGACTCTTTCCACCCCTCCTGAAAAACTGGAAGTACTGTGTGAGCTATTCGTTGATTTCGCAAGCTTGAAGGATAATGGATTTGACCTCCTCCCTCAAGTTGAAGCTCAAGGCTGGGAAAAATATTTTGACAGGCTAATGGGACCAGTTTTCCCTAAACTGGTTAAAGAATTTTGGATGTACGCATACTCAAATGATGCACAAGTCACCTCCTATGTGCTTGGTAAACAGATTATCATCTCTGAAGATCACATTGCCAAACTCTTTGAAACTGATGGCAATGGTATCAAATGTAGTGATATGGATAGAGTATCTTATGCTGTTGTGATTGCTAAAGAAATTTTCACCGCTGGAAAACCATCAAACAAAATCAAAGACCTAAAGACTCCTCTGCGTATTTGGGCAAAAATAATTCTTGGGACAATCTGTCACAGGAAACCTACAAATTCTCCAGACTACATCAATCTGGATCAACAATTCCTCCTTTATTTCATCTCCAAAAAGAAAAAAATCAATCTTGCCCACACACTGTTTCAGAATCTTAGATTCGCTGTTAAGGAAACAAGGGATACTGAGAAGACCAAAAGGGACTGGATACCTTTTGGACGTTTAATTTCTGATATTCTTTGTCAGAACAAGCTAGTGGACTTCCTAGCAGAAATAAATCAAAATGATCTTTTGGAAACAGACGTTGGAAAACCCTTGAATGCTAAAAACCTGAAGAAGATGAGATTCATCACAGCCATTCAGCAAGAACCCACTCTTCAATCTAGAGAAGTTATCAGCACCAGAAGGATACCTCTAGAAGGATTCCCTCTCTTTTCTTCTGATACACCAGCAGATGTTGTTCTCAACTATATGGATATATGCAAGCGTCAAGGTACGGTACCTGATTTCAACCCAAAAGAACTCCAACAACAAATTCCAGATGTTGCCTCTCTCAGATTAAAGAAAAGGAAGACTGCTGAAGACCCCTCTCAGAAGATGCAAAAATCATCTAAGACAACAGGTAAGTCTTCTGCTTCTAATCCTGATTCCATTACTGTTGTAGAAGCTGTAACTGTAGAAGTGTCTGAACAACCTTCTAACACCTTACCTTCTAGCCAACCATCCTCTGATATCAACTCTGAACAAATTCATGCTTCTGAACCACCTCATAATATTAGTCCCATTCAAACTGAAGTTCCTACAACTTCTGCTGTTGCATCCATCCTATCCTCTTTATATCCACCAGAAACAGAAACAGAAACAGAAAATCATCAACCCCAAACTTTTGCTGATTTTGATATACCAATTAATGACACTCCACCTTCTGATATTGACTGCTCTCCTACAAATGAAACACAATCTGCCTTGAAAGCTGCTTTTGATCTTGATCTTGAACACTACCAAGATTCAGATGCTGCCTCAATTTCCCATAACATTTCAACAAACCAAAATTCACCCTCTATCATAAACATTCCTGACTCACCAACAGAAACTGTGACTGAAAATGACAACCCTCTTAGAACTACAATTGACTTTGAAGCACTTCAAAAACTGTCCTCTATGTCCAACAAAAGAGCTATTCCCGTTCCAAAACCCAAACCATCCAAATCAGACATTTCTACTTTACTGCTAGCTTTTGAAACAGTTCTGAAATTAAAATTAGAAGATCTGAAGACTGCATGTGCAGAGCTAACTGATCCTGCTGCATCTGATTTTCTATGGGCTGACCTCAGAAAATGGTTTAGTGCTGAGTCCAAAAGACTCAAGGACATCTGCTATGATGTTGCTCATCAGAACTTCTGTGAGTACCTTCAAGCAGTAGTCTCAAATGTTGCACAAACTAAACCACTCCTGCTGGACAACAAGCCTTGGAAAGAATCAGAACCGCTGGATGAGCTCTCAGCACTTCAGATGGTTTTAGTATCTTCTGTAGAAGACACTGCTGATGGTCCGGAAAATCAAGCTGCCCCTCCAACAGAAGAACCTCTGGGAACAAATTTTGTGCTACAAACTCTGCAAGAATTAAAGAAAGAAAATCAACTAGTGAAGGAACGTCTAGACAAGCAAGAAGAAACAACTGCTGAAATGAAGACTCTACTCACCAAGCAAGTGGAATCTTCATCAGACATTAAATCTTTGCTGGAGACTTTAGTCACTAAGATGAACACCTGATTTTCTCATCTTCTGCTTTAATTTTTTTGCTATTTTAACTTCTGATTCTGCATTACTATTTGAACTTCTACTGGTTGTTTGCGTTTGCTTCTAAGTTCTTTAACACTATTGGCTTTGGTTTATAATTTATTTCTTCTCTTGCTCTTTATCTTTTTATCTTTTTGATTATGACAAAAAGGGGGAGAAACGTATATGATTCTGATCCATAGCAGTTTACCATAATCTGCCTTTTACATATTCTGATAAAATTATTTGAGTTGCTATCATAAAAAGAAACAGGTCAAGTAATCAACTCAGGGGGAGCTAAGGATCATAGAACATCTGAAAGAAGTCTATCTTCTAATCAAAGGGAGTTCACTTAAATTCATTAAACTCTATTCTTGTTAAATTAAAATGTTTTGTCATCATCAAAAAGGGGGAGATTGTTAGAACAAATGTGGTTCTGATCCTCTAAGTGTTTTGATGATAACAAAGTCTTTCTTATTAGAAGTTCTAATGAATATACGTACTCTCGTGTAGAAGATAATATTGCTTGAGTAATCCGTACAAGCCAGGGAGAACCATTATAGCAGATACGCTTAAAGAAGAATTCAACATTAAATGACGTATTTATTGGCTGTGCATATATTATTCATTATCTCTGATTTCCGCTTAGAAGATGCTGGTATCATTATTAAAAAGCTTTAATTAAAGAATATGTTCTTTAATATTCAAAGACAAGTATCTCTACTTATGGAAAGAAATTAAGGTATTAAAGTATATCCTATTTTGGCTCAAGATGTCTCCAACGGCTACTTTATCAAGAACTATATAAAGGACATCATTTGAAGAAATCAGATACGAACGCAACGCTATACACGTATCTCATATATTCAAGCAAATCATTTCATCTTGTTCTTATTGTTGTAACTATCACTTAGTGATACCTGCTTATCTAGAAGCATTATAAGTTACGTTCTTATTATTCTTGTAATAATTATTTTTCCTTGAGTGACTAAGTTTAGTCAGAAGACTCAAGAAAACATTGACTATAGGTCTTTGTGTGTATGCTTATTGAATAGTGGATTAAGACCTCAGTAGAGGCAAAATCACCTTGGCGGGTGGACTGGATGTAGTTTGAGTTCAAACGAACCAGGATAAAGTAAACGTGTCATTAGAAGTTAATTTTAATTATTCCAGAAAACCCAATTCCAACCCCCCTTCCTTGTGTTTTGCCACCTTCAAACATGTCATTGCTTCACCATACTAACGTCGGATTCCGAAGCGAATGAAAATGATGATCTTTCAAAAGAATTACAATCCTTATGTGATTGAATGGATGAAATCAAAACAGTATATCCCATATACCATCTTTGCATCAAAATTTCTTATATCTTATATAAAAGTGATCGATCTAATTGTGTAACCTATGGATGATCAATGTATCGCACAACTTCACCATACTAATGTCGGTTTCTGAAGCATAATCAATATCAATCATTCAAATCGTACACAACAGATGCCAAATTTAATTAATCGTTTATTGTTAAATTCATTCTGTGTTTTAATCGAATCAAATACAGAAAAAACGGAAATTTAACAGCTATCAGATCCATGGTTTCGTAAGTGGCTCTGATACCACTGAAGGAAAATTGCGATCTAAACGCAGCGGAAAACAAAAATTTTCCTTTAGTGATCCTTACGAATGAGCATGGTCAGTGATAGAATCGTTACCTCTTTGTGGCGATTCAGATCTTTGATGCAACGATCACAAGCGTTGATGAAGTGCAACGCCTCTACTCAGTCCACACGAACAGCTTCCGGTCACAGTGCTAGCTGCTTACGAACGGAATTATTTGAGTGAGAAAAGAGAATCAAAAACGAAATTGCATCAAGTGAAAGCTTCATCACAAGGGTTCCTTTTATAGACTCTCTTGTGGGCTGCGGGCTAAAAGCCCAATTCACATGATCCATAATAATATTATATATTATTATAATAACTATTATTATAATAAATATATTTATTTTATTATTATTTTATAACCATTATAAAATAACAATAATTATTATTATATTATCCGAATTTCTATTTTTCACTTAAGTGCACCGTACCTTACGGTGTTCCTTTGATTTCTCTATCTCTCATCAAACTGTCCTTATGTGTGTGACCCTGTAGGATTTCGTAACGTTGGTAATTATATTAAATTATATATTTAACATAATAAACAGTGAGCGGTATCTAGCAACACATCACTGCTACCCAAGTCACGAAAATGTCATGTGATCTGACAAAACTTTTTTCGTGATAATATATGTTTTTACAATTACCCTTTTGCCCCTATGTCTATATTGAACACAAGGCATACACTGTGTCATCCTTGTCCAGTTCAATATTGGGCCCTTAGACATTTCTCCTGTTATGCAGGATTGGCAAATTCCATCTAGGACACTCATGTCCCTCAGCATGCTTCGTGGAGTGCCCATCAACTGTCTTTATGATCATCCAGTTACGGATAATGTTTGATCAGCAATAAAGCACCCGACTCTACATCTAGGGTCCATAATGGTTTCAGGTCGAATGGTGGTAATACACCATTATCACCATGAGAATAACTTATGACACTTTGCATAACATACTATGTAGTATTCTCATAGCGGGTCAATCCGGTATAAATATTACTCCTAATATTTATACCTATGTCAAGACTTGATAACTCTTTATCCATGATCCATGAGATGTGATCATCAGTCTGTCTTCATAATAGTCTCAATGCTTTAATGTTATCCCACTTTGCAATAAAGCTTGACTACGGATATTTTAAGAATAATGTCTTTATGTTTAATGGGATCTCATGATTAAGTCACACTTAACATTTCATTAAACAGACTAACTATTCTAGGGACTTTATTATTCTGAAAGACAAACATAATAAAGAAATGCCTTTTATTATTAAACGAATAATCCGATACAAGTACCAAAAAGTATTGGCCTCTAGGGCTTACACCAACATTCACTTCCTCTTTACGTAGCTTTACAGGCACCCTGTAAAGTGTTGTGGCACTTTTCTCCTTTGCTACCACTAGTGATTCTTTGGTGATCTTACATATGTCACCACTACCAAAGTAAGTGTGATAACCTTCAATATCAAATGCTTTGACATAAATCAAGTTAAGATGAATATCAGGAACATATATCACATTCTTCAATTTAAGTTTGCATCCAACACCAATTTCAACCCAAACATCTCTCACATCAATAATTTCACAAAGTCACTCATTTCTTATTTTTACCGTTTCAAAATAGATGAGAAGAAATCACACCTAGGAGTAACATGGTATGAGGCACTTGAATTAATAATTCAAGTTCAATATTGACATGTAAGGTTTATGAAATTATCTTCATAAACAATGTAGACATCACTGTCATGTGCAACAACTCTCATGTCTTTATCATTTTTCTTCTCATTACCTTCATCTTTTTCCCTTGAATATTCTCTTTTGAGAAATCTGCAATTCATTTTTATGTGTCTCAAAATTGCCACAATTGTATCATATAATTTCGTTTCTAGTTCTTGACTTGCTTCTCGACTTGTCGCGACTTTCAGATTTATCACGCTTATGAAAATTTCTGGTTTTGCTTCTCCCCTTTGTCTCGGTAACTCAAGCTTCAGATTGATTATGAGTAACAATCAAACCACGTTCCTTTCTTCTAACTTCTTCATTAAGCATGTTATCTTTAACCGTTGACATTAACAATTTTCCATTTGGAGTTGAATTAGTACTAGTAAGTGTCACAATAAAAAAACTTCCCAATTATCAAGTAAGGAACTAAACAATAATAAGGTTTCTAACTGATCATCCAACTTAATATCAGTAGCCTCCGATTGATTCATAATAGTCTCAAACACACTCATATGATCTCCCATTGAATCACCATCCTTGTATTTCATATTAACTAGCTTCCTGATCAAACAAACTTTATTTTGCACGTTCTAATGCTTATACAACTCTTTTAATTTATTCCACATTTTCTACGCATCAATTTCAACTTCAACATATGGATATACACTCTAAGGTAAACTATTATTTAAATATAGCAATAGCAAGTGTCTTAAGATACAAAACTATTTTATCTTCTTTTTTTTCCTTCTAAATAAAAGTGGGTCCCACTTTAGAGTGAGCCCATCCTGCTATTGTAATCTATGTTCAAAGACGAGTCTCTTTAATTGCATTTGCATGTAAAAAATATATGATTTATATCAATATAAAAGACTTAATATTTGATAAAATAGTAAAAAAAAAAAAAAAGTCCTTAGACATCATACACGGCTATCACACTTGCACACAACACCAATACAAACTTATCAACATGCCAAAGAGACAAAGTGAAACTTCATAATAAAAAAAAACAAAATAGTGCACAAATAAGTTTTTAATTCTATTTAAAAAAAAGCATTGGTACAACAAAAGTGAGGACCAAAGAGAAGATTTGAAAGGGCATTTGCGGCAAATGGAAGATGCTTGCATGTGCTATTGGCAGCTTGTTAACCATCCAACTTAAAACCACTATACCCCACTTCCATTTTTTGATTTTCTAACCATGAAAGCTACAATACCACACGCTTTCCCTCACAAAACAGCTTTTTTTCAACCTCAAAAATTGTCCCCTTGCATAATAAGCACTTATTTTAATAAACCACTTAAACTACTAGCGGTTTTTTTTCCCCAACATTTTAAAAACATTAGTTAAAGTTGTAAACTAACCCAATCTTTATTCACTCTCTCCAAAGCTCTATAAATTAAGTACCTTACCCTTCACTTTACTTCACTCATTCACTTCTCATTCTCTCTCTCTTCTCTCTCTCATAGTGCATTTTGTCCCTCATGGCTCCAACTAGTTTACTCTTGGTTGGATTTCTTACCATATTTTCCTCAGCTTATGCCTATGGAGGATGGACTAATGCACATGCAACCTTCTATGGAGGAAGTGATGCATCAGGAACAATGGGTAAGCAAATTTTCATAAAAAGATTAAATTTTTATCATTATTGAGAAACTTAACAAAAACCCATTTGACTAAATTATTAAAATAATCACTTTTTTTCAGGTGGGGCATGTGGATATGGTAACCTATACAGTCAAGGTTATGGAACAAACACTGCTGCTTTAAGCACAGCTTTGTTCAACAGTGGCTTAAGCTGTGGTTCTTGTTTTGAGATAAGGTGTGCTGGTGACCGTAAATGGTGCCTTCCTGGTTCCATTTTGGTTACTGCCACTAATTTCTGTCCTCCAAACAATGCCTTACCTAATAACAATGGTGGATGGTGTAACCCTCCTTTGCATCACTTTGATCTTGCTCAACCTATTTTTCTTAGAATTGCTCAATATAAAGCTGGGATTGTTCCTGTTTCTTACAGAAGGTAACATTTTTTTATTATTATTTTTAATTTTTTTTTTGAATTTTTGAACTTTTGAATTATATTTTTATTTTATTTTTTATATTTTTAAATTTTTTTTTGAATTTTTAAAATTTTGGTTGTTTATTGGGTTGGCCCTTCTGTCACTTTCAAATTTTGAGTAGTTTTTTATATTTAAAATATTATATTTTTAAATCACATGTATTTGGAAGTTTCCTAACTTTCTTTTGTTTATAGTTATGGTGTAATTTCTTTAACTTTATGTAGGTAGTTAATGGGATTCCTTTTAGGGTTGGTAATTTTATAATGGAATTTTTTTGTTGCTAAATTGGTTTGTGAAAAAAATTATGATGTTTATGTTAAATTATTATTTTTAAGGTTTTTATATAATTTTAATTCTCAAATAAATTAGTTAAATTTTGTTATATTTATTTGACAAAAAAATATTGTACCCTTGGATATTAATTATGTATTCCACAGTCTAAAATTAATTATTAAAGATATTTTAAATATTAGTTTTCTTGAATTAAAATATAGGGTGGTTGGCATAGCTCAACTCTAATGAGCTAGTTGATTTGATTAAGTACAAACTAGTACTTGTTTAGGGCTAGATCTATGTTGTATCATTTATTTATATTTATATTTTTTTGTAAAATTTGTAGATATATATAAAAAAAATTTCAAACTAATTAAATATTGGTTGAAAATAATAAATATTTGTGTGGATTTGTGTAGGGTACCCTGCAGGAGAAGGGGAGGAATTAGGTTTACAATAAATGGACATTCCTACTTCAATTTAGTCCTAGTAACAAATGTGGGTGGTGCTGGAGATGTACATTCAGTTGCTATTAAAGGTTCAAGAACAGGGTGGATGCCAATGTCAAGAAACTGGGGACAAAATTGGCAAAGCAACAATTATCTCAATGGACAGCCTTTGTCTTTTAAGGTTACAACAAGTGATGGAAAAACCATTGTTTCAAACAATGTTGCCCCTTCTGGTTGGTCCTTTGGTCAAACCTACACTGGTGCTCAATTCCACTAGACACATAAACATAATACAATTTATATACTATGTTTTTATTTAATTTAATTTCCTAAGTTGTATTAGTATAACTCAATAGTATACTAGGGTATTAAATAGTATGATGAGTTATTGAAATTGAATATTTCTAGGGTTAGAAAATGTGAAAGGCCTTTTTTTGAATTGGCTTTTCATCATTTTGATTGTAGCAAGATGGTTCATATTTATTTGGGCCATTTTGATTATTGGGGTAATATTTTTTTTTCTTTTTTTTTTAATTAATCTTTTGCTGCTAAGAAAGCTTGCAAAGATTAATTAATTAATTAATTATGGTATTGGAAGAGGTGGAAATTAATACCACCCGCCATTGTTTGCTTCACTAATTTATTGTGAGCAACTTTAGCTGAGTATGTTAGGTTTTGGGGTATTAAGAGAATGTAATTGTAAATTTTCTTATTTATGCAAGTAATGAAATTAATGTTAATTTGTGTTTTTCTTTTCTTTTTCTGTCCACACAACCAAATGGGAGATAATGTTTCTACTTAATTTCCTTCTTTCTATTTACTCTTGGATCAAACAAGGAAAAAATTCCATCACATTTTCTAGTGTTATTTATTTTTCTACATTAAACAAAACAAAAGAGAGTAAAGTATGAGTATCTTTCAAAGACACAAAAGAGTAAAAGTAGGAAAAGAAGCGAAAGAGAAACAACCATCTCCATGTGCAAATGTTAAAAGAGAAACAAAGACTTTTGTTTTTATTAATAATGTGACTTGTCTTCACATCAAACATTACTTACATTGGTTGCTTTCTCTATTATTCTATTATAACTATTTTGCCAATTTTCCTATAAACAGATGGGTAAGTCACTGTATATTAATTGAATAAATTAGGATCTGACTCAACTTGACAATTTAATTTATAAAAAATATAAGTTATATATTGATAAAAGAATTTGTTACAACTAGTCTCTTACAACCATGTGTATAAAATTTTAAATTTTGTAACTATAGAGGTTTTGTTTTTTAATTATAATTTTGACCTTAGTGATATGATGCTTCTTTCTCAAAAGAAAATTGTCCCAAACACTACTTTCCTTCGCAAATGGGGGTGAATATATTTTCCTATAAACCGTAAGTTTTGCAAACCTTCTTTTATGCCTTGAGTCTTGATCGTGGAACTGTTGACCAATATATATATATTGGTCAGTTTCACGATCAAGAGAGAGTAGTCATCAATTTTTTAGGAGTTCGCTAAACCTTATATTTATAAATCTTTTATAAATACCTCAACCTTAGGGTTGATGGAGATAGATAGTAAGACACATGATATACGTATAAAGTTATAAAATATTTCATCTCACATGAGCTTTATTTTACATCATCATAAACACCATAAAGTCATAACTTACATAAAATTATTAAGACATCACAAAATATTTCACCTCACATGAGCTTTATCTTTCATCACCATAAACAGAATTAAGTCATAACCCACATAAAATTACTAAGACATCTAACCACTCCTACTAGTATATACGAGTGTCACACATTATGTACTTTTTGACAAGTATAATGGTATCCATCGTGGGATCCCGATAAAACTAATATAAACTACACCTTTTGTTATCATTACCACTTTGATACTCATTGAAACCTAATTCACTCATAGACCTGACTGTTCCCAATCATGGTTGCTAGTAGAGCACAATCCCCTACGCCGACACCAAAGATAGAAGTGATTTCATTCCTTGGAAGAAATGTGCCTTGCCAAGGACGAATTGCGTCGTCGCCTGAAGGATAATGTATACAACATCGAACAACGACATCAAAAGGCAACTCCATAGAGGAGATGGAAGTACTGGACCCTTATATACTTTTAGACAAAATATGGAAAGTGCATATCTCCGAAGTATTCAAGCTTCCCTCCTCGGTAAAGTTTGATGGATGTCGTGATCCTTATGAGCATGTTGCCTCCATCATCCCACATATGACCATCATTAGAGCTCCCGACTCTCTGAAGTACAAGTTGTTGCCTGACACTTTCAGAGGTGTGACCTTACAATGGTACATAGGCTTACCCCGAGCTTCCATTGTCAAATATCAGGAGCTGGTGAAGAAACGTGTGCACCAGTTCACAACCAGCCGTTGACACAAGATGTCCACTGCCTGCCTATTTAACATACGACATGGTCCCTCAGAGTCATTGAGGGAATACCTCGCACGTTTCAATGAAGCTACTATAAGAGTCATCCACATAAACCAAGAAATATTTGTGGTGGCGTTCAAAAATATTCTCAGAGCAGGGCACTTCAACGAGTCTCTCGCCCAAATGCCAACATCCTTGTTAGTAGAAGTGGTTACTAGAACAAAATACTACATAAAGGGCAAATAAAGCAACACTGAGAAAAAGACTCAAGGCATAAAAGAAGGTTTGCAAAACTTACGGAAGATCGACTATACATTATCCGTCAAGAACAACACAACATTCAAGAAATCACATATTTCTGAAGAAGGAAATATATATACAGATATATTAATCAATACAATTTTTTTTAATGTGACACATGGTGAAATGCAATTCTTATTTTTTATTTTGATTTTTTTAATAGTTTAGACCTTTTAACTATCATTCTTTTATATAGTTTTTTCTTATTTTATTTAATAATTTATCTTTATTAAAGAAGCACAAATAAAAGAACAAGAACTTAATTTTTAGTATCAAGTAAGCTGTTCTTGATTTATAACGATGAGTCAAATTCATTAAATTGTAGATGACAACAAGGGAGTGAAACATGTAGTAACTAGTAAACTCTATCATCCATGTATACTTAAAAAAATACTCATAATTGAATCCGATCGATGAATGATACGAGCTTAATTAAAATGCACTTATAGAAAAGTTTATCAAATTACCAAACTTTTTAAACTTTAATCCCTAACTACCATACCTTTTAAATTAATTCCCATTTTACCCCACTTTTCAAAAAAAATAAATCAAATAAAGGGGAGTTGCCAATTGAATTGATGCTTTCTATTATTTTCTAAAAAAATCAGTTACCTGCGGATTTTCCTGCATATTTAAGAATTTATCTACGGATATAGGTAAATCCGCAAGTAAATCCACAATTAATGTCAATTATGTAGGAAAATCCGCAGGTAACTGAATTTACCTGCAATTTTTTTGTTGTTATGAAAAGTGGAGTAGATAAAGAATTAATTTGAAAAGTGGATTATTTGAGGATTTCTATTTTAAAAACTGCGGTATTTGAGTAAAAATTTCACACTTATACTCCGTACTTTCTAATGTGGTTATGCTATCTTTATTTTTATTTGATGCTCCGATTCTTAGTTGCATCAGAAAGTAAGTAAAATTAAAATATATATCATATCTATCTTGTGAAAAATAATACTAAATTGTGATTATATGTTGAATGTACATTTGAGGAAGAAGAAAAGACTTTGACGCGAATATATGCTAAAACGTTCCGTAGATGTATCTACGGAACATTCCAATATTTAACAAATTATAATGCTTCTGTAAATAAAAAAGATGCGTCTGAAAATACATATATGAAAATATGAGGTATTTTTGAAAACACACGTGATGCCTAAAAAGACCAAGGGGTGGGATGAAAAATTATCTTTTTTAATTGAAGAGATGTCTAAAGTGAGTTAGAGTTAACTAAAATTTCAAAATGTGGTATTACTAAATAAAACCCTAAAAAAAATTATATTTATGGAAATTTGTGTTTTCAATGCATTAAATATTAAAATGTTAATTTAATTAGCATTAATAATAAATATATAAAAATTAAAATAAATAATTCTATTATTTAATATAACAAAAATAGAATAAATAAGTATGATAAAATTTGGACTACACGAGGGAATAATCTCTTACATTAATTTATGTGATCCAATCGAATTAAGTGGCTGCCAGTTCCGCAACTTTGAGGTCGTATATCTCATACAACTCTCTGTGAATTTACCTAAGGTGTTTGATAAGAAATCGTCATGGCTGACGTCAATGTTTGAAGAACCTTAAGTACGTAGGTTCAGTTCGATGAACACAAATATGAAGTCATCAAGATTGAGTTGGGTGTCCATGCCTTTGTAGTTTTGTTGTATTGGTTGTGTTGATGAGGTATTAATCGAATGGTAGCAGGGTTGGTTGAACGATGATTTTGGTATGAATGTTTGGGTGGGTAATAACTGGTGTGGTGTCTATTAGTCTTTGTTAAATTGTTTTGTATGTTGGTATGAGTGTGTTGGGTGAGTTGGTTGGTTGTGTTTGTTGATATTGAGACTGATAAAAATATTGTGGTTTTTATTGGTATGAGGTATGTTCTTGGTGTTATAGTTGTGTGGGTGGCATGTGTTGTTGGAAATTATGTTGGGATGACGTTTACGTGTAAGTGTGTTGGGTTGGAGGTTGGGTGTTTGATGATGAATATTGTTTGTGTGGGTCAACCAAATATATGAGATCAAACAAGAAACCAGTCGTAACCGATCTATACAAATACATGTATTCATTAGTTGATTTATATTTAATTGAAATTATAGAGTCGTTAAGGACTAATTAACGACGATGTTTCCATTCATGACACTCAACTTTTGCATATATATTTTGTCCAATCTTTGTACTCTCATTGGTCTGAGAGTTTACTATTGTGAAATTATGAAAAACACCTCTGAGGACTCGAAATTTCTTGATGCATGCCACATTGAAGTTTTAGATGATCACTGTGGTGCATCTCTACAACAGTGAACAAAATAATCAGTGTTTTTGAACTTCAAATGTCAAAATCTTGTTAATTCACATCATGAATACCTTCTAATTCGAGATATGGTCTCCAAATAAACTGTTTCATAAAAATAAATTAGCTTAGTTAATAATAAAAATAAATTGTTTTAAAATAAATAAGTTAGTTGTAATACATCTTTTGGTCCCAAGTGATCCAATTATGTACTGTGTGATATTGTAATGAGGACAATTGTCGTAGTTCATCCCACGTATGGACCACCTAAAAATTTAAAATAAGTTATTTGGTATTAATAGTATAAATTAAGTAAATGGAAAAAATATATAATGCTATAAACTTACCTAGTTGAGTATGGGAATACGAATTCACGGTAGTTGATCAACGCTAGGTTGAGCATTCTCGACTAATCCTATGCTTGAAGAAAAACAACACATCCAAGATTTTGCGTTCTGCAAGCCTATTATTCAATTTGATGGAACATGGTTATATGATAAATACAAGGAAACCTTACTAACGGAAGTTGCACAAGACAAAAACAATGATATCTTTCCAATTTCCTTTGCTCTAGTTGGATGTGTGAATGATGGAGGTTGAAGTTTCTTTTAAGGAATCTCAGAACAAACGTCACTCTGTAATCCAACATATGTTTGATTTCAGAAAGACATACATCTATTGAGAACACGTACAATAATCCTGATAATCACTGACAAAATCCTCCTTTTGTGCATGTCTAATGCATAATACACATTGTACAAAACTTCTTGCGGGAAATCAAAGGCAGAAATCTTAAATAAAAATTGTGAGCGCATGATATGCTTTAATTCAACTACTATTCATGCATTACTTTGAGGAAATAAGATTGTCAAATGCGGAGACATTAAGCTCAGTGGATAATATTCTTGTGGAGAAGTGAACAAAGACATTTGATGTAGTACGTCAATGGGGTTACATGACAACAAACCTTATGTAATCCATGAACGACGTCTTTAAGGGCACTAGAAACCTACCCATAACTACATTAGTGAGAGAAATCTATTATAGGTTGGGATCACTAATCGCTACCAGAGGTAAAAAATGGAGCGCAATGTTAAGAATCAGAAAAATTATTAATTAAAAATTTCATGAAGTTTATGAAGGAGAAAACTAGTAAAGCGGTCTTATATGCAGATACCAATTGATTTTCGGTCTCTCCCACAAGTTGAGAGTTTTATTATATATTTTGTTTGAAAGACGGATAGATTGGAAATAATGAAAAATAAATTAGTTTAGAGTTAAAGGTGGAGAACATCTTATTGAGGTAAAAAATTCAATAAGATGCTTTAGAAATTAGCTATTAAATAGTAATATTTTAAGCAATTATATATTTTTAAATAAGTGAGTATGTTACAAAGACTTGAATAATCTTCCTTCAAGAGTTCCACTTCTTCTAAATTAGGGTTACCCCAATCATCATTCAAAGCTATCTTAGGCTAATTAAGGTAAGAAAAATCTCACTTTTACATTCACACACTCATTTGTTCAATTTTTTCTGTTGTTTATGGATAGCTATAGTGGTTATAAATGAACTGATCTTAGGGTTGAAAACATACTTATGAGATCTACGTCTCAAATTATCTTGGTATTTTAGTAGATAACTAAAATTAAATTCCCTTATACATTAATATTTCATAATTTCATTTCAAACAATTTGCAGTTACTAATATAGTTTATGAAAAAAGGAACATATTAAGTCAAATTGGGTCCAACCTATGTGATTGAAGAACAATGTCCAAGTTTGGAACCTCATTATTGGTGCCTTCTGTACAAGATCTTGCAAAGAAAATCAGCACAAAAGTTCCAGAACAATATCTTCATCCAAATCAAGACCCTATTGTTGTATCAAATGCAAATTCTTTACAACAAGTCCCACTCATTGACCTAAGTAAATTGTTATCTGAAGATGAACTTGAGGTCGAGAAGCTAGATCATGCTTGTAAAGAATGGGGATTCTTCCAGGTTTGAACTATTTTTCCACAACTGTTTATAATTTGATTCAGCAGAAAATTGTAAACTTGTATGACAGATTCAGTGTAAGTACGGCCGTTTTTTAGGGCTTGCAAGGCGGGACACCGTACGGAGCCCAATCCTTCAATTATTTGTCACATTTAAATTCTGGTTAAATCGGGTCTCTATATTTTATCATGGTTATTGTATTTTTATTTTATTAATTTTGTAAGATATTCAAAAAATGAAATTGAATGCAGCTGATTAATCATGGAGTCAATCCTTCAATAGTTGAAAATGTGAAGATACGTGTTCATGAGTTCCTAAGTCTTCCGGTGGAAGAGAAGAAGAGATTTTGGCAGACCCCTGACGACTTAGAGGGTTTTGGTCAATTGTTTGTTGTATCTGAGAATCAAAAGTTAGAATGGGCAGATTTATTCTTCATGGCGACTCTTCCTTCGTCTGCAAGGAATTCTCGCTTATTTCCTAATATTCCCCAACCGTTCAGGTTTTATAGCTTTTTCTCACTTCATTTTTGTTTTCTAGCCACAATGTTGTCAATCGAGGACCGCAAAATATAATTTTTTGCTCAAATTTTGCAACCTATAAGTGCTTTAGTGATGTTATAGCCGTTATTTGACTATATTTTGTAGTACTAACTATCGTATTGCAGAACATAGTGACATGATTAAACTCTACTATTGGTGCCGGTTAACAATATATGCTAACCATCAATTTTCCTCTAAACTAAAAATATTCTTCTGTCACTTGAGCTATAAAGCACGGAAACCGGAAACCTGACACCGACACTAATACGTTGATACTGATAATACTTTAAAAAAATGAATAAGTTAAATGTAATCACAAGTGTCGGTGTTGGTGTCTGTTTCAGACATAGACACTGATACAAACACTTATACAGACACATATTTTTTCAGAAGTCGGTGTTAGAGAGCACTTGAGTGATTAGAACTATATTCCTCTAACCAACTTTGTTTCACATTGCAGAGATGATTTAGAGACCTATTGTTTAGAGTTGAAGAAAGTTTGCATCACAATCATCAAACATATGGAAAAAGCTCTTAAAGTTAAACCAAATGAAATGCTAGAGTTGTTTGAAAATATAAATCAATCAATGAGGATGAATTTCTACCCTCCATGTCCACAACCAGAAAATGTCATTGGACTGAATCCTCATTCTGATGCTGAGGCCTTAACAATCCTTCTCCAAGCCAATGACATTGAAGGTCTCCAAATTAAGAAAGACGGACAATGGATTTCTATTACACCTCTCACCAATGCTTTTGTCGTAAACGTCGGAGACATTTTAGAGGTAACTGATAGACAATTAGTCGTATATATCGTCTTATTATTTTACCCTTTTAAGTGTTCTTATGAGTGTTTAATGGTTGTGCAGATTATAACGAATGGAATTTATCGGAGTATCGAACATCGAGCTACAGTTAACTCGAAGAAAGAGAGGATTTCTATTGCTACATTTCACAGACCCCAAATGAGCAAAGTTATAGGTCCAACACCGAGTCTTGTTACTCCTGAAAAGCCCGCGTTGTTCAAAATAATTACTATGGAAGATTACTACAAAGCATTCTTTTCGCGCAAGCTGCTAGGGAAATCATGCCTTGATGTTGTGAGAATCCAAAATGAGAATAGTAAGTGATAAAGTAGTATACGGCTATTTGACTTAAAAATAAACATGTTCTGTAAAAACACTTACACCATATGTGGTAGGTATCAAGGGAACGATAATTCAATAATGTGGATTTGTAAATATCACGAGAGTCAAATATTATATTCTCGAACTCGATGGATAATATATGCCTCAGAAGAGTTCCCTGGCTTTGGCAACAATTACTAATTCGTTTCATGCATGATGTAATACGACTTAATTATTATGTTGTTTCTGGTACGTGACAAGTGAATATGGTTTTCACATTATTACAATGGCATCGGAATCTTATGCCTATGTTATGTTTTCTCAATATTTCTGAGTATTGTTCAAAAGTTTTATAAGCGACACGGATTAGTTCTGTTTTCACAAAAAAAGACCAGTCAATTCATTGCAGATTGAGATATTCAAGTAAAAAGTATCTCGAAGTTCTATTACTAAAGATTTCGGAAGAATAAGTATATACTTTGCAATTACAATACATGGAATTCCCTATCTATTGTAAGTTACTTACAGTTCTAAAATGCTACCAAAAAGTGCAACAATGGAGAAGGAAATCATGCAGGAAAATACCATAAAAACGAAGGAAACAAAAGAAGAAAAAAAAAGCTTCTATGTGAAGCCAAAATGCACTTGGGGAAAATTTGGCTGTGGATACAAATTTTCATCAAAGATATTAACAGCACAAGGACCTGAATTTGAAGTCCAACCATGGTGGTTAGATTGATCAAATCCTTGTTTGGGTGCTTCAAAGTTTCCATTGACATGATAATTATCTAATTGGTTTTCATGTGGATTATTATTACTATTATTATTATTATTGTTGTTATTATTATTCATCCCTGTTGTAGCTGGTTGAAGCTTCATATCATTCATTATGCTGAAATTGTTTGGAATGTATGAAAACTGTCCAGTGAATGGCAATCTCAGAGGAGCTGCTGTAGTACTATTGCTCATGTCACTAAGAACACAATTTTCTTGACCGGAATTTGATATGTTTGGTTTGGTGCTTGAGCCAAGGTAACTTGCATAGCTTCCAAATGATGAGCTTGTTGAGCCCTCTACATCTCTAAAAGATAGAAAGGAATAAGTTTGATCAGTAGAGTTTAGAGACAATAACAGAAAAGTATCATGCGATAATTACAATCATTCTTCAGTTCCACTATCATCAGACAATATATGACTTGAACATGTACTTATAAGGGGAGACAATCTTCACCATACAAGCTCGTTTTGTAAAGATGAGTAAGGTCGAATCACATTCCTTAACATGGTATCAAGAGTCTAATTTAAGATAAGTTAGGTCACCTGCTATCAGGTTTCCGCTATCGGATAGTTTAATATTTATTTTCACGCTCCAGATGTCCAATTCTGACGGTTAGGGAGTGTGTTAAGAGATCCACATCGGACAATATATGTTTTGGATATCTGTCTATTAGTTGGGGAAATTCTTACCCTATAAGCCGATTTTGTAAGGATGAATTATGCCAAATTGATAGTTTTTATTGATATCTAACTAATAGAATAATTCAAGCAGCCTCAGAAAGTTGAACATCAAGGAAAAACAACTTACTTGTGGAGAAGCAAGTTTGGTTCTTCAGGAAGTACTATATTCTGACTATCACCATTAAGCATCCATGGAAGAGATTGAAATTGCTGTTGAGTACTCATTTTATAGGGAACATGCAATTCATTGAACTACAGGAAAGAGATATTTCAGCCGTCTTTATATTTCTACATCATTAGAATTTAGAACAAGATTGAAAAATAAGGGAAAATTGAATATCATGACAGTTATTTACCTGGTTATTACAATGCAGTGATGCTAGTTGTTGTTTTTGTACATTTTCCTATCAAATTATGCAGAGTTAATCAATAATTCAAATGCAGAGTTAATCAATAATCAACTTAATCATTGAAAAAAAAATCTTTTGCATACCTTGTGATTATGAAGTTGATTAAGAGACTCTTTAAGTGAATTTTCCATCTGTCCCAATTCATCCACACCACTAATTTTCTCAATGTCACTCCATTGTCTGCAAAATCCAACAACAAAAACTTGTTCTTAAAGTTGCTTACAACCACAGGATATTAATTAAGACATGTTCGTTATAATTTAGTAATTAACACGAAACTATAGATTATACAGATATAAAAATAAAAACGACCTCAGTCGCTCGTGTATTTGGGAGATACGGGTATGTAATTGCTTAGCTTGATCATTCAAATCCTGCACAATCCAATTAGTGAAAAACATAACATTCAAAGAGAAAATAAAAAAAAAATAAAAAATGAAAGTACAAAAGAGATGTTTACCTCAACAGTTTGACTACTGTAACAAGAAAAAAAATAAAAAATAAATTAGTTACATACTCTTGAATTATCGGTTCAACTAGTTCGGTTAGATTTTAAAAAACACTGGTATTGATAATGTATTGCTAAATTAGTAGTAGCATGCATACCTTGTACCATAAAAGTCTTGAATAACCACATCATGATCTAACTTCTTAAATGTTTTCTTTAGTGCCTGAACTCTCAAACAAAAGACCATTTCTAAGAATGAGTATGAGAAAATAACTTACGCTTTCAAACCATTGGTAAGAAAATGACTTACTTCAAGACTCTCCAATTTTCTGTTACAATACAATGGAAGAAAATGCATCAAATTCTTATATAAACAAGATATGATTAACTGCCTAAATAATTTTGCATATGTTAAAGGTTTTTAAGTGCACCTCTTTGCCCTTTCTTGTGAAGTTAGTTGAGTAAACTTTACCATCACCTCCTCAAAGTTGCTACATTTAGGACAGAACAATTAGACGAGCAACGATAGACACGTCTTTCATAAGAAATGCATAAATACATATTATTTACCCGCGTCTCCCTGTGCATAACGAAGGTTTTCCACCCGGAGAAAACATGAGAAGTATAATATCTATGTCACATAATATAGATAATTCACTAGCTTTCTTCATTATTCCATTCTTCCTTTTTGCATACGTTGTTTGTCGACCATTTGTGTTCTCCAACCTCTTTATCTTTAGTTTCACCCTTCCCATTCTACAAATTCAACCATAACATGCAACATGAGAAAAAGGACAAAGAATTCACGTGAAATGTGAAATAGAATTAAGAAACAAACTCGTACGATGAATGAATAGTGAATTTGAAATGAGAATCGAAAATATTATTGGGCAAACGAAGGATTTAATCGAATGACAGAGATAGGTTTTATTGAGAATGGATGATGATGATGGTAAACACTAGAGGGTGACCAGAAAAATCGGTCATTTGAAGCGTGCGAGAGAATAGGGGGCTGTTAGAGATTTCGTTTGATTTTCCATGTCACCAACTTAGACAAACCTATGTCACTTGTGAATTGTGCATTCTCAATATTATAAACTATGCAATTCTAAAACCTTTTATATATATATATATATATATATATATATATATATATATATATATATATATATATATATATATATATATATATATATATATATATATATATATATATATATATATATTAGGCAGAATCAACTTACAACAAGAGTAAGTCTTTTTAACTTACTTCATAATTGTAGTTTTTAAATTAGATTCAATCAATGGTTAAATTAACATTTATACTTATAATCATTTGATTGAATCTAAATTAAAGACTATAATTATGAAGTAAGTTGAGTAAGTCTTTTTAACTTACTTCATATTCGTAGTTTTTAAATTAGATTCAATCAATGGTTAAATTAACATTTATACTTATAATCATTTGATTGAATCTAAATTAAAGACTATAATTATGATGTAAGTTAAAAAATCTTACTCTTGGATATATATATATATATATATATATATATATATATATATATATATATATATATATATATATATATATATATATATATATATATATATATATATATATATATATATATATATATATATATATATATATATATTCCCAAAAACGGGGCTTATGACAAGTTTTTTTTTGGTGGGAAGATAGTTTTGAAAAGACAAATCACCTATCCCAAGAACGGGGCCTATGACAAGTTTTTTTTTGTGGGAAGATAGTTTTGAAAAGACAAATCACTTATCTTTTCTTTAATCTCGGACGAAAGACGATGCAGAGGGGCCAATTAAAAACCCTTTGGTAAAATAAGAACAACTTCTACATTCAAAGTCCCCTTTTTACCATTAGCAAGAACTTGTTTCACTTGCATATCATATGGAATTCAAACAACTGCTTCAAATACAGTATCGAGAAGTACCGTTTGTGGAATCTCAATATCTACAGGCTTATTAGCTAAATGGCAATTAGCACATACAATCCGACCGGTAGCTTCTTGAGGATTTTCATAACCTTGTTGGGCAAAAATGGGATATGCATTTGAAATGGGTGTTCGGATTAAGATTTTGTGCTTCTTTTTATTAAGGATCCACTTTTAAGGTTATAATAGGGCCTCTATAATTAAAAAAGATCCATTTTTAATATTATAATATAGTCTATATATTGTTTGAGACAATCATGTCCCTTATTATGATCTTTATTCTAGTGCATAGTTGAAGATCGTTGGTGTAATTGTAATGAGTTTTTTTCGATGCAGTTGGACGATCTCTAATTTTTAGTGGGAGTGTTCCTGCAAAGTTATTACCATAAGTTATTCTCTTACATCATTGTCAAAATGTCATGCATGTCCTTTATCTTGACTATTCTTTTCTTGCATTTAACCAATATTTCTAGTGATACGTTATCTGTTTTATTCGATTGTCGCTCTTACATTTAGGCAACGATTTTGGATTTGTTTGCGCTTTGGATATGAAATGTAATAAAGTTTATACGACGCCCACCTCTCGGATAAGGACGACACAATCTGCTTTGGAAAACTCGACGAGGTAGAAGAATAAAGTTTCTCTAAGCAATGGTCTCGACAAAGCTGGCGGGAAGGATATAACTAATTTTAGTGATGCGAACAATCGCCCACGTTCTAAGATCCAATCAATCTATACTTTTTTTCCTCAACAACCTATAGAATGGTAATGCATGCTTGGCTGAACTCGAGATGAACCTATTAAGTCTAATAAGCAATCTCATTCAACTTCATTATACTTTTTTATATGGTCGAAGTCTCCACCTTAATAACCACATCACATTTATCATGGTTGGCTTATATGTTCCTCTTGGTTAAGTTAAAGCTTAGGAAATTTTCAACCCTAACCACAAACGTGCATTTCGTAGAATTGGGTATCTTGTTTTACTCCTAAACTCATTTGAATAAGTCAGTGAAATTCCGTTGTATAAAATATTTTTACGTCAGGTGCCACATTAGATTCTACTAAGGAATTTTGATTAGAGATACAAAAAATAGACAAAAAAATATAATAAAAACCATTAATTGATGAAACATTTTCAAAGGATAAAAATTAAATTATGGTATTGTTCCGGAATGGGCCTCGAGGACACCGTTGGCCCATGACCCAACACGTCGAGCAGACGCTCATCTAGTCGGGTTAGCCTTCAATATCATCGGGCAGAATTACAATTGCCCGAGAAGGTGCTTGGCGCGTTGGGCAGACACTATACCTATTGGACTGATGATGTGGAGACCACGTATCCCCATCACCTGCCACGTCACTCAAGTGTCCACCACTATCTCCTAAATGATAGGGGCAGTTGGACCAAGGGCAAGACCACATGCTAGGTCTTACACGCTCCTACACGAACCTTGACAGTTCTTCCTTGGGCCTAGCTAATCTAGCCCAAAGAAGAACCTTGGTCGGGCGCTGGGGGCTCACTATAAATACCCTTTTTCATTAAAGGGTCAGGTATTCTGAAACACTTTCTCTCTTACCACTTTATGTACCATATACTCACTTTGGCATCGGAGTGCCTTGTAGGTACACCCCCTACTCGCTTGTCAACCACTTTGCTGTTCGTGCTCGACCTCTAGAAGGCCTTTCTGATCAGGTAAGATAAGTGGTGCCGTCTGTGGGAAACAACTATCCCCTTCTTCCACAACAGAAGATCAAAGCTCAAATCCATCTTCCATCCTTCCAGTATGGTCGAAGAGCATATTGACAACCACCATATTCCCCTCTTCGACTACACGACGGAGGACAACCTGAACTACAACGAAGCTGATCTTAGAGACGGGCAACCTGCCACCCCGTCGCTTGAACCCAAAGACCATGGGGTTCCACAAACTCAATCTCAAATTCCGCCGGTCACCCAATTTCAGCTCATCCTAGTGCCCGTCGAAGGAGACGTCACCATGATAGCTATGGTGAACACCCTTAATCAGGCCAGCTCCACGCTCTAACAGTAGCACAAGATCATGGCCCTGGAGGCTAACCGACGGGAAGATAACCCCCAACAAGGACGAAGGACGTTACACGAGAAACAACGTCCCGAAACGGCCAAGAAACGAGGATGTTCTCCTCCTCGGCGGGGAAGACGCTCTCCCGAGCCCAAGAAGAACAGATCCAGGATATGCCATGAGACCGATCGATCGAGGACCTCTCCCTGACACGGTCATAACCCTGGAAACGATGACTTTTCGCCGCTAAGAAGTTATGAGGAAGATCCTCATTGCCCGCTCTCGCAAACTATTATGGAAGCACCGCTCCCCAAAGGCATGTAGAAACCCTCACACTTGGGTATTTATGACGAGACGACTGACCCTGATGATCACGTCGACAACATCAATGTTATGCTAGACTACCGCAACAACATCACCAGGCATCTCAAATGCAGACTGTTTTCAACAACCCTAAAAAAAGGAGCAATGGCCTGGTATAAAAGCCTGGCCCCGGAGTCCATCACATCCTAGAGAGTCATAAAATCCATGTTCACGAGGCACTTCACGACCTCCTGACGTCACCCCAAGACGAAGGCGACCCTCAATGCTATAGTGCAGAAGAAAAATGAGACACTGTGCTCATACATCGAGCGGTTCAACCAAGAGGCCGTCGAAGTGGATACAACGGAGAACATGAAGAAATACCTCATCGAGAGGGGGCTCCTACCCGGAAGCGAACTCAGTAGAGCGGTCGGGATATAACCTCCTTGTACTCTGGACGAGCTCCTACACAAAGCCCAAGCTTACATCAAATACGAGGAGAAACAGGTCGTCCATATTGCTCAGAATAACCGCAGTACCGATGACACCGGTCACTCCAAACACGAGGACCTCATTTCTCCCCTGTAATGGGGATAAGCGAAAAGAGGAGAAGCCCCGTGAGACCCGTGAAGGAAGAGGACCTGCAGGACAGAGTACACGTTATTGACGGCTCCTAACGAACGCATCCTCGCTGAATGCATCAATTCAAAGTTTAAGCAGGGTGAGGTGAGGTTCCCCAAACCTTATGCAACCAAGCCCCATACTGACAAGTCTAAGTACTTCCATTTTCACAGAAGTCACGGACATGTGACCGAAGACTATGTCCATCTGAAAGACGCAATTGAGATCCTGATTTAGGAAGGTCATCTCAAACAGTACACCAAGAGGAACGATACTCCCCGACACGAGGAGCAAGGGACAAAGAGAGCTCGTGAAGACACACCGTCTGACGATTCCTCATATCAGGTGGCCTTGTGCATATCCCTCCCGGAGGACTTCCATCTCTCCGATTCAGGACCAGGGGAACGGATTGCTGCCCTTAGTCCCTGGGAAAACTTCCCAGCAGCTCTCGTCATATCAGGATGAGAGATGAACAACGAGAACGCTGCTATTTCAGTGAAACATAAGTTCAACGAATTCCTACGAAAAGAGGCCACCTTCGAATGGACCGAAGAATGCGAGCAAGCACTGTTCCACCTAAAAAGGGCACTCTCCAAACCATCGGTCCTATCCCGACCACTAGAAAAAGAGACTATGTATTTGTATCTGTCCGTAGCAACTGAGGCCGTCAGCGCTGTTCTCATCCGAGAAACAAGTGATGGGCAAAAGCCCATTTATTTCACGAGCAAGGCTCTCCAAGGCCCAGAGCTCAGGTATCAACAGATCGAGAAAGTCTCATTAGCCTTGATAAATGCCACGAGGAGACTACAACATTACTTCCTTGCCTATACGATTAAAGTTCGAACTGACCAACCCATCAAGCAACTCCTCGACCGACCAGACATGGACGATCGAATGCTAAAATGGTCGCTGGAGCTATCGGAGTTCGACATCCAATACGAAAGTAGGAAAGCTCTGAAAGCTCAGGTCCTAGCCGATTTCGTCGCAGAGATCACATATAGCCCGATCCCAACTAGCGGCATCCACAAGTGGACGATCTTCATCGACGGTGCTTCCAGCTTGGCGGAAAGTGGCTCAGGAATCATCCTCGAAAACGAGGACAGTATTCTGATCGAGGTCTCGCTGGCATTGGCCTTCCCGACCTCTATTAACCAGGCCGAGTATGAAGCATTCCTTGCGGGTTTAAGATTAGCCGAGGACTTAGGGGCGAAGGAGGTAAAGATATCAACCGACTCTCAACTCGTGGCATCACAGGTACGAGGAGAATACCAGGCTAAGAACGACAACCTCATCGAATACTTAGCCTTAGTGAAAGAAAAACTCGAAAAATTCGATGTATGGGAGGTCCAACACGTCCCCCGCGAGCACAACACGCGAGCGAACGTTTTGTCTAAACTGGCAAGCACGAGGAATAAGGGCGGAAATAAGTTTGTGATACAAGAAATCCTTCCCCGACCAAGCATCGAAGGGTCACCTCCCCCGCTCGAAGTAAACGTAGTTGGTGACGCTCACTGCTGGATGACACCCATTTACAACTACCTCATGAGGGACAAACTCCCTACGCACTCCAAAGAGGCAGCTACGATCAAGAGAAAGGCGTGCTCATACGTTCTCCTTGAGGGGAAACTCTATCGAAGGGAATTCTCCATTCCATTACTCAAATGTGTCGAAGAGGAAAGGGTTCCCGACATACTGGGAGAAATACACAGAGGGATCAATGCTCAGCATCTCGGTGGGAAATCATTGGCGCGCAAAGCCTTGCGAGCAGGCTATTATTGGTCGACAATGCAACACGACTCTAAGGAACATGTAAAGAAATGTGACAAGTGCCAAAGACACGCCGACATGCATCTCGCACCTCCCAACAAGCTAAAGACACTCTCCTCTTCGTGGCCCTTCACTTGGTGGGGGATGGACATCCTCAGCCCCTTTCTGACCGGCTTATACCAAAACAAATATCTCATCGTGGGGGTGGACTACTTTACGAAGTGGATAGAAGAAGAATCCCTGGCCAAAATAACAACACAAAACATCCTCCGATTCTTCAAAAAAAAAAAATCCTCGCACGCTTTGGCATACCCCAAGTCCTAATCACTGACAACGGGACATAGTTCACGGACGAAAGATTCCAAGACTTCGTCGCCGACTTAAGCACAAAACAACACTTCATGTCTGTCGAGCACCCTTAAACTAACAGGCAAGTCGAGGCATCCAACAGGGTCATCCTACGGGGATTGAAACGTAGACTCGGCGAGGCGAAAAAGGCGTGGGTCGAGGAACTACACAGTGTCCTTTGGGCGTATCGCATGACACCACATTCCACAACCGGGGATACCCCGTTCAGGTTAACATACGGTACCGAGGCGGTCATCCTAGTGGAAATTCAAGAACCGACGAGGCGCACGGAAACACCCCTTGATGAGGAGTTGAACGACAAAGCGTTGCAAGTCGAGCTAGACCTCGTCGAGGAAATCTGCTCTGAGGCAGCCCTAAGGGAAACCTCCCTTAAACAGAAAATAGCTTTACGCCACAACGCAAAAGTCATAAGAAGAGAAATCCAAGTGGGCAGCCTGGTCCTCAGACGGAACCAGAAAAACCCACGGGAAGGAAAGCTAGCTGCCAACTGGGAAGGCCCGTACCGTATCCGAGATAAGACGAGCAACGGGGCCTACTACCTTGAAAACCTACAAGGTAAAAAACTTTCTCGACCATGGAACGCAAAAAAACTTAAGCAGTACTACAGCTAAAAACAACTTAGGAAGGCATGAGAGGTACGACCACAACCTTCGTCACCAATTGAAAGGGAGGATAACACCCATATAAGGCGAGCACAACCCTCCCCGATGTTGGATACCTCAAACAAGCTCCAACATCACAGTACCACGTCCGCAGGGCACCCAGCTCGCGATGGGAAGGCCCAAGCCCCGAGATTAGGGTGTCCAACCGTGACCCTAATCCCAATTCATGGCAAACATAAAACCCGACACCTTGCCGGTTCCCTAAACCTACGAGTCCAACCAGTCGAGCACAAAAAAGTTCAAAACAAATAGCAGTTTATACAAACATTAACAAGCAAAATGAAAACAGTTCCAAATAGTCAAACACGAAAATAACGAACAAAATATCATATTTAATCCGGCCAAAACCCGGCCATTCAAGTACATGCAAGAGGTGCGTAGGCCATAACAACAAAATCAAAAGAGGTGCGTAGGCCATTACAACAAACAGGCACGCAGACCAAAAATTCAAAGTAGACTAAGGGTCTCTGCCCGAACCTACGCCTCATCATTGTTGTCGTCCTCTCCTCTCCCAGCTCTTCCTCGGCGACAAAGGGGCAGACAATCCCCCCATCAATCACACAGTAGTTATGGGTCGTCCCCTCAGTTACGAGCGCCAGATTCACGATCTTGAGTTGATCCGTGGCATTATCAAATACATCTTTGAACACGACCACCAGATCTTGGAAGAGCTCGCGGATCCTGCCGACCAATTCACCCCGGGTGCGAAGGGCCAACTCTTCTTCATTTTCATCCTCAATAGGATGGATCACACCTTCTAGAAACGCCAGTCGGGCCCGAAGATTCACATTTTCCTCGACCGCCTTATTGAGCTCGACTGCTTGCTCCTTCAAGCTATTGTTCTCCTCCTTTAAGGCGTTCCGCTCATGTTTAGTCGTATCCAGCTCCGAACTTAACCCTTCTTGAAGTTTGTGCTCCTCCTTATAGTTAGATAGATCTTTGGAGATTTTGTCCTTCTCGACCCTTGTGGTCTCGAGCGCTTCCTCCAAAACAGTAGTGGAGACAGCGGTGTCAGACAACACCAAATCCGTCTCCTTGACCCGGATAATGGAAACGATATCCCCGGCTAGACCTTCCCACCTGGAAATGGCATCTTGGTCAAGAAAAACCTTCGCTTCAGACGCCACCACCATAATAGAGCCCTCGGACTTGAAGAAATCCCTCTCCAAATAGCAAGGGGGCAGTAGGTAACTTGCCTGTTTTCCCGCCTGCATACCGCCCACGGCCCCTGAGCGGGCGAGAGATCCATCCGTCCGTTGACGCTTCGAATGAGAAGAGTTGACGTAGGGTGGAGGGCTATCCCATATTATTATCGAGGAGCTTGGTTGAGCGACAACTTGGGGAGAATCGGTGGTCGAGCTAGGAGTACCAGAGCTAACGACCACATGCTCGGTTGCCACCTCCTGGACGTGGCTAGCCGCTTTCTTTTTCTTCTTTGTTGGGACCCTCCCGGGTGTCACTCCCGGGATTTTCATCCTAGTACGAATGCGAAAGTGGCGCGGAAAAGGTAGAGTCGCCAATCAGACATTTTTATCCCGAATGATTGGGAAAGATAATGTTGCACAAACCTGAGGAAGAAGGAAATGACAAGATCCTGCGAACCAAAGATCTGGGTTCGGGAGTCGGTTACGACCTGAGAAGGTATTTGCACCCTAGATCGTCCGCCGTACTCGACGGGATCCACTCTTGTTTGTCTGTTTCAAAGGGTGGGAAAATAAAGTTACTGCTGAATAAAAATGCTACTGGAACTGGAATGAAAGAAAGAGAACTGGAAAAGACAGAACAAAAAGAAAGAATGGGGAAAATATAGGGAAAATAATGAATGTTCTTGCACGGGCCATGCCCAGCTGCCTACGTACCACATCAGGAAAATGAGGATCAGAGTTGACGTAGTTCACCTAACTAAGGCAGGAAGTATTTATTTGTGGTTTTTATGGCTGGAACTGCTTATGTCTATGCTCAAGTATTGAAGGCTCGTCTGGTACGAGTGTGTTTACCGTCTTTCATGCGAGATAAGTCGTCACAAGTTCGCATTAAGAATGAATGAGGTGAGAAGAGAGTTCCCGCAGGAAAGTCGCTTATTATGTTGTTGTTTGCTTTTTAAGAGTTTTCATGAATTTGGCACAAGGAAGTGAATTCAGACTCTTTTCCATGAAATGTGTACTTGCTACTAAATTCCAAGATGGAATAGTAGAACAAGCACACCAAGTAAGGAGAATTTATCCAAGACTTGTTTCCAAGAATTAGGGTCTAAGTTCACTAGCTTGTTGAACTTATTACATGTTTTTGTAGCTTTTGAAGAAATGTCTTTTATGTTTTCTTTGTTGAAGATAGTCTCATGATTAGACTTGTACATCATGCTAGACAAGCCCATACTATTCCAAGATGGAATGAATATGAGTGCCCCATGGAATAAGGCTATACACAAGAGACTATTTCAATCCTTTATTAAATGTCTTTTGGATTTTATTTGAAGATGAGATTAGAGGACTCAAATGGAGAAAGGACAAAACTAAGGGGGACTAATACACAACCCTAAGTCATTTATTTTATGCACAAGGAGGCCCTAAAGGTTTGTGAGGTTTTCTAATCCTAAAGAGAAAGGAAAATAAGAAAAGAGAATTAGAAACCAACTTACTTCCTAAGGAAGTTAAGTTGTCTCTAAAGAAAGGGAAAGCCTAAGAGCAAAGCACAAGGTTCTGAGGCAAACACATTTAAAATAAATAAGAGATAGGAATGAAGTGATGCTTACCTCAATCTTCCCCCTACAAAACAAAAGTTAGCATGATAAAGCAATTTGAACATGTAAAGCATGGAAAACTCCAACAAAGCTCATACTAGCTAAAGGGAAAGAACCAATGAGCTTCTAAGGCTAAGAACTAGGCCTAAGGTATCCTACATGGTAACAAGCTTCTAAAGTCAGTAGCTAAATCACACCAAAGTATTCCAAAGTCATAAGGATGAACAACTTCAAAATATACCCTAAAAAGGAGCTAAACCCTAATAGGAGTTAAGGTGAAGTCACACGAGAAACCTAAATGATTAAGCATGGCAAACTTGCATGAAGTCAAAGGTGAATGAAAAATCCAAAAGCTAACTCTTAATTAAAGTATCCTAATATGTGAGACAAAGTGGGAGCAAAGAGATTCAAGTGAGAAAGATTCAAGCACTATGTTGAATGAAGTGAGAATGAAAAGAAATGAACATAGAACTTCAAAGGAAGAAAAAGACTTAGAATAAAGTCAAACATGATCAAAGGGATTTGAACTTCCCATACAAAAACCAGGGACTTGATTAAAATTTAAAATGTAATTTGAACTCACAAAATAATCACACATGAAATGGTATGGAAGGCATTAGGGTTAAGGAAGCAACAAGTTTGATTTTGGAGTTTTAAGGTGTCTATGGAACTAAATGAGACATGAAGACTTATGAAATGAAGTGAATACCTAAATATGATTTTGGAACACTTATAAGATGCATAAAAATGATATAACATATTTAACATACTCATGAGATAGGTTTAGAAGTCTTAAGATGGAAAGAGAAGAAGAATTAGGGCAAATGAAGCATGTATGTGACTTATGGATCAAATAATCAACAAATATCAAAAGGTGATGACCTAAAATGGATACACAACATTAAATGACCTCTAATGGAACCTAAGGGACTCACATTTGTGACCTCAAGTGAATGACATAAATGCCTTACCAAATTTGAACAAAAGGAAGTGAGAAAAAAACAAAATATGATTTATGGTACCAAATACTTGGAAAAATAGCAAATGACTTTGAAAAATTATGAAAATGGACATTAAAATACAAAATCTAGAATGTGACCTACCTCTAAAAGATCTCTTAAAAATTCCTATTCTAACTTATTCAAATAAATGCTTGGATTGAATTAGGGTTCTAATGGATGCAGTTCAAAGGAAAGGCACAAAATGGACCAAATGTGACCTAAAAATTATGGCAACAATATTTTTGGGGACTTTGAAGTGTCCTCTGGATAGGGCAAGAAGAATGCGTTCAAGATCCATAATGGTTTGGGAGAACAAAAATGGCCAAAGTGATGTGTTCAAAAAGAAGAAAATAGGGAAGAAATTAATTGGGAAATTAATTCTGACTCAAAAATAAAAGAAAAATGGAATTAAAAAAATATGAAATAATTCTAAAAATGATGAAGATCATGAGTGAATTAATTTGGAATTTTTGGAGTTAATTTGGTAATTTTAGGAAATTAAAATTGAACTAGAAACAAAATGAAAAAAAAGAATATAAATGGCGCAAGGTGCATTTAGTAGGAAATTTGAACTGAGGTCATTGGGCTGAATTGCAAGGGGGTGTGGATAGTGATTTGGGCCCAAGTCCAAGGCACTAAATACACAAGGTTGTGGTGGACTTGAGGTCAACATGTTGACTCAATAAGAGCTCTTGGATGAATCTGATGAAAAGATCTAAGTCAAAGTAAACTAATCATATGGCTGACCAAGGAAGACACATCATAAGAAGGTGGATGCCACGCGTGTGAATACTCAGGCCACTAAAATTGTCACATGATATGCACATGCTTCATTTATGTGCTGGAAACGCAGGGAACGTAGGATCAACTTCATCTAACGGTTGCTACTTAAAGTTGAGATAAACCTAGGGTTACTGTTCAGATGGCCGGAGCTAGTCTCCGATCATCTTCTACGGCAACACACAACCTAGGGATTTCCCAGAACACCATGAAAATTAAAATCAAAGACATCAATTCGTTCCTCATGCTTCATACATCACTAATCTAGCTTTAGATTTCATTTTTCATGCAAGAATGGTCCAAATCGAAGCAAAAAATATCCAACCTAAAAACTGAAACTATGCCTCTAAGAGGCCTATCAACTAGCCAAAACAATAATTGCTTCTATTAAGCTCTAAAGCACACAAATCAATCAAAATAGAAGCAAAATATGCAAGTGGAATTTCAGAGAGAACCTGAAGTGCAGTGATTCAAAATGTTGAGGAAAGACCAGAGAGGAGATTCCAATGCTCTTGCAGCTGGATCTTGAATGTCTTCAGAGTGAAATAAACACTCGAATGATGATGAATTTTAGTGTAGCTTAGAAAATGCAGAGATGATGTTGAAATCAATCCTTGTTATCTCAAACCAATTCATCCATGGATCTCATGCTCCTGATGAAGATGAAGTTGAGGTGATGATGATTGATGCTGGATGGATTAAGATTACTAAGAATCTTGATAGTATGTAGTTATATACTCTGGTGCAATTTAGAAGCTACCAGCTGAATTCCTCCATGGATGATGCTCACAATTTGCAGAGGATGATGAGTAGATAAAGAGTGGCTTATGTTGATGAAGATGAAAAAGAATGGAGAGCAAAATGCGGAAGATTCTTCAATATGCAGAGAGAAAAAATCAGAGGATTTTGGAGTGTGATTCGAGCAAATGAGAGAGTGTCTACAATTCAGTTAGCTTTGCATATTATATAGGTGTGGTTAGGTCTTAACTCACATGTGGTTAACAATTAGATGCTAGGTTAAGTGATTCAAGTTAGTTGGAGCTAAGTTGAGTTTGTTAGAGTGAGTTGAAGTTTGTTATGCTTATCATTTTGCTGTATTTTCATGGAATGATGCATGGCAATTATGTGAGTATGAAATAATATGACCAGTTGCACTCTAACTAATGAAACCTTCATGATCAACACAAGTTATATGGGCTAAACTGATTTAACATCACTCCCTGATTCAGTAACTTAGCAAGCAAGCAAACCAGTTACATGTTGTGATCTTCCAATGGAGGTTTCTTCATGATCAAGGCATCAAAACATGGAGTTCTTGTACTCAATTTGAAGTGGATGATACATAAAACAAGTTTGATGTTCAATTCAAGATGAGACATGACCTCTAAACCACTCAAAAACAACATTGAATAGAAGATACCATGACTGCATAATTGGCTGGCTTGACTTGGGCGTGCCCTGTGGCAAATTGCCTATGGAGAATGTAACACCCCAAATTTTCCCTCTTCTTTTTAAGCATCATCATCATACCATATTCATCATAAGCATATCATATTCTTAGCATCTTAGCATGGAAAGATGAGGGATAACATTCTCATAACCTAGCATTAGGCATATGATCATCTGTGGAGGGATTTGAAGCATTTCAAGCTATAACAAGAGGCCCAATGGATTTGTTCAAGTCCTATGGGGAGTCTAAATTGAATTCACAAGCTTAAGATCATCCACAAAAGCCCAGGAGGTTGGAGGACCATCAGGGAATTCAAGCTAGGGCAAAGTTCCTACACAATGATCCCAAATTAGGGTTTGAGTTTCAAGCATGAAAACCTTGTGACTTTGGCCATTTCATTTGGGAAAAGTATTTCATATGTTAAGAAGATCCTAGGGATGAAATTTGGTGAGAAAATTCCTCGTGGAAGTCAGATATTTCTTCAGTTGCTTGTAAATGAAGAAATTGATCAACTGTGCATTCTAGAAGTCAACTGTGAGATTTCAAAGGGTCCAACCCTATTTTTCTAGCCAAGGGATGTTATTATAAACTTAGAAGAGGTTTGGCAAAGTCAAAGATCAAGAATCAAGAGGTTTTGAGGTGTTTTGCATTTTTGGCATAAGATTGGTCATGAAATTTTCCATTTTTAGTAACCTTTTGCCCTAATTTTCAAGTGTGCATAACTTGGTGAAAAAAGCTTCAAATGGATTTCCACCAAACATGAAAATTGAATATTAAAGCCTCCCATTTTTAAAAAGTATAAGAGCATTTTCATAGCCCTCAAGGTTTGGGAGATATGCTCTTCGAAAATTGCCTAAATTCTAGGGCATGGCATGAATTTCAAGCTTTCCACAAATGCAAAACTTCATGTAACTTGTTTTCAAGTGGTTTGATGGACAAAATAAGCTTATAATGCTGCAAGGCAATGCATGAGAGGAATTTTTTCCCAAGGAAACAACCAATTTCGTGCATGAGAGGTGGGATATTCCATAAGGTGCAAATTTGCATGATTACACAAAATACATGACTCAAGCATCCAAGGGCCAGGATTAAACCACTTATGGATTGGTGAATCAAACATGATCAGTATGTGAGAAGAGAGAGGGAAGTGCACGAGTGTTTCACCTCATCACACCAATCTTGCCAATTTTGCAAAATCATCCTCACACTCTCCTCTCACGTGCATTTCTCTCCATTCTTTCAGCATTGAACATTGGCATGATATAAAAGAGAATTAGGGTTTTCATTTGCTCAGATTCATCACAATTCTCCCACTTCAAAGTTTTTGCTCATTCTGCATTTCTCTTCGAATCTCATCACACACTCACCCATTGCTAAAACAAATTGCATATTCTGAATCCTTGAAGCATAAGGATCATTAATCCACCACTCATTCAAGCTGAAACTTCATATTTCAAGAGGTGCCATTCAAGTGCAGTTGCTCTCAAACTTCAAGATCCAGAGCGATTCAAGCTCTCTCTTGCATTTATTTTGCAAGGAGAGGTTAGAAGAGGTAGATCTGCAGCATTTGGAGGCTTATCTTGACCTAATTCATGCTCTGCAAGTTCAGGTAACTCACTGAATTCATGGATCTAGAAATGGTTTTAGTTGTATGCATTGTGATCTGTGTGATATGCTGATGATTCTGTGATGATTGGATTTGAAAATGGATGAGTATTGAGGTTGTATTGTTGATTTGAAATTTGATGCATAGATCTGTTTTTCTTTGATCCAGCTTATGGTTTGATCCATTGTGAATTTGGTGGATATATTTGGATTCAGTGTAGTTTAATGACATATCTGGAGGTTTTGATGCATTTACATGTTGATTTGTTCATAGTTTGAATTTTTCGGTGCCGGAGCCCTAGCTCCGGTCACCGGATTCTGTATTTTTGGTTCGTCTGAGTTTCATGAAGAAGATGACTCCATGGCTTTTGGATTGTTTGATCTGGATGCTCCACTATGAGACAACGCATTAATGTCCACCCTCTCCCTCACATGACTTTATAAAGTCTGAATTAATCACTTTGTGTCTCACCTCACCATAATGTTGTGCACTCTCACCCCTGTCCAATAAAAGTGATGACTTGGTTTAATGAGTTGACTGATCCCATGCGTCCATTTGATCCCGTGGTCCATTTATTTTCCTGAATTAATGAATATCCACCCTGGTTAATGTGTGTTGCGCTGACTTTGGCATGGGCTTGACCTGCTATTCCCACCCCCCTGCGTATGAGCCCAATTAAAATGAACTGGAATTGTTGCTATTTGCACCCTTGCCTCATTTATTTCTTTTTTATTTTTCATTTTAATTTCAGTTTGCTTTTTAATTTTTAAAAATAGAAATAAGTCTCAAAATATTCTAAAAAAATTCAGGGATGTTTCTTTTAGTTTTATTTTTATTTTTATTTTTGATATTTTTATTTTTCATTTATTTTTAATTGGCACGCAGAAATTAATTGTTCCTTTTAATTAATTCATTTTATTTCATTTTGAAGCATGCTGACTTGTCCATTTTCTATCTTGGTCATTATTTGGAATTTTTAGGTGATTCTTTTTGCTCTGGATTCATGAGGAGATGTAGTTTATTGTGCGAATTAGGGCATGAAGGGGCAATGTTATGATCCAGAATTGATCTATGAACTCCAAGGAACAAGTTGCAACCTTTGGTTTGTCTTGAAAGGGCTTGAAGAATGGAATCCGAATTTGAGTTTTTGGTGAGTTTTGAAAAATTGGAAACTTACTCTTGAGGCAGAATTTTTGTCTCCTATGCATTGTGATGTGTTTAGGTACTTATAGTAAATGAAATTAGGTCAAAAAATTGGATGGTTGTTTGGACTTTTTGGATTCAAAAGATTGAAAAAGATCATGGCTTGAATTTCAAATATTTTTGAATGAAACCTTTCTATCTTAAGACAATCGCCATCAATTGCATATCAATCTGATCCAATTCATGTTTATGACTTTCTAGAATCAAAATATATTTTAAATCTTCATATTTTATATTTTATTTGAATTTAAAATGATTTTTAATATAAAAAATCATAATAAATAAAATAAATAAAATAAAATTATGAAAATATCAAATAAATTTCGTGCATGATGTCATGGAACACCTTGGGTCACAAAAAGTTCAGCCCATTTGAAGAATTATGGTTTTAAGACCCTATTTACTTCATAAACCACCCAAAAATTTCCCAACTTTGCAAGGGCACAAATCTTTCAATTTTAATGATATAAGGGTGTTCTTGGACATTTTGGAAATATTAAAGAGTCCTCTAACCAACCCCATTGGTTTCATGTCCATATCATTTACCATTCTCAAGTTATGCCCTTTTGAAGTTGTTGACTTTTTGTTGACTTTCAAAAGGACCTATAATGTCTTAGCTCATACCTTCCAAATGAAGCATTTTTGGGATTGGCTTGTGAGACACAAAGTTGTAGATAATTCAATTTCCTTCAAAATGAGATTTGGATGGGAAAAAATTGATGAAGCATGTGAAAGTTATGGCTGGTCAAAGTTCAGTTGACTTTCCTATGAAAACCCTAATTTAGAAACCTCTGATTCTTGATGATCTGAAATCTCCTTGATGAATCATGATCAACCCTTGATCAAATGATGAATTTTACTTCATATACTTGATGTTGACAAAAAATCATGAAGTTTGACTTTGGTTTGACCACAGTTGACCTCAGTTTGACTTTTTAACTACTTTGACTGATTTTGACTTATCTGATCATCTGACTGAGCAAACCTTTGGGAAAAGTCTTGAAACTTGTCATGGGGGTTCTTAAACACATATAAGATGTTATGAAGCTCACTTGAAGTCTTGGAAATCCATTTAGCCTGATTAAAGTCAAAACCCTAGTTTAGGATGCACTGCTTAGGAGGATGCATTGTCTGAGGGAATTGTCAAATCTTCTGACTAATTGTGAACTTTGTGAACCTTGTGAACCTCATAAGATGTCTTGTGAACCTTGTGAACCTCATAAGATGTCTTGTGAACCTTGTGAACCTCTTAGTACACAAAGTCTTGTCTTGTGAGGGCATGTTTTGGGGTGCAACAGCTGCCCCTGTTCAATTTTCTGAAACCTGAGGGGTTAGATTGGTATATGTGTCAGTCGTAACCTGGAAGGTTAAAGGGGATTGAAAATAAAAGCCCAAAAATTTGCACTCACCAGTGCGTAGAGTGATATTGATGACTAGCTGTATATGCTTGAGTGGGCTTAAAGATGCCACTTGGAGAAAAGTTCTTCAAATATAACTCTTGGAGAATAAAATAGTTCAAAGTATGAAGGTATAGCTTTTTGGGGGGATAAACAACGGCCCAAAGTAGTGATAGCTTTCAGGAGGATAAACAACGTCCTGAGGTATAAACATAACTTTTGGGAGGATAAACAACGACCCAAAGAAATGATAGCTTTCAGGAGGATAAACAACGTCCTGAGGTATAAATATAACTTTTGGGACGATAAACAACGGCCCAAAGAAATGATAGCTTTCAGGAGGATAAACAACGTCCTGAGGTACAAATATAACTTTTGGGAAGATAAACAACGGCCCAATAGTCATGATAGCTTTCAGGAGGATAAACAACGTCCTGAGGTACAAATATAACTTTTGGGAAGATAAACAACGACCCAATAGTCATGATAGCTTTCAGGAGGATAAACAACGTCCTGAGGTATAAATATAACTTTTGGGAAGATAAACAACGACCCAATAGTCATGATAGCTTTCAGGAGGATAAACAACGTCCGGAGGTATAAATATAACTTTTGGAAAGATAAACAACGGCCCAAGGTAACAAGTTATTGATGAAGTTTGTCTGCTGGAGAATTAATCTGCAAAACAAATATCATGATGTATATAACATTCTGTGAGATAATATTAGTTTATGCATTATGCATGCATGTATAGTATGATGCACTTAAGTAATGTATTATGTATTTATGTATATGTATGTTATGGTATGATGTAAATGATGTATGTATGCATCATGCAACTTGAAGTGCCTGGATATCTTCGTATGACAACTACTGGCCAGGGAAAATAAATCCCGATTCGTTGCTGAAGAATATGAGAAACTTGTTCCTGTCTTGTTTGATAATATAGTATTCATAACCTTCCGTCTTCGTTCGATAGTAAGGTATACATAACCTCCCGTCTTCGTTCGATAGTAAGGTATACATAACCTCCCGTCTTTGTTCGATAGTAAGGTATACATAACCTCCCATCTTCGTTCGTCGTACTCTTATTGGAAAAATAAATTCCTGACTATCCGTATGAGGATAAAAGAGATGGATATAAATTCCAGGGGAGATATGACTCGAAGTACTTATGAAGATGGATTTGCCCTACCGGGGGACTTGTAGCTGTCTTGTGGGAATGAACCGGCGAAGCTTCATTGAAATCCTTCCCTCGTTCGTCCTTAGTAAATACTATTACTGCATTTTCATGCATTTCTGGTAAACATCAATCATATTAAGCATTTATGCATTTCTGGTAAACATCAATCATATTCAAAAATATGCATACATTCAAACACAACCAATGGACGTTTCGCTTATGTAAATGGGGTAAAAGTAAATCTGGATTCAAAGATGAAATTTTATTTATATCAAAAAGTGACCTATACATAGGCAAGTTTGTACAAGGAGACAGAAATCCTAGTAAGAGGAATTTGTCGTAAAAAAATTTACAAAACAAGGAAAATCAGCTATGTGGGAAATAATCCTATTGAGTTTCAATTCTACAATTGCCATTACCTTATCATCTTCTGCTGTTGAGACGGAAACGATTGGATTGAGCTTTATCTGTTTGAACTTGAGTAAGTAGCACAACTGGTTGTAGTTTCATGGGTGATCCAAATGAGACATAGTCATACTCTTTAATCCCTAACTTTTGCCTGGATCGCCTTTTCAGATTTTCAATCCACCGGGATACCCTTTTTTGCCCAAGCCGCCTTTTCAGGTTTTTGACTTGCCGGGTGTACATTTTATATATATATATATATCCCTAATTTTTGCCCGAATCCTTTTGGTTCGTCGGGATGCCCTTATTTTTGCCTAGGCCAGTCGACATAGCGGGTCTCTTTTTATGCGTAGTATTTTTTAACTATGTCTGCGTTTACAGGCTGCGGGAAGTCTTCACCATCCATAGTGGTAAGTATCATGGCACCCCCTGAGAATACTGTCTTGACTACAAATGGTCCTTCATATGTAGGAGTCCACTTGCCCCTAGGATCACCCTGTGGTAATATGATACGCTTGATTACCAAGTCACCAGCCTGATATACCTTTGGCTTAACCTTCTTGTTAAAAGCTTTGATCATCCGTTTTTGGTACATCTGGCCATGACAAACAGCTGCTAATCTCTTCTCATCAATCAAATTTATCTGGTCAAGTCGAGTCTGAATCCACTCATCTTCCTTCAAGCTTGCATCCTTCATGATTCTTAAGGAGGGAATCTGAACTTCAATGGGTAGAACTGCTTCTATACCATATACTAAGGAGAATGGGGTTGCCCCTGTTGAAGTACGTATTGTAGTACGATAACCATGAAGAGCAAATGGTAACATCTCATGCCAATCCTTATAAGTCACAGTCATCTTCTGTATAATCTTCTTAATGTTCTTATTAGCAGCTTCTACTGCCCCATTCATCTTCGGACGATACGGAGAAGAGTTGTGATGCTTAATCTTGAACTACGTGCAGAGATCAGTAATCATAGTGTTGTTCAGATTAGAACCATTGTCAGTGATAATCCTTTCAGGGATGCCATACCTACATATGAGATTATTCTTAATGAATCGAGCCATCACATTCTTAGTAACAGATGCAAATGACGCTGCCTCCACCCATTTCGTGAAGTAATCAATAACAACCAGGATGAAACGATGCCCATTAGAAGCAGTAGGTTTAATCTCACCAATCATATCAATGCCCCTCATGGCAAAAGGCCAAGGAGCAGTCAACACATTCAATGGGGATGGAGGTATATGTACTTTATCAGCATAGATTTGACACTTGTGACATGTTCTGGAATGTTGATAGCAGTCAGCTTCCATGGTAGACCAATAGTAACCTGCCCTCAATATCTTCTTTGCCATAGTATGACCACTAGAATGAGTGCCAAAGATCCCATCATACATATCTTCCATAATCTCTATTGCTTCCTTCTTATCCACACAACGAAGCAAAGTTGAATCATGATTGCGCTTGTACAAAATGCCATTACTCAAAAAGAACTTAGCAGAAAACCTCCTTAAAACTTCTTATCTTTGACAGATGCCCCTTCAGGGAACTCCTGAGCCTCAAGATATCTTCTCACTTCATAGAACCAAGGCTTCTCCTCTGCTTCTTCAGTGTCAATCTCATTGCAGTATGCAGGCTTCTCAAATCTATCAATAGTAATCTTGGGAGCTTCATCCTCCCAGCTGATCTCAAACATGGATGCCATGGTGGCTAAGGCATCTGCCAACTGATTCTCTCTTCGTGGAATATGTCCAAAAGTAATCTCTTTAAAATGTGGGATCAAAGACAACACATGTTCTCTATAAGGAATGAGATTATCATGCTTTGTATCCCAATCTCCTTTAATCTGACTTACTACCAGGGCTGAATCTCCGTACACGTCAAGGAACTGAATCTTCATATATGGAAGCTTTGATACCCAGGATACATGCCTCATACTCAGCCATGTTATTAGTACAATAGAAACAAAGTCTGGCAGTAATCGGGGTATGACAACCTTCAGGGGAACTGATCACAACACCAACACCATTACCCAGTGCATTAGAAGCTCCATCAAAAACCATAGTCCATCGGGATCCTTGTTCAGGTCCGTCATATTGTCTAGGTTCTTTGGTAATAATCATAATATCTTCATCAGGGAACTCAAAACTCATTGACTGATAATCATCCACTGCTTGATGAGCCAAATGATCAGCCACAACACTTCCTTTAATGGCCTTCTGAGTAGTATACTGTATATCATATTCTGTTAAGATCATTTGCCATCTTGCAATTCTTCCGGAGAGAGCAGGTTTCTCGAATATGATATGATTGGATCCATCTTCGAAATCAATAAGGTAGTATGAGTCAACATATACTGTCTTAGTCGGCGAGCAGCCCATGCCAAAGCACATCAAGTTTTCTCGAGCAGTGAGTATCTTGTTTCACAGTCGGTAAACTTTTTGCTAAGGTAGTATATTGCCTGCTCTTTTCGACCAGACTCGTCATGTTGCCCCAACACACACCCCATTGAGTTGTCTAATACTGTTAAGTACATGATCAAGGGTCTTCCATCAACTGGTGGCATCAAAATGGGAGGTTCTAGCAGATATTTCTTGATTTCATCAAAGGCAGTCTGGCACTCGTCTTTCCACTCCATTACCTGATCTTTCTTCAATAATTTGAAGATTGGCTCACAGGTAGCAGTTAATTGGGAAATAAATCTTGCAATGTAATTCAATCGTCCCAAGAAACCTCTAACTTCCTTCTCAGTACGGGGAGCTGGCATCTCTCGTATAGCTTTCACTTTTGCAGGGTCTACTTCAATACCTTTTCCACTGACAATGAACCCCAGGAGCTTTCCAGATCTAACTCCAAAGGTACACTTGTTTGGGTTCAATCTCAACTTGTATTTCTTCAACCTCTCAAACAACTTATGCAGATGATCAAGATGTTGCTCTTCATTTTGGGACCTGGCTATCATATCATCCACATATACTTCTATCTCATGATGAATCATATCATGAAACAAAGCCACCATAGCACGCTGATATGTTGCCCCTGCATTCTTCAAACCAAATGGCATCACCTTATAACAAAAGTGCCCCACTGTGTAACAAAAGTTGTCTTCTCCATATCTTCAGGCGCCATTTTGATTTGATTGTAACCAGAGAAACCATCCATAAAAGAGAATACCTTATGCTGAGCAGTGTTGTCTACCAGAACATCAATATGAGGAAGTGGAAAGTCATCTTTGGGGCTGGCCTTGTTCAAATCCCTGTAATCTACACACATACGTACCTTACCATCTTTCTTAGGCACCGGTACCACATTTGCAACCCACTGAGGATAAGAAGTCATAGCTAAGAACCCTGCATCAAACTGTTTCATTACCTCCGCCTTAATCTTCTCTGACATTTCAGGACGCATTCGACGAACCTTTTGCTTCTTTGGACGAAAATCTTCTTTCACTGGTAAACGGTGAACCACAATGTCTGTATCCAACCCTGGCATATCTTCGTAGGACCAAGCAAAGATCTCCACATAGTCACGTAACATCTGAATCAATCTGCTCTTGACACTATCCTCTAATTCAGCCCCTATCTTGACTTCTTTCCTGTTTTCTTCAGTTCCCAAATTCACAACTTCGACTGGCTCTTCATGTGGCTGTATAGCTTTCTCTTCCTGTTGTAACAACCTAGCAAGCTCTACAGGTACTTCACAATCGTCCTCATTTCCATCTTCAGCTTGATAGATCGGATTCTCGAAATTATAATTGGCAATAGTAGAACTGTTATCAACAGGATCCAGAGTGGATGAGGATCTGCATTTTAGTGATGTGGGTGTGTGTAAGAACACATAGCTGATAAAACAAAAATAAAAGAAAAGAAAGACAAGGAACACAATATTTACGAAAACAAAACGTCCACTGATTTTTATTGAATGAAGTATGCAAATGAAATGACATCCCGTAACAAGCACACCATTGTGCCCCGGGTAAGGCACAAGTCTTAAGAGTTTTAATTGTTCAAAAATTACAAACTTTAAAGATAACAACACAGTAATAGTATTTACTCCTGACTAAAGGAGATAGGAATAACATCTTCAGCTTTCCAATTATTGAGCCCAACACCCACAGTAGGAAAAATCCAAGCATCCAAATTGTAGTCTTCATCATAGTCACCCACAGCATTGATTTGATCTTTCATAATCCCCTGATTGGTGATGCGAACAACACGAGCACGACGAACAGCCTTCTGGGACTCTGCAGTGAAACCCAAACCAAATTTGTCAGACTTGTAAGGAATGTCAGGAAGCTGACCCCAAATAGTACAACCACCTTCATCCACCACAGCTCTAGCATCTTTAAGGGAGGCCATTGTAGGAGGTACTCTGGTGATCACAGGAACTTTCTTGACAACAGGAGGAGCTTCATAATTATTAACAACCCAAGGAACTACTTCAAACATCTGGCATGGAGTTTCAACATATTCACCTTCCAATTCAAGATATTTAAATGTGTTCACATGGCTAATCATATATCATTCCTCTCCATAAACAGCGACAACTTTTCCTTCTATCGGATACCTCAGCTTCTGATGTAAAGTGGAGGTTACAGCACCTGCCCCATGGATCTAGGGACGCCCAAGCAAACAAGAATACGACGGACGAATATCCATGACATAAAAAGTACCATTGAAGACCTGAGAACCTACTTTGATTGGGAGATCAATTTCTCCATGCACCACTCTTCTTGAGCCGTCAAAAGCTTTCACCACTATACTACTGGGCTTCAACACAGCATCTTCAGGACTAAGCTTATTCAGCACTTCTTTGGGTAACACATTCAGCGAGGAACCATTGTCTATTAGCACATGTGACAGAGTAGTGCCCCTGGATTCAATAGAGATGTGTAGAGCCCTGTTATGATCCCTCTTAGCAGGAGTCAAATCAGCATCGGAGAAACCTAACCCATTATCATAGGTCAAGTGGGCAACACAATTTTCAAACCGGTCTACAGAAATCTCATTGGGTACATGAGCAATCTTCAAAAACTTAATCAGGGCCTTGGCATGAGCCTCAGAACACAAGAATAAAGACAGCATAGAAATCTTGGAGGGAGTGTGCCCCAGTTGATCAACAATGCCATAATCACTCTTGCGAATGATCTTCAGTACTTCTTCCATCTGCTTAGAAAGATCATCAGCAGCTGGCACATCAGTTGTTATAGGTTCAATAACAGGACCTTTGCCCCAAGCATCAGTAGTGGAGGTAGTAGCTGGAGTAACCGTATTCTTGGAAACAGCCGGAGAAGAGAAAACTCTTCCACTTCGTGTGATCTTACTAGATCCAGCAATATTATCAACATCAAGGTTCGCATCAGCAACATGCGTATCAGCTAAGGGTTTCTGCTTAACACCATGGATATAAACATCGGAACCATAATGCCAAGGCACAGCTTTATCAGAAGTATACGGAATAGGACCAGGAGTGGTGATGATCATAGGAGCCACCCTAGCTTCAGCAACAATCTTCACAGGGCCTTCAGCAGTAATCTTAATTGGACCCTTATGAGTGATTTTGACAGGTCCCTTGGAAGTAATCCTTATCGGCACTTTATCAACCATATCCACCTCTTCAATCTTCGCACCTTTAGTTATATGATCCACCATACTTTCCACAGAAGGTGGAGTCCTCTCAAGCACTATGGTGTAATTATTCATGAGGCGTTGAATTCCGTCCTTCAACCTCCAGCAACTATCCGGTTTATAAGCACAATAGACACAATCTTCACGACAACCTGGAAAGAACCCAACTTGTACTAACTTCTTCTTGATAACAGACAATGGTGTAGTCAAATCTGCAACTGAGGAAATATGTGAATCTTCATCAATGGCATTGATAGTCTTCTCATGATTTGGCATGGGAGCAGTAATCACATTTGGAGTACCCGGAGGGTCAAACTCAATTTCTCCAGCATCAATCATATCCTGAATTTTATTCTTCAATACCCAGCAACTATTGGTATCATGTCCCTAACAATTTGAATGATATGCACATTGTGCATTAGGATTATACCTGGGTGATGTAACATTGGGATTCTGAGGAGGATCCCTCAAAGTGATAAGTTCACCCTTCAACAAGTGTTGCAAGGCTTGGGCCAGTGACATGTTGATCTTATTCTATTCCTCTGTTGATTTCCCTGTGGTGGCTCTGGTGTTGTAGGAGTTAGATTGGAGATATGAACTGCACTCACAGATTGATGCCTCCTATTAAGATCAGGTTGACCATAAAAAGCATTTGACTCTTTCTTCCCACTAGGGGGCTTCTTTGTAGTGCTGGATGAAGAAACACCCACTTGGATCTTGCCACTCCTTATACCACTTTCTACGCGCTCTCCTGTTATTATCAACTCAGTGAAGCCAGATGATGAGCTTCCAATGAGATGACTGTAAAAGGTACCATTCAGCATAGACATGAACATATCAACTAACTCCCTATCAGTTAGAGGGGGTTGTACTCTTCCAGCTAAGTCTCTCCACTTCTGGGCATACTCCTTGAAGTTTTCTTTAGCACCCATAGACATGCTCTGTAGTTGCATGCGGGTAGGGGCTAGATCAACATTGTATTGATATTGCTTATAAAAGGCTTCAGCAAGATCATTCCAATCTCGGATGTTGACACTTTCCAACTGATAGTACCATTCCAATTGAGCTCCAGATAAGCTCTCTTGGAAGAAATGGATCCACAACTTCTTATCAGCAGTATGAGGTTGGATTCTCCGGACATAAGACCTCAGATGCAGCTTGGGACAAGAGACACCATCATAAACTACGAAAGTAGGAACCTTGAAACCAATGGGTATAACCACCCCAGATATCAAACTAAGGTCTTCAAAATCCAGCCCAGAAGACTTTTGCAATTCCATATCATCCATTCTATCCACCAGCATCTTGAACTTATCCTCATTAGGCTCATGATAGTAGTTGGCTTCAGAATCAGAGTCCCCCATAGTGTTGTGGAGACTGCCTCCCTCTTTCTCAGACTCTTCAGACCCGTAATCTTCAACCTGTTCTTTGGTCTTGACAGGACCTCTGAACCTTCTTCCCATGTTGATCAGGCCACCTGACCTTCTAGTCTTCTTAGTCTTCTTGGCCAGCAGTGTCTTCAATTCATCCTGCCCCTTGGACAAGTTCAGAATCAGCTCTTGGAACTGCGCATTTTGTGCCTGGAGATCTTTGACTATTTGTTCAAGAGCCATTGCTGAAATAAACAGCGAGAAGATAAGAAACCTGTGCACAATAAACCTGTGATGCAGTGATATGATATGTAAATGCGTATGCAATGTTTTCAAGGACCGCAGGATTTAAATTTTCTTAAACAACCAAGAAAGTAAACTTTTATTAGTAATAAATTTGTTTGCCCTTTGGGCTTACAAAATGAAATGAAATAAATACAAAAGATGGGGTTTTAAGTCTCCCATGGACGTTTCCTCTTTGTGTTGAGGTATGAGTTGAGATTCCGTTCCTCGTGAAGTTGCTTTTTTAGCTCCAGGATTCTTTCTTGACTTGCTTTGTAATGAGCCTCGAAAGTATCCCTTTGCTCCTTCAACTGGATCCAGGATCTCTGTAAGTCTTCCATGTCAGTGGGCATGTCTGGGTGAAGGATGGTATAAGAGGTATCTCCTTCAGCAACATGCTCCATAGTAACTGGCAGGATGGCAGGATATGGCATCATGAGAGTCTGAGCACGAGATCGCACCCATCTGAGGTAAGCTTCCATAGGAATAGTGTACTTGGGTTCCAGAGTCTTGCTGTCAATCTTGTTCACTTTTCCACATGCTCGTATGAATCTCTGACGGTAACCTTGCAGATCATTGTCGTAATCAAACACAATACCCTGAATCAACATGTCATGTGGACCATCACTCCGAGCATAACCAAACTGTCGTAAAGCTAAAGAAGGGTTGTAAGTAATTCCTCCTCTTATGCCTAGAAGTGGCACATTAGGAAACTCCCCACAACGGTCAATGATAGTAACGTTCTCCATAGATCTGGAGCACCAATGGATATCTGAATGAGAGAGTGACATGATCCTTTTGGACCATCTGAACCCTTGTTCATTCTTCATTACTGAGCGAGGAAGGTGAGAAATAAACCACCTAGAGAGCAAAGGTATGCAGCACATCAGAGTTCCTCGTGCCTTTGTAGTACGAGTATGGAGAGAGTGCAGGATGTCCCCAAGTAATGTAGGCACTGGAAGCTAAAGATAAAGAGTTTGCTGGAAGGGAAGCTCACTTTCAAAGACTAGGTCTGATGGAATTAAAAAGAGAAGCGGAACGAAAGAAGAATTCGAAGAATCTTAAGGAAGCTCGTCAGTCCATTGTCTGGTTGCAGGGCCAGAGGGAGCAGGAGCAGAAGAGATATAAAGAAAAAGAAGAGTTTTTCGAAGTACAGATGACTTTCAAGAAAGAAGAAGTGGAACAAGCCCAGCAGATTTGAAGGGAGAAGACTCAGCAAGCCTTAGAAGAAGCGCTTAAGGAGATTGAAGACCTCAAGTTGATGGCTGGAGTCAAGAAAGCTAGGTCTGAGCCGGGACTTAGTGAGGGAGGATCAGGATCTTCAGGTAGCAGTCTTGCTTTTTTAGTTTGTTTTCCTAGTGTTTGGATTACCTACAGGCATGTTGTAGGAATCTGGGTTGTCTGCTTTGCTTTTAGGAAAAAAAAACTTGTACCCTATGGGGAATTCTGTTACTTTTTCCTAGTAGGCTGATTTATGTTATGCAGTTTCTTTCAGTTCTATCTTTTCTATGTGTAACACGGTGGGAGAACTGACTTTAGTTTAAATGTTGCGGATAGCAAGAGTCGCCACCGACTTTTATTTTATCCAAAGGAAAGGGCATAAAAGAACAGGAAAGACCTTAAAAGATTTTTGGGTTCGGGGGGTAGGTTATGTAAAGGGAAGGTGTTAGCACCCTTTACATCCATGGTTATCCATGGGCTCTTAGTTACTTAGCTCACTTTAAAATGTTTTTTGAAATGTGTAGTGTGTATTTAGAAAAATTCCTTTAAGTACTTTGTAATGACCCTCGTATGGGTGTATACAAAGCCTAGTTTAGAAATTGTGAGGTGTAAAAGTAATTTTAAAAAGTGTGAGCAAGTAACTATGAGATACCTACCCTAGATTAAGTCTTTCATGTTCTCGTATGTTCTTTCAATGGTAAGACTATCCCTATTATTAAGGAATAGGTAGTCATTACCTTGGACGTGTGAGGGACAAATGAAGGGATATCTGTTATTTAGGCAACTGTGGGGTGTATAAGCAATTCGAAGGGACTTATCATCTTTATTCGAAAGGGACAAGATCATTACGAAGGCAACATTCGAAGGGACTTGATTTTTTTATCTGTTTAAGGGACTAGATGATGTGAGATGAGGGACTTTGCTTTATACACCCTACTTGACCTTTTGTTTAGGCAACTTGAGAGGTAACCTTAGAAAGTGAGATGGCGATCCAAGATCGACTTACGTGTGTGAGTGTACCATTTCAAATATTTATCTTTAAGTTAATGATCTAAATTCAATTTTTAAGCACAAACATGTTTCACTCCCTATTTTACTAACCATAGCATTTAAAATATAAACATTAAAAATTATTACGACTATTACATATGAGATACAATTACATAATAATAATAATTAAAATAAATTAAATAAGCAAATAAATAATAATAAATAATTGGGTTAGTAACAATAATAATAATGAAAATCATATAATATATAAATAAATGGGGTTAGTAGTAATAAAATAAATAAGAATAAAATAAAGAAATTAGCATAATAATGAATAATAAATTTAAAAGTGCAATTTTTAATGAATAATTATTTTTTTAAGATTTTAAGAAGAAAAATAAACAATTCATATTATATACTAATTATTCTAAAGATTTAAATTTATATACATGTTATAAAAATAATGGTTAATTATAATTAAATAAACATATTATAAAAATAAATTATATTAATAAGACAAAATTAGGAGTTTTTTTAATTGTTTTAAACATAATCTAAAATTATTTACATGCAAAAACTATATTAAATAATAATTATAAACAAATTATAAAAATATGTGCATAATTAAAGTTTACAAATAAATAAATTAAAAGTTATAATATAATTAGATTTTTGTAAAAGAAAATTAGGGTTTGTAAAAATAATTAGGTTTTTTTTTATAAAATATTAGGGTTTTTCTTATTAATTTACAAAATTAATCAATTTATTTACAAATTATATACACATCATGAAATAAAATATAAAATAATATTTTAGGAATATATATACAAAAATATTTTAATAGTATTAGAAAATATGTTTTTTTATAATTTATATTAATCAATTTTAAATAAAATAGAAATAGAAATAGTATAATGAAATAAAAATAAGAAAATAAGGAAAATTGCTCAAAAAGAAAGGACCTGGGATTTGAACCCAGGTCCCCTACCTCATATGCAAGTCACAAAACCATCCTGGCCAGCGTGCACTAGTGATAGAGATTGAGATCCTGGTGCTTTTGTTTCATATCCTGTAAAATTACAACAAAACAAAAAATAACACAAAAAAGGGCCTGGGGGGTTTCGAACCCAAAACCCTCACACAACAAGCAAACACTTTTACCATCCATCCAGAAGGGCGCACCTGCTTATATAACCATTACAAATAATAATATATTAAGTCCTGTGAATAAGTGAGAAAATTAAACAAAAAGGAGGCTGCCTCCCAGGAATCGAACCCAAGCCATGAAGCATAACACACGCCTCCCTCACCACTGGGCCAGACATGCCTCTGTAAAATAAATTAGAAACAATTTCATAAAATATTAAGAATAAAATTCAAATTTCAGAATGCGCGCCAGGGGTCTTCTTCTTCCTCCTATTTCCTGCAAAAATACCTGCGAAATCACATGCGAAATTTCCTGCGAATTTCCAAAACCAGAAACCTATGTTTTTTGAACCATTATGCAAACCATCATAATAACAAAAATTAGTAACCCAGATCAATTGTACAAGGTCTACATGTTACATCCATGGTCTTAGAATTTGTTTTAAGGTCCTAAATGTTTGGTTCCCGTTTTGAAACTCCAAACCCTAGCAATGGCAACCTGAGATACCGTCCACAATAATTGAATTAATCCACTCAAAAAGCTTCTAAACATCACAACAAACACAAATCTATGATTAGTTTTCAATATTAAAGCATAAATTAATCAAATCGAAAAAAATTTATAATATGAAAGGGATGCATTCGGTTTGTGCGAATTAGGGCATGAAGGGGCAATGTTATGATCCAGAATTGATCTATGAACTCCAAGGAATAAGTTGCAACCTTTGGTTTGTCTTGAAAGGGATTGAAGAATGGAATCCGAATTTGAGTTTTTGGTGAGTTTTGAAAAATTGGAAACTTACTCTTGAGGCAGAATTTTCGTCTCCTATGCATTGTGATGTGTTTAGGTACTTATAGTAAATGAAATTAGGTCAAAAAATTGGATGGTTGTTTGGACTTTTTGGATTCAAAAGATTGAAAAAGATCATGGCTTGAATTTCAAATATTTTTGAATGAAACCTTTCTATCTTAAGACAATCACCATTAATTGCATATCAATCTGATCCAATTCATGTTTATGACTTTCTAGAATCAAAATATATTTTAAATCTTCATATTTTATATTTTATTTGAATTTAAAATGATTTTTAATATAAAAAATCATAATAAATAAAATAAATAAAATAAACTTAGGAAAATATCAAATAAATTTCGTGCATGATGTCATGGAACACCTTGGGTCACAAAAAGTTCATCCCATTTGAAGAATTATGGTTTTAAGACCCTATTTACTTCATAAACCACCCAAAAATTTCCCAACTTTGCAAGGGCACAAATCTTTCAATTTTAATGCTATGAGGGTGTTATTGGACATTTTGGAAAGCTTAAAGAGTCCTCTAACCAACCCCATTGGTTTCATGTCCATATCATTTACCATTCTCAAGTTATGCCCTTTTGAAGTTGTTGACTTTTTGTTGACTTTCAAAAGGACCTATAATGTCTTAGCTCATACCTTCCAAATGAAGCATTTTTGGGATTGGCTTGTGAGACACAAAGTTGTATAGAATTAAATTTCCTTCAAAATGAGCTTTGGATGGGAAAAAATTGATGAAGCATGTGAAAGTTATGGCTGGTCAAAGTTCAGTTGACTTTTCCTATGAAAACCCTAATTTAGAAACCTCTGATTCTTGATGATCTGAAATCTCCTTGATGAATCATGATCAACCCTTGATCAAATGATGAATTTTACTTCATATACTTGATGTTGACAAAAAATCATGAAGTTTGACTTTGGTTTGACCACAGTTGACCTCAGTTTGACTTTTTAACTACTTTGACTGATTTTGACTTATCTGATCATCTGACTGAGCAAACCTTTGGGAAAAGTCTTGAAACTTGTCATGGGGGTTCTTAAACACATATAAGATGTTATGAAGCTCACTTGAAGTATTGGAAATCAATTTAGCCTGATTAAAGTCAAAACCCTAGTTTAGGATGCACTGCTTAGGAGGATGCATTGTCTGAGGGAATTGTCAAATCTTCTGACTAATTGTGAACTTTGTGAACCTTGTGAACCTCATAAGATGTCTTGTGAACCTTGTGAACCTCATAAGATGTCTTGTGAACCTCATAAGATGTCTTGTGAACCTTGTGAACCTTGTGAACCTTGTGAACCTCTTAGTACACAAAGTCTTGTCTTGTGAGGGCAAATTTTGGGGTGCAACACTATGCATGCTGTTATGGTCTGAATTTGGTTTCTCTGCAAAGGTTTCTGAAAGTAGGGGATCAGCAGCCATCTATTTATCTTTGTTAAATACCGGAACCGGGGCATGAATGACCTGGAGTTTGAAAGCATAAACAATTGCATTGCATACATATCACCTTTCTTCTTGTTTTGCAGGTATGGCCACAGGTTCCTAATGTCTTTTCTGTTTCAGGCACTATAGCTCCCAAGAAGGTCCGAGAACAGCCGATCATACACAGATATCCCACAAGAGTCAACAGAGAAAGAGTCATGGATCAAATGCAGGCTGATTTAGCTAACTTGAGACTGAGGATGGACAATTTTATGACCCTTATGGCATGAATGGGTCAGAATCAGGAACGTCTACGTGAGTTGGTAGAGAATAGTCAAGCCAGGAACAACGGGACTGCTGATGGAGGTAATCGTAACGGTGCGGGCGCCCGTCAAGCTGAAATCCTTGTGGCACATCCAGGGGTCACCATTATCAATGATGGACTGAACAATATACAAATGGATGGTCAAGACGAACAGTTTATGTTGCTGGACGAAACGAAAGGCCAGGGGGCTGAAATGAACAGAAAATTTGAAGAGATGGCTGAACAGATCAGGGCCATTCAATCTTAGAGCTCCTTGGGGTTCGACATTACTGACTTGGGCTTGGTTCCAGGGGTTAGAATCCCTTACAAGTTCAAGGTCCCGACTTTCGAGAAGTACAACGGCACAACGTGTCCAAAGACTCACCTCCAGTCCTTTGTAGGAAGGATTGCCGCCCATACTGACGATGAGAAGCTATGGATGTACTATTTCCAGGACAGCCTGGTTGGGGCTTCCTTGGAATGGTATATGAAGCTAAGTAGGGTCAACATTAAGAGCTGGAAGGACTTGACAGAGGCGTTCGTGAAGCAATACCAGTACAATTTGGACATGGCTCCAAATCGCACTCAACTGCAAAACATGTCTCAAAACGCTAAGGAGGGGTTTAAGGAGTATGCTCAAAGGTGGCGTCAGCTCGCTGCCAAAGTGCAACCACCATTGCTAGAGAATGAGATGGCTGATATGTTCATGGGGACATTGCAAGCGGTGTTTATCGAAAGGTTGGCGTCTTGTTCGACAACCAAGTTCAATGATATAGTAATAGCAGGCGAGAGGGTCGAGACTCTGTTAAAGATGGGAAAGATTCAGGATACCAGTGCGAGCAGCTCGAGTGGCGTAAGAAAAGCTTTCAACGGACCCCTAAGAAGAAGGGAAGGTGAAACCAATGCTGTATATGGCCGAGGACGGGGCCGAGGATATAGAAGATCATATGAGCAAGTGGCAGCTGTCACTATCCCTTCCAGTCTTGTGCAGTAGGTACAGACTCAACCTCAACAACAACAACAACAACAACAGCCACAACGTAACAACTATCAACAAAGACCTTATTAGCCGAGACAAGCTCGTCCGGCTAATAGGGTGCTTGAAGCGATTCCCATGACATACGATGCATTGCTGCTGAGATTGCTAGACCTGAACTTGATACAACTGAGGACACTAGCACCACCACCACCTGGAGAGCTTCCAGTGGGGTATGATGCAAATGCTAGATGCGCTTTCCATTCAGGGGCACCCGGGCAATCAACTGAGAAGTGCAGGGCGCTACATCATAAAGTTCAAAATTTGATCGACTCCAAGGCGATTAACTTCGCTCCACCGCCTAATGTTACTTCAAACCCTATTCTGAACCACGGAGGGGCTAGAATAAATGTTGTTGACGAAGGTGAGAAGTTAAGTCTGATTCTGAGCGTAGAAGAAGTGAAGACTCCGTTGTTGGTAGTGAAGGAGAGGCTGTTAAAAGGACAAGTGTTTCCGGGATGTGGTTCTGATTGTGAGAAGTGTTTGAATTCAGTGAACGGTTGTGAAGACCTGAAGGTGGGGTTGCAGAATCTGATTGATGAAGGGTCATTGCAATTTGATAAAGTTGATAATGAAGGTGATCGTGTGTCCACTATAACCATTTACTATGATCCAGCTGAGGTGCCTGTTAGAAGAGAACCTGTGACTATTTATGCTCCTGAAGTTAGTCTTGTTACTATCAGTGTTCCTGGGCCTGTTCCTTATACTGATGATAAAGCCATCCCATGGCATTACGGCTCAGATGTGTATGTGGAAGGACAGAAGATCGAGAGTAAGTCAGTAGTTATTGACCCGACTGTAGTGAACGTCGGAGGGGTTGGAGGTTTTACGAGAAGTGGTCGTCTTTTTGCTCCCCCAGTTCTGAGAGGAGATCCTGAGGCTGAGGCTGCGGCAAATGCTAAAGGAAAGCAAACATCGACTGAAGAAATGATAACTCCTGCTGCTGGACAGGGTACCTTTGAAAAAGAAGTGGAAGAATTTATGCGAATAATAAAGAGGAGTGACTACAAGGTAGTTGAACAGTTGAACCAGACGCCTTCCAAAATATCAATTTTGTCTTTGCTGATGTGTTCTCCAGCACATAGAGAAGCCTTGCTGAAAGTGTTGCAGATGGCATATGTTCCTCAAGAAATAAATGTTAATCAACTGGAAGCGGTAGTGGGCAGTGTGAATGCAAGCCACGGGTTGGGCTTCACAGATAGAGACCTTACTTCAGAGGGCCGTAACCACAACAAAGCACTGCATATTACTATGGAGTGTAAGGGTGTTGTTTTGTCGCATGTCCTGGTTGACACAAGCTCTTCTCTTAATGTACTCCCGAAGAAAGCGTTAATGAAGTTGAATGTTGATGGTATCGTCTTGAGACCCAGTGATTTGATAGTGAAAGCTTTTGATGGGTCCAGAAGGTCAGTGTTCGGAGAAGTTGAGTTACCCATGAAAATAGGGTCTCAAGTATTCAAGAGCACGTTTTACGTCATGGATATTCAGCCCGCGTACAGTTGCTTGCTGGGACGTCCTTGGATTCACGTTGCCGGAGCAGTAACTTCCACTTTGCATCAAAAGCTAAAGTACGTGGTTGATGGCCAAGTAATCACTGTGTGCAGAGAGGAAAACATCTTTGTGAGCCACTTATCAACTTTCAAATATGTGGAGATGGACGGAGAGATCCATGAGACACTGTGTCAGGCCTTCGAAGCGGTTAATGTCAGCATTTTGGCTCCGGTAGAGAGAAACAATGAGAAAGAAGGTACCTCCATTCACTCCTATAAGTAGGCTAAGGAAGTGGTTCAGTCGGGAAGCTCCCAAGGCTGGGGCAAATTGCTGGAATTAGAGAAGAAAGATGATAAGTTTGGTCTGGGTTATCAGCCTAGTGGGTCTAACTGGCCTCAGAGTGGTAAAGCTATTACTTTCACAAGCGCTGGGATGCTCGACCGCAACCATATCTGTGCAATAAGCAAAGAAGAAGACAATGATGGTGACTGGGACAACTGGATTCATCCGTGTGCGCTCGGAGAGGAGCTCAAGAACTGGTCTGCTGAAGACATCGTCCAAGTTACCTGGCAATCAGAGTAATTTATTTGTTTCCTTTTCTTATCATGCTGCATGTCAATCCTGCACTCTACCCAAGGTGCACGGATCCATTGTAGGGCCACCATGTTTGTTATGCACTTATTTTACCATGAAGTAAAGGACGTTTTTAAGCAAATTGTATTCTCTTTCTTTCGTTTTAAAATTTTCACAAAAAAATAAAATGGCAATGTGTTTTTCCTTTTTATTTTTGTGTTTGCGTCTCTTTTGAAAAAAACAAAACAGATTCTGAAATGAGCACATCGTCTGTGCAGTGTTGATCATCCGGATTCTAGTGATAACGTTCCTGCTATGACCACGCATGACTTTGACAATCCTATCTACCAAGATGATGAAGGGGTTAAGGAAGACTGTGAACTCCCTGAAGAATTGGTCAGATTGTTGAAACAAGAGGAAAGGGTCATTCAGCCTCATCAGGAAGAAATTGAGATCATCAACATCGGCACTGAAGATGTGAAGAAAGAGATCAAGATTGGGGCCAGTCTGCAGGCCGAGGTAAAGAAATAGTTGATTGGCATGCTGCGTGAATATGTGGATATCTTCGCCTGGTCGTATAAAGATATGCCAGGGTTGGATACCGACATTGTTGTGCATAAGCTACCATTGAGAGAAGACTGTCCTCCTGTGAAACAGAAGCTGAGAAGAACTCGTCCTGACATGGTGATGAAGATCAAGGAGGAAGTTCAAAAATAGTGGGATGTCGGATTCCTTTCCGTAACTAGTTACCCACCTTGGGTAGCTAACATTGTGCCTGTACCAAAGAAGGATGGCAAAGTCTGGATGTACGTTAATTACCGAGATCTAAACAGAGCAAGCCCAAAAGATGACTTTCCGTTACCTCACATTGATGTGCTGGTAGATAACACTGCTCAATTCTCGGTATTTTCCTTCATGGATGGCTTCTCCGGGTATAATCAAATTAAGATGGCGCCGGAAGACATAGAGAAAACAACGTTCATTACCCCGTGGGGTACATTCTGCTACAAGGTGATGCCCTTTGGTTTGAAGAACGTTGGGGCAACGTATCAGCGGGCTATGGTCACATTGTTCCACGACATGATACACAAGGAGATAGAATGCTATGTGGATGATATGATTGCCAAGTCCCGAGACGAAGAAGAGAATTTGGTCAACCTCAAGAAGCTGTTTGATAGACTGATAAAGTATAAGCTGAGGTTGAATCCAAACAAGTGCACTTTCGGAGTGCGTTCCGGAAAATTGATGGGTTTTATTGTTAGTCAGAAAGGAATTGAGGTGGATCCTACAAAAGTGAAAGCAATACAAGATATGCCTGCACCGAAAACAGAAAAAGAAGTGCGCGGGTTTTTAGGGAGGTTGAACTACATTTCACGGTTCATATCTCATCTAACTGCCACGTGTGAGCCAATATTCAAATTGCTAAGAAAAGAGCAAACAGTCAGGTGGAATGAGGATTGCCAAAGAGCCTTTGAAAAGATAAAAGAATATTTGCAGACACCTCCGATTCTAATGCCTTCAGTTCCAGGACGGCCGCTTATCATGTACTTGACTGTGCTAGAAGGGTCAATGGGGTGTGTTTTAGGCCAACATGACGAGTCTGGTCGAAAAGAGTACGCTATTTATTACCTTAGTAAAAAGTTTACCGACTATGAATCCCGTTACTCACTGCTCGAGAAAACTTGTTACACTTTGGTATGGGCTGCTCGCCGACTGAGATAGTATATGTTGACCCATACCACACTGCTAATTTCCAAAATGGATCCTGTCAAGTATATCTTTGAGAAACCAGCGTTAACCGGAAGGGTTGCTAGGTGGCAAATGATCTTAACAAAGTATGACATACAGTATACTTCCCAGAAAGTCATCAAAGGAAGTGTATTGTCGGATTATCTTGCACAGCAACCTCTTGAAGATGACTATCATCCAATGAAGTTTGATTTCCCTGATGAGGACATCATGTACCTCAAAGCAAATGATTGCGAGGAACCACTTCCGGAGGAGGGGCCAGACCCTGAATCCAAATGGAAGTTGATGTTTGATGGGGCAGTCAATATCAACGGACGTGGAGTTGGTGCTGTTCTTATTACTCCTGAAGGTGTTCATTTTCCCTTCGCTGCCAGAATTACTTTTGGCTGCACCAACAATGAAGCGGAATACGAGGCGTGTATAATGGGAATAGAGGAGGCTATTAATCTTAGGATTAAGACCCTCGATATATTCGGAGATTCAGCCCTCGTTATCAACCAGGTTACCGACAAGTGGTATACGCATCAAGAACACTTAATTCCTTATAGGGATTATGCCAGAAAACTGTTGACGTTCTTCATAATGGTTAAGCTTCAATACATACCACGAGATGAGAATCAATTTGCCGATGCATTGGCTACTCTTTCTTCGTCCATCAAAGTCTTGTGTTGGAATTATGTGCCCAGAATTGACATTTCCAGGCTTGACGCACCAGCTCATGCTTTCTCTGTAGACGCAGTGTCTGATGAGAAACCTTGGTACTTTGATATCAAGCTCTTCCTGGAAAAGCAAGAATACCCAGCAGGGGCATCATCCAATGACAATAAGACCTTAAGACGACTTGCTGCCAGTTTCTTCTTGAATACAAATGGGGTTTTGTATAAAAGGAACTTTGACATGGTCTTACTCAGATGCGTGGATAGACACGAAGCAAGCCTGTTGATGCAGGAAGTCCACGAGAGATCTTTCGGTACTCATGCAGGAGGGTGATATGGCTAAGAAGTTGTTGAGATCGGGGTATTATTGGATGACAATGGATGCAGACTGTTGTTCATACGCCCGTAAGTGCCACAAGTGTCAAATTTATGCAGACAATATGCATGTTCCTCCAAGCCCGCTCAACGTCATGTCATCTCCTTGGCCCTTTTCTATGTGGGGCATTGACATGATCGGGAAGATAAAGCCTACTGCTTCAAATGGTCATCGCTACATCTTGGTCGCGATCGATTACTTCACTAAGTGGGTTGAAGCAACATCTTATGCCAATGTCACTCGTCAAGTGGTAGCCAGGTTTTTGAAAAGAGACATCATTTGCAGATACGGAGTGACCGAAAGAATCATTACTGACAATGGTTCTAACTTAAACAACAAGATGATGGCAGAGTTGTGCCGGGACTTCCAGATTCAGCATCATAATTCTTCTCCTTACCGACCAAAGATGAATGGTGCGGTAGAGGCGGCAAATAAGAATATCAAGAAGATTGTGCAAAAGATGGTTGTCACTTACAAAGATTGGCATGAGATGTTACCATTTGCGTTGCATGGGTACTGAACGTCAGTCAGGACGTCAACTGGGGCAACTCCTTTCTCATTGGTATACGGTATGGAGGCAGTCTTGCCTGTCGAGGTAGAAATTCCTTCATAGCGTGTGATGATGGATGTGAAGCTTGATGAAGCTGAGTGGGTACGTGCTAGATATAATCAGCTATGTCTAATTGAGGAAAAGAGATTAGAGGCTATCTGTCATGGTCAGCTTTATCAGAGGAGAATGAAGCGAGCATTCGACCAACGAGTACGTACTCGGGAGTATCAAGTGGGTGAGCTCGTGCTTAAGAGGATCGTTCCTCCAGGTTCAGATCACAGGGGCAAGTGGACCCCAAACTACGAAGGACCATTCATAGTGAAGAAGGTTTTCTCAGGAGGAGCGCTGATGCTCACCACTATGGATGGAGAAGATTTCCAATCCCCTGTTAACTCAGACGCAGTTAAAAAATACTTCGCATAAAAGACCCGCTGGACACAAAAACAAAATTAAAGTCCAGGCAAGAAAAGGGCATCCCGGCGAGCTAAAAACAGAATAAAAAGCTCGGGCAAAAGTTAGGGAAAATAATTTAAAAAAATGTACACCCGCTGAGTTGAAAAGCCACATTGGGCAGCTCGGGCAAAAAAGGGTATCCCGGTGGATTGAAAACCCGAAAGGGCGATCCACGCAAAACAAGGGAATAAGCGAACAACTGCGATCCGAGTAATCTGAACCAAATCATCGTTTCGCACCGCTTGACAATATCAGAAGGATATGAATCAGTCCCCTCATCTTCTCAGAAAGCAAAGGCAAGAATGGAGAGTTTCGAAGACATGCTGGTCATAGCAAGAAGGAAACTCATTGGGATGCCGTGTCCATTGCCATTAGGATAGTTTATTTTCTCAATTTTTATAGTAGCTACCTCTTTCCAGGTGGTTGCTTCCTGATGTAAAAACTTTGCCTATTCAGAGGCCTTTCAATAAAGGAATATTCAGTTAAAAAGTTGTGTTGTGTTTATTTTTGTTTGCAAAATGTCCTGAATTTTCGGCAAAAAGTAGCATGGCATTTTAAACATGGTGATAATTTGAAAAGAAATGACATGCAGGGAAACATTTGAAATCCTCTTTGAGTGTCAGGTGACGATGGATGAACAGATCATACCATGCAAGTCCCCGGGGCACATATGTGTTTTCTTTTGTTGCAGGTGTTGCAGGACGGCATCACATTCTCCCAAACAGAGTTTTCCCCAGCTAAGTCATGGCAGGTGGGATCCCCAAGCAGAGTATTTTTCACCAGTGGAGTATGCCCAGCAGGCAGTGGGAGGCCCATTCCCCACAGAGTTTAACTGTCAAAACTCTTTTCACAAATAAAGGATTTGAGGAAGCATCTCCCCAGCCGTGCTGAAAGATCGTCATTTCCCCACAGAGTTCCATGGTTGATATACACATCCATCATGGAAATATTCTCCAACACTCGTCTGTGTTCATACTTCATTGTCGCTCGTCTGCATTTCTCAACACTCGTTTGTGTTATCACTTTGGTTTTGCTCGTTTGCTTTCCCCAGTAGTTGCCCATGGTTGTATTTGTTGTTACTCGTCTGCACTTTCCAATACTCGCCTGTGTTTGATATTTGCTGTTGCTCGTCTGCATGTTCCAACACTCGTCTGTGTTTGATATTTTCTTGTTGCTCGTTTGCATTCCCCAACACTCGTCTGTGATTGTTATCTGTTTGAAGCTCGTCTGCATTGTTTGGATACTCGTCTGTATCATTCCTCACACTTGTCTGTGTAACTTATATCCATATGTGTTGATTTGATAACTACCCTGGTACTCGTCTGTATTGCTACTCCAAATGATCGTATGTGTTTGGATTTCTGGTATTCATCTGTACCAGTGGCTGATATTCGTCTGTATCATCGCCTGGAGTGCTCGTCTGTGTTTCTTAGATCATTATCTGATATTCGTTTGTATCATTGACTCATGGAACTCGTCTGTGTTCTCTTGATGATCATCCAATACTCGTCTGTATTGAAGAGGTTTGAAGTCCTGATGGTGGGATTAAACGTCAAAATGATTACCGGTCCTGGCGTAACAGTTTTATCCGAAGGAGGCTCGTCTGTCTCAAGCACCACTTATTAATGTTGCACCTGGGGTAACAGGTTTTCTCGAAGAAGGCTCGTCTGTCTTAGACCATATATCCACGGATAATATATGAGGAGGGTTCGTCTACCTTGATTATGCATGTCTATCCCACAGACTTAAGTGCATCACCGGTCCTGGCGTAACAGGTGTATCCGAAGGAGATTCGTATGTCTCAAGTCGTATGTTTTGCAGAGTACGTGAGGACTCGTATGTCCAGTTCCTGGCGTAACAGGATTGTTCGAAGAAGACTCGTCTGTCAAATTATTCTGATTCCAAACAACAATTTCAACTTGGAAGGAGCTCGTCTGCTTTCTCTCCACTTCAGCCACCAAAGCGTCATTTGGTTGGGTTTATTTCCCAGTTCTTGCATTCTCCAGCAGAGTGCAAATTTCAGGTTTTCTTGGTATTCAACCACAGTTTATCTTGAACGGTCGATAGCCCGTGCTACCGTCCTTTTCAGATTAACAGTTGCTTGAATAGGGGCAGCTGTAACACCCCAAATTTGCCCTCTTCTTTTTAAGCATCATCATCATACCATATTCATCATAAGCATATCATATTCTTGGCATCTTAGCATGGAAAGATGAGGCATAACATTCTCATAACCTAGCATTAGGCATATGATCATCTGTGGAGGGATTTGAAGCATTTCAAGCTATAACAAGAGGCCCAATGGATTTGCTCAAGTCCTATGGGGAGTCTACAATGCATTCACAAGCTTAAGATCATCCACAAAATCCCAGGAGGTTGAAGGATCATCAGGGAATTCAAGCTAGGGCAAAGTTCCTACACAATGATCCCAAATTAGGGTTTGAATTTCAAGCATGAAAACCTTGTGACTTTGGCCATTTCATTTGGGCAAAGTCTTTCATATGTTAAGAGGATCCTAGGGATGAAATTTGGTGAGAAAATTCCTTGTGGAAGTCCGATATTTCTTCAGTTGCTTGTAAATGAAGAAATTGGTCAACTGTGCATTCTAAAAGTCAACTGTGAGATTTCAAAGGGTCCAACCCTATTTTTCTAGCCAAGGGATGTTCTTATAACCTTAGAAGATGTTTGGCAAAGTCAAAGATCAAGAATCAAGAGGTTTTGAGGTGTTTTGCATTTTTGGCATAAGATTGGTCATGGAATTTTCCATTTTTAGTAACCTTTTGCCCTAATTTTCAAGTGTGCATAACTTGGTGAAAAAAGCTTCAAATGGATTGCCACCAAACATGAAAATTGAAGATTAAAGCCTCCCATTTTTAAAAAGTACAAGAGCATTTTCATAGCCCTCATGGTTTGGGAGATATGCTCATCGAAAATTGCCTAAATTCTAGGGCATGGCATGAATTTCAAGCTTTCCACAAATGCAAAACTTCATGTAACTTGTTTTCAAGTGGTTTGATGGACAAAATAAGCTTATAATGCTGCAAGGCAATGCATGAGAGGAATTTTTTCCCAAGGAAACAACCAATTTCGTGCATGAGAGGTGGGATATTCCATAAGGTGCAAATTTGCATGATCACACAAAATGCATGACTCAAGCATCCAAGGGCCAGGATTAAACCACTTATGGATTGATGAATCAAGCATGATCATTATGTGAGAAGAGAGAGAGAAGTGCACGAGTGTTTCACCTCATCACACCAATCTTGCCAATTTTTCAAAATCATCCTCACACTCTCCTCTCACGTGCATTTCTCTCCATTCTTTCAGCATTGAACATTGGCATGATATAAAAGAGAATTAGGGTTTTCATTTGCTCAGATTCATCACAATTCTCTCACTTCAAAGTTTTTGCTCATTCTGCATTTCTCTTCGAATCTCATCACACACTCACCCATTGCTAAAACAAATTGCATATTCTGAATCCTTGAAGCATAAGCATCATTAATCCACCACTCATTCAAGCTGAAACTTCATATTTCAAGAGGTGCCATTCAAGTGCAGTTGCTCTCAAACTTCAAGATCCAGAGCGATTCAAGCTCTCTCTCGCATTTATTTTGTAAGGAGAGGTTAGAAGAGGTAGATCTGCAGCATTTGGAGGCTTATCTTGACCTAATTCGTGCTCTGCAAGTTCAGGTAACTCACTGAATTCATGGATCTAGAAATGGTTTTAGTTGTATGCATTGTGATCTGTGTGATATGCTGATGATTCTGTGATGATTGGATTTGAAAATGGATGAGTATTGAGGTTGTATTGTTGATTTGAAATTTGATGCATAGATCTGTTTTTCTTCGATCCAACTTATGCTTTGGTCCATTGTGAATTTGGTGGATATATTTGGATTCAGTGTAGTTTAATGACTTGATCTGGAGGTTTTGATGCATTTACATGTTAATTTGTTCATAGTTTGAATTTTCCGGTGCCGGAGCCCTAGCTCCGGTCACCGGATTCTGCATTTTTGGTTCGTCTGAGTTTCATGAAGAAGATGACTCCATGGCCTTTGGATTGTTTGATCTGGACGCTCCACAATGAGACAGCGCATTAATGTCCACCCTCTCCCTCACGTGACTTTATAAAGTCTGAATTAATCACTTTGTGTCTCACCTCACCATAATGCTGTGCACTCTCACCCTTGTCCAATAAAAGTGATGACTTGGTTTAATGAGTTGACTGATCCCATGCGTCCATTTGATTCTGTGGTCCATTTATTTTCCTGAATTAATGAATATCCACCCTGGTTAATGTGTGTTGCGCTGACTTTGGCATGGGTTTGACCTGCTATTCCCACCCCCTGCGTATGAGCCCAATTAAAATGAACTGGAATTGTTGCTATTTGCACCCTTGCCTCATTTATTTCTTTTTTATTTTTCATTTTAATTTCAGTTTGCTTTTTAATTTTTAAAAATAGAAATAAGTCTCAAAAAATTCTAAAAAAATTCAGGGATGTTTCTTTTAGTTTTTTTTATATAATTTTTGATATTTTTATTTTTCATTTATTTTTAATTGGCACGCAGAAATTAATTGTTCCTTTTAATTAATTCATTTTATTTCATTTTGAAGCATGTTGACTTGTCCATTTTCTATCTTGGTCATTATTTTTAATTTTTAGGTGATTCTTTTTGCTCTGGATTCATGAGGAGATGTAGTTTATTGATGATTTTTGTTCTGATTTTTAGAATTTTGCTTAATTGATTTTGGTCTCTAACTTGTGCATGAAGTTTTCTAACCCTAATCCATGTTTGAACCCTCATTTGACTTGTTTAGCTTCTGAATTTGTTTCCCTCCTTTTGGCATGTTGATATGTTATGATTGAAGATCATTTGTGCAAGTTTGTGGAATTTTTGGATGCTTACTTGAATTGATTTGAATTTTTATTCTTCACTTGTCCCTTTTTGCTTCCTTTTGAGTCATATGTTCACTCCTTAGCTTAGAAGGGCACTTGTGCCAACTTCTTCTAGTTATTTAGAGCCTTCTTAGGTTGTTGATATCCCTCTGGTCTTAAGTCTTGGTTTGTGCCTTTAGAAAGTTTGTGTTTGGTTGCTCTTGAAGTTCTTCCACACTTATGCATGCTCACCTCACTTCGTTTGCTTCTTTCTTCTCATGATGTGAATACTTGACTTGGTGTGCTTCTTCTCTTCATCTCATGTGATCTTTAGGAACTTTCTTAACATGTTAGGATTCTGGTTTGACACTTTGTGGTGTTGCTTTGACAATGTTTGCCTTGTATTATCTTATGTTTACTTTGTTTGGTCATGGTGATTCATAATGCTTCATAATGAGTTGTGTGTTTCTCTTCTCATTCTTGTGCCTTGAGTTTGCATTTGGCATTTGTGCTTATGACTTCACTTCTGGTTGTGTGACTTTGCTTTGACTTTATGTTCATTTTATGTTGTATTTATGCTTGTGTCACTAACCATTTCAGGGGCTTTGGTAAGAGAGAGGTGTGGATGTAATTTCCACATCTCCAATTCTTATCCCTTCTCCTTTCTTCTTTAATACTAATCTTGTGATTGTTGGGCTTAGGCCTTACTTCCTCCTTCTCTTCCTCTTCTTCTTCTTCTTCTTCTTCTTCTTCTTTTCTTTCCTTCTTCTTCATTAGGATAGATTTCAAACCTCACTAACCTCGGAATACCATGCATGACAACATTAGGATTCATTAGTCCCCCATTAGACTTTTACCTTTGAGATCCTTTTGGTGCTCTCTCTTCTCATCTTCAAACTTAACTTCAAGTCACTTTAATAAATGTTGAGTCTTCTCATGTGACACGAGACTTTGCTATGAGATACTTGCACGCGTTCCGTTTTGGGGCGAGGTGTAGGTTATCCCTCGTGGTGGATGTTGGTGTAAGCCCTAGAGGCCAATACTTTTTGGTACTTGTATCGGATTATTCGTTTAATAATAAAAGGCATTTCTTTATTATGTTTGTCTTTCAGAATAATAAAGTCCCTAGAATAGTTAGTCTGTTTAATGAAATGTTAAGTGTGACTTAATCATGAGATCCCATTAAACATAAAGACATTATTCTTAAAATATCCGTAGTCAAGCTTTATTGCAAAGTGGGATAACATTAAAGCATTGAGACTATTATGAAGATAGACTGATGATCACATCTCATGGATCATGGATAAAGAGTTATCAAGTCTTGACATAGGTATAAATATTAGGAGTAATATTTATACCGGATTGACCCGCTATGAGAATACTACATAGTATGTTATGCAAAGTGTCATAAGTTATTCTCATGGTGATAATGGTGTATTACCACCCTTCGACCTGAAACCACTATGGACCCTAGATGTAGAGTCGGGTGCTTTATTGCTGATCAAACATTATCCGTAACTGGATGATCATAAAGACAGTTGATGGGCACTCCACGAAGCATGATGAGGGACATGAGTGTCCTAGATGGAATTTGCCAATCCTGCATAACAGGAGAAATGTCTAAGGGCCCAATATTGAACTGGACAAGGATGACACAGTGTATGCCTTGTGTTCAATATAGACAAAGGGGCAAAAGGGTAATTGTACAAACATATATTATCACGAAAAAGGTTTTGTCAGATCACATGACATTTTCGTGACTTGGGTAGCAGTGATGTATTGCTAGATACCGCTCACTGTTTATTATGTTAAATATATAATTTAATATAATTACCAACGTTACGAAATCCTACAGGGTCACACACATAAGGACAGTTTGATGAGAGATAGAGAAATCAAAGGAACACCGTAAGGTACGGTGCACTTAAGTAAAAAAAAATAGAAATTCGGATAATATAATAATAATTATTGTTATTTTATAATGGTTATAAAATAATAATAAAATAAATATATTTATTATAATAATAGTTATTATAATAATATATAATATTATTATGGATCATGTGAATTGGGCTTTTAGCCCGCAGCCCACAAGAGAGTCTATAAAAGGAACCCTTGTGATGAAGCTTTTACTTGATGCAATTTCGTTTTTGATTCTCACTCAAATAATTCCGTTCGTAAGCAGCTAGCACTGTGACCGGAAGCTGTTCGTGTGGACTGAGTAGAGGCGTTGCACTTCATCAACGCTTGTGATCGCTGCATCAAAGATCTGAATCGCCACAAAGAGGTAACGATTCTATCACTGACCATGCTCATTCGTAAGGATCACTAAAGGAAAATTTTTGTTTTCCGCTGCGTTTAGATCGCAATTTTCCTTCAGTGGATAGGTCTTAGCATGAGATTACTGTAAACACCCCAAATTTGCCCTCACCCATTCGCACCATGGCTTGTGATCATCTCATATGCATAAATACAATCATATCATCTCACCTCTCACTTTTGGTCCACTGCATAGTTTCTAAGGCATCTGCACCTAGGGTTTGTGATCTGAGCAACCTCAGGGCATCCTGAGCCACCCCAAAGGCCACCAATCAACTCAAAGGGGTCCATGTGTGTTCATATGTCATATTCCATCTCTTCAAAGTCAAAAATGCAGAGGAATCACAAGGACTAGGGTTTGAGTGGATGCAGAGCCAGGCTAAACTGCACAGTTGACTGAAAATTAGGGTTTTGGTTTCAGAGGCCATAACTCCAAATTTTTTGGTCATTCTTGTTTCCATTGCTCTTTATATGGTATAGGGAGTATGCATATCAATTTTCATGAAGAAATTCCATGGGGAAGTCATCTGATCAAGGGTTGACTTTTCAGACAAGTCAGTGTGAAATCAGGGCATCTGAGGCCCCCAATGACCCAACCAATGGGTGATCTTCATCATTTTGAGTGTATATGATCTTTATTTGATCATGGAAGAAGGTTGAAGTTCATAAAAATCAAGAATTTAGGGTTTTTGCAAATGTTGACTTTTTGGGCATAGTTGACTTTTCAAGAATGCATCATTTTAGGTCATTTTTCAAGCCTTGATTCTTGATCCAAAAAGGCTTCAAATGGAAAAACTTTGGTCATGAAAGTTGTAGATCTCATCTTTCCCTTTTCAAAAAGTACAAGAACATGATCAAACTCTTCTTGGGTCAAAAGTTATGGCAAGGCAAAGTTGGCAAAAATCATTGATTTTTAAGGCATGCCCTAAGTGAGAATTTTGCAAAACCTTGGACCAATGCATATTGCAGCCTCTAGCTCACTTCAAACCAGCACATAAACATTCTCTAAGTCCTAAAAATCAGAAATGAACCAAGAATGCCCATGGTTTTATGTTTGGTTGGACAAAAAGGTCACATGTGAACAAAAAGTCACAAGTTGCAAAACTCATGATCATGCTTCCTCCTACTTGCAGCCTTGGATGCTGAGCTTTGCTAGACCTCTCCCTCACCCTTGCTGCGCCAGCCCATGCCTTGTACTTGCCTAGCACCTCACCATACTTGCCTTACACAAAAGTTGACCTTTTTGCAAAAGTAAACTTACCTATCACCACAGGCCATGTCACATCCTCTGGCCACTTGGATTAAAATAACATATCATTTTGCAAGCCATTCCATGTACTAAGCAGGCCTGAAACACTTCACACAAAGACATTCACAAAAACACTCCCATTTGCATTTTTGCTTCGAATCCCTCTGCCCAGCCACAAAACACTCAAGCCAACTTCACCAATCATCTCACCTTGCCTCATTGAGTAGAAAGCACCAAGAGCCAGGCTTGATTTGAGCAAGAATCCCCCATTGCCATTCTTCACCTCAGCCTGCATTTTCTATCGAATCTCTCTCCACAAGCCATGAACACTTAAACAAACTCCACACACCAACTCACCTTGCTTCACTGACCAGAAACCACCCATTACCTTGGCCTGAAACACCCCATATCTCAAATACGATTTTCACACTTCCTTGGTCAGAGCTTCTGCAAACTCTCTCAGGAGGTTGTTTAAACTCCAACTAAGCATTCAAAGCTTCAAAGGGAGATCATTGGAACCTGTTTGAGCCAAAGGACCATCCAGAAAGCTCCTGAATCAGAAGTTCAACCTCAGGTGACTCCATGAACTTTTTTCCCAGAACTCATTTCTCTTGTTAAAATCATGTTGTGCATGTTACACTGATCATTGGGATCTCTTTACTTTTGAAAATAAGCCAGAAATGAGCATGTAATGGTCTTCTGAAAGTTTGACCTAGAATCTTCATTGCTTCGATTCTTGTTTGTGTGTGAATTTTAATGTGATTTGATGCTGGATTCGTGTTTAGGGTGAGTGGAAGATGATTTCTGGAGAGTTAGGGCTCTTAAAATGGCCTAGAGAGAGAGATTGGTTTTGGGGATGGCCGGAGAAGACGACCGGAACACTGTTCCGGTCGCCTGAATGTCATTAGGGCACAATTAGGGTTTAATCAGGGTGATTAGCAAGTTTGAATTTGAGCCGTGAGATGTGGCGGGGAGTCAATGCGCGCGCTGGCCAGTTTAAATCTCAACCCTAGGATTTGATTACTTCTCATTAATTCAGTTTTAATTCATTTATTTTCTTTTATTTTTCTTTTGTTTTGCATAATTATTTAAAAATAGCAAAAAATACATAAAAATTATGAAACTTTTTTCTCTGAGTTTCATTAATTTTTAAGATCCAAAAATATTTTTATTTTATTTTTTATCATCAAAAAAGTATTTTTAAATATTTAAAATATTATTTTTAATTGATTAATGGAAATTAATTTATTAAAAATACCTTTAGGTATTTAAAAATTACAAAAAAATTCATGAAATGTTCTAAGACATTTAGAAACATTGTCCAACCTTCAAACCAAATTTCTTTTTTGATCTTGATGCATTTTAAGAATTTTTCATTGAATTAAATCATTTTTTATGCATTATTTTGATCATGGGTTCAAAAATTCATTTCTGCCTATTGGAGAAGGTTTGGACATTGATTCTTTTTGCTTTGTTTTGTGTTTAGCATATAGTTTCTAAGATAAAATGGCCATGATTTGATCTTGCCTTTTCCAATTGTTTGACATTTCTTTTGTTAAGAACCCTAAAAAACCCTAATAACTTAGAAAATTCATAACTTGAGTTTGGTTAAGAGTTGAGAGTTCCCCTTTGGGCAGTGGTTCATTATAGGTTTAGGGTTTCTTTGGGTAGCATTTTCCATTTTTTATCTTAGGGTTTGCTTCTGTTTTGGGTTTTTGTTTGATGTTTGATCCATGAATCCTAATTTGGGCTTTCATTTGCATCCTTCTTGCATTCTCTTGCATAACATGACTTGTCTTTGCATTTTGTACATGCTTATGATTCATTGGACATCTCAAGACATATAGAAAGCATGTTTGATCATTGCATTACATATTTGCCATGTCATTTGCCTTGTATGCTTCATAACTTTTCATGCTTGTTCATGCTCCTAAACTTGCTTCATATGCATCCATGAACTTGTATGAACATATCCATGTCTTGCCTCATGTTTGCAGCATCCCATAGCATCATTTTCATCATCAATATGCTTCTGGTTTGGTCTAGCATCATACCATTTCATCTCATCTAGCATTGCATTGCATTTCTTTCTAACATTTCAGGTGGTAAGTAAACTTGAGAAGTGAATTTGCCTTCACTTCTCATAACTTTTCTTTTCATCTCTCTTGCATCCATTGCTGCATTTCTATTTGTGTTAGAGTTTGAGCTTGCTCATTCTTATTCCTCCCACTTTCTTTCTTCAAGTGACTTGACTTCTTGAATGAAGCAAGTCACTTTGCTTCTCTTGATCTTGTTCATCTGCTTCCTGGTGGCTCCTTTGAAGATTGTTCCTGAAAACCTCACAAACCTTAGGAACAACCAAGCATGACAATGAATTAGGGTCTTGATTAGTCTCCCCTCATAGTTTTACCTTTGTGTCTCTCTTTGAGTCTTCTCTTCTCATCTCATAATCAGGGACTAAACCCTAAAGGCTTTAGGACTTTGTGATTAAACTTATGCCTGCATCCTTCTCTTAGGATGGAGTGTATAACTTTAATCCTAAGTGTTAAACCCTTAATGTGTTTAAATCTCTTAATCAATCCACATAATAATCATCAAGACATCACACTTGTAACTTGGGCCTTGCATCAGGGTTCTAATTCTTCCTTAAGTGGTTAAGAAGGACTAACCCTAGTGTTAATGGACAAGTCCTCCTCAAGTTGTCTTACAAATCATAAAAATCACTTCATCATCATAACCATTGAATAAAATCCACTTAATCAAAGGCTTGTTTTGTCATGGGTTTAATCCCTAATCATGGATTAAGTTGAGGAGCTTTCCTCAGCTTAAACATTCTCATCTATCATCCTTCTTTTAGGATGGTGTAATGAGTCTGTTTAATCCTTGATTATGGCTTAACCTCATTACTCAACACTAAACAAAAACCACAAAAACATCTAAATAATCACAAGTAGGTTGATGATCTTAGTCCTACACCAAAGGTGATTAAGTGTGAGAATCTGACTTCACACTTAAGGTATTCTCATTACCCCTAATCAGAGGGAAGATGTGATGAGTTTACTAACCCATTGGTTTAGACTTAAGCTCATTAACTTATGACAAATTCTCAAAAGCAATAAAAGACTGAAAACTCAAAAACAAACAATAATCGTCTCCTCCGGGATTCTTTTCTCATCACCTTCACTCACAAACGAGAACTCGCTTCTTCCGTCTAATGCAAGACAGTTTGCATCTGTGCCAGACAGATCATACACTTGAGCATTGACAAGTAAGCAGTTCACAAGTCAATTCATCTTTCAGTCTCTTTGGGTCGAACTACGGTGTTCTGACTTCCTCATTGCACGAGAGGATACGTAGGCATAACTTAACAGTTATCGAACAAAAGTCTCTGTACATTCCCCCTCCTTCTAGATTTATTCTTTAAGCCTCATGATCTTGAGCATCTCACTCTTTTCCTTGCACTGACACTTTCATACTTCACATCACTTATACACTGACACCTGTACATTCTTTTCCAGCCTTATACACAGATTGCACTGACACTACCCCTTTAAAACACAAATCTTTTAAGCGTGGATCCCGTCGAGTACGACGGACAATCTGGGTGCTAATACCTTCCCAGGTTGTAACCAACCCCCTTTCTCAGTCTCTCTGGTTCGCAAACCGTCTTATCCATCTTTTTCTAGGTCTATGCAGCATTGCCTTTCCTCCGGGATAAAAATGCCTAGCTGGCGACTCTATTCATCTCCAGTGAGTTCACGGCTGTGTGTTCTCACTGTTCCCTCTCGCCGACCGTTCGCGTCTGTACCTTTATTTGACCCTGGTGTCACTTATCGGGAGCGACAGCTTGGCGACTCTGCTGGGGACCCTTATACTGCAACCAGGGCTTCTGGTTCTTTTTGTGGGTTCCTCCTAGCGCTTGTTTGATTTGTGTTTACTGGGGTGTTATGTGCTTTTATTTATTTTTGTTTATTGCTTTATGTACGGTTACTTTACTGCTTTCTTTATTGCATTTGTATATATATCATACTGTCATTGTTGCTGGCTGGATCTGTTGTTTGCCTTGGTGGGTGGGTGATTCATTGAGAGTTAAGGTCCTATACCTGGGACCTGAGTGACACCTAGGCTAGAGTGAATCATATTCTTTCCCATTCCATTTCGGTCTGGTGCGGGAATATGAAACACGGTTCAGATATGGGTTTCTTCTTGAGAACTCTGTGTTGCAGATTTCCTGCAATGCTAGGGCTATCTGGGAAGCCTGCTAAGTCTGGATGACCTTTTAGTATTGACCTTCAGAAACTGAGGTGAATTAGAGGAGGATTTGTTATGGTTATTGTAAACACTGTACCTCTGGGTTAGAAGTGTTTACACTTCTCATAACCGATCCAAGTCTGAGGATCCTTGTTCTAGATCATCACCTGTGAGGGGGTTGGGCTATTTACAGGTTTGCAGGTACCTTGACCTCAGAATACCCTGTTACTTTGACTTTGTTAAGAATACTCCATGTTGGACAGTTCTTGTGATTCTGAAACCTTGGACTTGTGGCTCTTTATTTGAGCCCCCCACCCTGGTTACTGGATTTATAAACCTCATATGGATTTCTTACACACTTGGACCTATATCAAGGCAGTTAATCAGATCCAGCTCAGTCACAGACCCTTGCATATCATTTGCATACATAACCATTGCATCATATTAACATTTGCTTATTTGTGTTTCAGGGTATCCATTTTCATCTGGTTTTGGTTTTGACCCCATCTGCATTATTAACCTATCTCCACCAGCACTAGCTTCAGCTTGTCAGCCATATACTCCAAATACTTGCACTAGCCAGCCAGTGGCCCACTCCTCAGCATCTTCATCAGCACTCTACTCAGTCTTCAGCATCATGGCTCCAAAGAAAAGCAACATCACCTATCATTTCTTCCAACCAGACTTATCAGACATCAGGAGGATCCAAACCCTGATCACTCCAGATCACATACCTTTGTTCAAGGAGCATTATGGGGATATACTTGACTTGGTCATGGATCTGGACCCATCCCAGAGGAGTTTGATCCACACCTGCATTCAGTTTTATGACCCCCCATTGAGATGTTTCACCTTTCAAGACTTTCAGTTGGGGCCTCTTTTAGAAGAATACTCATCTTTGATTGGTTTGCCTATCAAGAGGGAAATCCCTTTCAACCCTGAAATGGTCTTTCCCAGCAATGGAGAGATAGCAAAAGCTCTGCACCTGGAACCTGCTTTGATTGAGCAGCATATGACCTCTAAAGCTGGGATCCCTGGTTTTCATCTTGACTTCCTGATTTCCCAAGCTAGTCTGAAGGCCTCCCTGGGGGAGTGGAGAGCTATTTGTGCTCTGTTGGCCTTAAGTGTATATGGAATTGTGTTGTTTGCAGATGAGCCTCGATTCATCAGCAAGAATGCAATCCATCTGTTCATCTTGAAGAACCCAGTGCCAACTTTATTGGGGGATCTTTATTATTCAGTGCATCAGAAGAATGAGAAGCAGAGGGGAAGGCTAGTGAGGTGTTGTGCTCCATTATTCCATGCTTGGCTTCTTAAGCATCTACCCAGGACAGATGCATTCCTAAATCCTCATCAGCAAAGCAACTGGGCTAAGAGGCTCACTACTCTCACTTCAGCAGACATCAGATGGTGTACTCAAAGCACCAAGGGCAGAGATATCATTACAAGCTGTGGGCACTTTCCCAATGTGCCTTTAATAGGGGTCAAGGGAAGTATCAATTACAACCCTCTGCTGTTCAGGAGGCAATTAGGCTATGCACTGGTCCATACTCCCAGGGGGCAAGACTTGGTTGAGACCTTCTACTGTGAGAACAAGATTAGTTTGGCTGTTGTTAGGCAGGCTGCCTGGGCCTGGGATAATGTTCAAACCAAGGGAGTCACCATTCTGGGGAAGTGCAATAATGTGGCATCAGCACAATATTATGAGTGGTCCCATGCCAGGGCCCAATTCTCTGGGATGCCCTTCACCATAGAAGACATGCCTGAGTCATCTTCAGCACCACCCCCTGCCACTATCAGTTTGGAGGAGTTTGAGAGCTTGAAGGAAAGAAATGAGAAGTTAACCCAGGCTTTGCAGAAGACCCTCCGGGAGAGGAGTGAAGGTGTGAGGGAGATTGAGAGATTGGAGAATTTGAGAGTGGAACACTTGACTAAGATTGAGAAGTCTGGAGATTATATCAACAAGTCTAAAGCTGGTGAACAGATTTTGAAGAATGCTTGTAAAGAAGCCCAGTTCCAGAGAGCAAGAACAGACTTGTATTTGAAAGAGAGTCAGGCCAGGTGGGTCCGGATCACTGAGGCCCGTACTCTAGAAGACAAGAGAGTTCAAGATAAGATGGAGCAGATGGAAAAAGCCCTGGCAGCAGCCCAGAAGGAAATATCAGAGCTAGAAATCAGAGCTGGAGTGAAGAGGTCTAAAGACCAAAGTCAGAGCAAGAAGTTGACTGCAGCTGTTGCAACAAGAAACCTTCTCATCAGAAATCTTACGGAGCGGCCGGCTGATCCTGTGACCGAAGCACTTCTTAAGGAAGTTCGTGAGGATGAGTTTGGCCTTGGAGTTTGATCATTTGCTTGTTGTTATTCCTATTCCATGTACTTTTGTTTTTGTGATGTATTTTGACCCCTTAGAGGGCTGGTGTTGTAAAATGAACAAGATGTATTATTTTACCTTCTGTAATATATTTGTGTTAGTTTCCATCTGGGTTTATTTCGAAAGCAACTTCAACAGCATCATCTTCAAGGGTCTGGAAGGGTCAAAGCTGAAGGCCAAACCGGATACCTTGAGAACAAATAAGCATAACTGCATTGCATACTAACCCTTTTGTTTGTTTTGTAGGTTTTGTTTTATTGTTACTAACCTCTGTTGTGAATCTCAGGAATTATTGCTCGCCGCCGGGTATTTCCCCTCAGCAGGCCACACAGGTACCCAACTAGAAACAACCTTCCGGGAATTCAGATGGATCAGATGCAGCAGGACCTTACGAAGGTCAGAAACCAGATGGCCAACGAAAGGTTGGAGATGAGAACTCAGATAACACAATTCATGGAAGGGATGAACAATTTAGCTCAAAGCCAGGAGAGGCTCAGAGCTTTGGTAGAAGGGAGGAATCAAGATGAGCCCCATGTGGGGACTGCTGGCACAAGTAACAATAAACGGGTGCAACCCCATGTTAACCCTCCTGTGTTTGGCCCACATCTACACCCTGAGATTAACATTCCTGCAAATGTTCAAGGGACAGCCACTGCAGCCAGGGTACTTCAAGAAGACCCTCAGGAGGACCAATTTACAGTAATGGGTGCTGGAGAGGAAACTTATGATAGACGGTTGGAAGAAATAGCTGAGAAGTTGAGGTCCTTAGAATCTCAAAACTCTTTGGGTTTCGACGTCATGGACATGGGTTTGGTAGACGGGGTCAGGATCCCCCATAAGTTCAAGCCACCTTGTTTCGAAAAGTATAATGGGACTTCATGCCCCCGGACTCATCTACAATCATTTCTGGGAAGGCTGAAGGCCTATACAATGGATGAGAAATTGTGGATGTTCTATTTTGAGGATAGCTTGACTGGAGCTTCGAGGGAGTGGTATTCCCATCTGACAAGAGCAACAATTAGATGCTGGAAGGACCTGGCAGAGGCCTTCATCAGACAGTATCAGTATAATCTAGACATGGCACCCAACAGGACTCTCCTGATGGGAATGTCACAGTCTTCGAGGGAGAGTTTCCGAGAATACGCCCAAAGGTGGAGGCAGCTGGCTGCTGCTGTTCAACCACCTATGTCTGAGCGGGAAATGGCAGATATGTTCATGAACACCCTTCAGGGAACATATATTGACAGGTTGGCAGCTTTCTCTTCCACTAGCTTTGCAGATGTTGTCATAGCTGGGGAGAGAATTGAAAGCCTATTGAAGATGGGAAAGATCTCAGACAACGGTGCAAGCTCATCCGGTAATGCAAGAAAGCCATTTACAGGCCCAAGAAGAACTGGCGAGACCAATGCCATCCATTCAAACAGGGGTAGGCCCCAATATGCTCAGAGGTCCATAGCAGCAGTCACCATCCCTGCTCCAGCTCATCCTCAACCTGTCTATCAACCTCCTCAGCAAAGCTATCAACAACAACCTCAGTACCATCAGCAAAATCAGTATCCTCCAAGGAATTACAACAACAGCAACACCAACAACAACAGTCAACAAAGGCCATTCCAACAGAGGCCATCTCAAGCTAACAGAGTGATCGATCCGATCCCAATGCCATATGCTACTTTGCTGCCACAACTTCTGAAACTCAACTTGGTTGAGCTAAGAACGTTGGCACCCCCGGATCCCAATAGCCTACCAAGAAACTATGACTCTAATGCTAGGTGTGCTTTTCATTCAAACGCACCTGGTCACAGTACAGAAAAATGCAGGGCTCTGCATATGAAGGTACAAGACTTGGTAGACTCCAAGGCTCTGAATTTTGCACCTCCGCCCAATGTCAATAAAAACCCAATGCCAAACCATGGTGGTCCTCGAATTAACGCTATTGAAGAAGACAGACCGTCTTATTTAATAACCAGTGTGGATCAGATCAGGACACCATTGGTGGAAATCAAAGCTCAACTCCGCGAAAACCAAATATTTCCGGGGTGTGAACTAGGGTGTCCCTATTGCAATATCTCATGGAATGGGTGTGAGGACCTGAGGAATGGCATTGACAGTCTTATTCAGAGTGGCCTGCTACAGATCACCACATCGTTTCCGACAAATCCGGCAACTTCATCAACAACGGTTCCAGAACCTCCTACAAATGCAGCAACTATTGTTCCCGACAATTCACCAGCAACATCAACAAGTACTTCGTCTGTCCTCCCAAATGATCAGTTTTCAACAGTTTCTCCTGCTACAACTTCAGCTTCATTCCATTTCGAATCTCCATCAACAACAACAACAGTCCTTTCAACAGTACCTCCTACAACACCAGCAATCAATCATGAAGATGTCTCCACTGTTACCATATTCTACGATCCTGAAAATAATTCCGCCTACCATTCAGAAGGTGCTGCTCCCACCAGAGCACCAGTTACAATCTTTTATGATCCACAGACAATTACAGTCCCTTCAGCAGCAGCAATCAGTCCAGTCACTGTCACGGTGCCTGGACCAGTACCATATGAGAGCAACAGGGCCATCCCTTGGCACTATGGCTCTGACGTGTATTGCGAAGGAAAAAGAATCACTCTTGAAACATCAACACCTGCACCACAAATTGACAATGTGGGGGGAGGCGGAGGCTTCACTCGAAGCGGACGTCTCTTTGCTCCACCAATGCAAAGACCTACTGTCGAAGCAGAAGCTGCTGCCAAGGCAAAAGGAAAGAGCCCTGTGCAGGAAGATCAAACTGTTAAAGAAGCCTTGAAGACACCGTTCGATCAAGAAGTTGATGAGTTTATGAGAATCATCAAAAAGAGTGATTACAAAATTGTGGATCAACTTCACCAGACGCCATCCAAAATCTCTATCCTCTCACTGCTTATGTGCTCCGAAGCCCATCGGAATGCACTACTCAAGGTCTTGCACGCAGCTTACGTGCCTGAAGAGATTACTGTCAACCAGTTGGAAACCGTGGTTGGAAATGTTACTGCTAGCAATGGGCTAGGGTTTACAAATTCTGACTTGACAGCGGATGGCCGCAACCACAACAAAGCCTTGCACATAACCATGGAATGCAAAGGAGCTGTCCTTTCTCATGTGCTGGTGGACACAGGTTCTTCCCTGAATGTCTTACCAAAGAAGGCTCTGGTGAAGTTAGAATATGATGGATTGGCATTGAGACCCAGCAACCTGGTGGTAAGAGCCTTTGATGGCTCTAAGAGATCGGTTCTGGGAGAGATTGAGCTACCTGTGACAATTGGCCCACAGACCTTTAAAACTATCTTTTATGTGATGGACATTCAGCCCGCCTACAGCTGTTTGTTGGGTAGACCCTGGATTCACGCCGCCGGCGCAATAACGTCTACCCTTCACCAAAAGTTAAAATTTGAGTGGGAAGGCCAAGTTGTCACAATCTGTGGAGAGGAGGACATTTTTGTCAGCCACCTGGCAACCTATAAGTACATTGAAATGGATGGGGAGATCCATGAAACAATGAGCCAGGGGTTTGAAGCTTTGAATGTGAATGAAGCATCTGCTGTATCTGGTACTCCAATGTCATCTTACCAACAAGCCCGGAAGGTTGTTGAGGAAGGAACTGCCCTAGGCTGGGGCAAGGTTTTAGCTGTGGAGGAGAAGAAGGACAAATTTGGGTTGGGTTACAGACCAACTCAACATCAAGCAAAGGCTGCTGCAGAGCCTGGTTTTGTCAGTGGGGGAATGCTTACCCCTGATGCTATCAACTGTTTGGAAGACGAGCTGGAAGAGGAGCGCAACCTGGAGAGTTGGATCCGTCCAAAGATCCCGGGGAGCAGTATCTCAAACTGGTCTTCCCAGGAAATTATAAGAGTTACTCCTGCAGAGTAATTATTATTTCCTGTATTTTTAAGCATGCATCAAAGTCTTGCATCTTGCCCAAGATGACAAGACTCATTTTGTAATCAGGGCCATCTGTACTTTTGTGCAAACAAGATTAAATTAATGAAATATCAGACATCTTTTTGCAAACGAGTCTTTTTCTTTTCTGCTCACTGTTTTTCCATTTTTCTTTTTGTACAAAAATAAATGGCGGTGTTTTCAAAATGATAACTTCATTTCACTTTTTTTCTAAAGCAAGATTAAAATCAATCACTAAAATGAACAAACTTAACCCTTGCAGAGAGTGCCTTCCTGACAGCACCGACAACCACACGGCTATGACATCGTATGACTTTGACAATCCAATCAATCAAGCTGATGAAGGGGTTGATGAAGAATATGAGCTTCCCGAAGAGCTAGCCAGGTTGTTAAGGCAAGAGGAAAAGGTTATTACCCCTCATCAGGAGGAGGTTGAAGTGATCAATCTTGGTACAGAGGAAGACGTGAAAGAAGTTAAAATCGGGGCCTGCCTGCAAGACTCAGTGAAGAGACAACTGATAGATCTGCTTCAAGAGTATGTTGATGTGTTTGCTTGGTCGTATCAAGACATGCCAGGGTTGGATACCGACATTGTTGTGCACAAGCTGCCTCTAAGGGAAGAATGCCCACCGGTCAAACAGAAACTGCGCCGTACTTGTCCAGACATGGCAATGAAAATCAAGGAGGAGGTACAAAAGCAATGGGACGTCGGGTTCCTTGCTGTGACTAGCTATCCACCGTGGGTTGCTAACATAGTACCTGTGCCTAAGAAAGACGGAAAAGTAAGGATGTGTGTTGACTACCGGGATCTGAATAGAGCCAGCCCGAAAGATGACTTCCCATTACCTCACATTGACGTATTGGTGGATAACACGGCTCAGTTCTCGGTATTCTCCTTCATGGATGGATTTTCAGGATATAATCAGATCAAGATGTCACCTGAAGACATGGAGAAGACAACATTCATCACACCCTGGGGCACGTTCTGTTACAAGGTGATGCCATTCGGGCTCAAGAATGCTGGTGCAACATATCAGCGGGCTATGGTGACATTATTCCACGATATGATCCATAAGGAAATAGAATGTTATGTGGATGACATGATTGCCAAGTCCCTTACAGAGGAAGATCACCTGGTGAATCTGCTGAAGTTGTTCAAGCGACTGAGGAAGTACCAACTAAAGCTGAACCCCAACAAATGCACATTCGGGGTGCGATCCGGTAAGCTGCTGGGCTTTATTGTGAGCGAGAAAGGGATTGAAGTTGACCCTGATAAAGTCAAAGCTATTCAAGAAATGCTTGCGCCGAAAACTGAGAAAGAAGTTCGAGGGTTCTTAGGTCAATTGAACTACATTTCACGGTTCATATCTCACCTTACAGCGACCTGTGAACCCTTGTTCAAGCTGTTAAGAAAAGAACAGACGGTCAGGTGGAACGAAGATTGCCAGAAGGCTTTTGACAAGATCAAAGAGTACTTACAAGAACCTCCAATCCTCATGCCTCCAGTAGAAGGAAGACCTCTGATTATGTACTTGACAGTGTTAGAAGAGTCGATGGGGTGTGTGCTAGGTCAGCATGACGAGTCTGGTCGAAAAGAGTATGCAATATACTACCTAAGCAAAAAGTTTACCGACTGTGAACAACGTTATTCACTGCTCGAGAAAACTTGCTGTGCTTTAGCGTGGGCTGCTCGCCGACTGAGACAGTATATGTTGACCCACACTACCTTATTAATCTCAAAAATGGATCCAGTTAAGTACATTTTCGAGAAGCCAGCTCTTACCGGACGGGTTGCAAGATGGCAGATGATTCTCACAGAATACGACATACAGTACACATCTCAGAAAGCCATCAAGGGCAGTGTACTATCTGAATATCTTGCTGAGCAACCCATTGATGACTACCAGCCTATGAGGTTTGACTTCCCTGATGAAGACATCATGTTCATTAAAGCAAAAGATCACGAAGAGCCTATTCACACTGAAGGGCCTGACCCGGAGGAAGAATGGACTATGATGTTTGATGGGGCTGTTAACATAAATGGCCGTGGTGTTGGTGCAGTACTCGTTACACCTAAAGGAGTTCACATGCCTTTCTCGGCAAAACTCACTTTCAACTGCACTAACAACGAAGCTGAATACGAAGCTTGCATTATGGGTCTTGAGGAGGCTATTGACCTCAGGATCAAGACATTGACCGTATTCGGAGATTCAGCTTTGGTAATCAATCAGACCAATGGGAAATGGTATACACATCAGGATCATCTGATACCTTACAGGGATTATACAAGAAGGTTATTGACTTTCTTCACAACAGTCAAACTTGAGTATATCCCTCGGGATGAGAATCAGTTTGCAGATGCTCTTGCTACCATTTCGTCCATGATCAAAGTTCAAGCTGCTAACTTTGTACCTCAGATTTCAGTATCGAGACTTGATAGACCAGCATATGTATTCGCAGCAGATGTTGTCAAAGATGATAAGCCTTGGTTCCATGACATTAAATGCTTCTTGGAGGATCAAGCATACCCACCTGGGGCATCTTCCAATGATAAGAAGACTTTGAGAAGGCTTGCTGGTAGTTTCTTTCTGAACACTAATGGGTCTTTATACAAAAGGAACTTTGATATGGTACTCCTCAGATGTGTTGACAGGATGGAAGCAGATTTGTTGATGCATGAAGTGCACGAAGGGTCCTTTGGTACCCATGCCGGAGGGCATGCCATGGCTAAAAAGCTATTAAGATCAGGCTATTACTGGATCACAATGGATGCAGACTGTTGTGCTTACGCCAGAAAATGCCACAAATGCCAGATCTATGCAGATAAGGTGCATGTGCCTCCCAATCCTTTGAACATAATGTCTTCACCGTGGCCCTTTGCCATGTGGGGCATTGATATGATTGGCAAGATTGAGCCAACTGCTTCGAATGGTCACAGATTCATCCTGGTCGCCATTGATTATTTCACCAAGTGGGTTGAAGCAGCCTCATATGCAAATGTTACAAGATAAGTGGTAGCCCGATTCCTGAAGAGAGATATCATCTGTCGGTATGGAGTGCCCGAGCGAATCATTACTGATAATGGTTCCAATTTAAATAACAAAATGATGGCAGAGCTGTGCCGGGACTTCAAGATCCAACACCACAATTCTTCTCCTTACAGGCCGAAGATGAACGGCGCTGTTGAGGCGGCAAATAAGAATATCAAGAAGATTGTGCAGAAGATGGTAATCACATACAAAGACTGGCACGAAATGCTACCGTTTGCCTTGCATGGGTACCGCACATCAATCAGAACATCCACTGGGGCAACACCGTATCAGCTTGTGTATGGTATGGAAGCAGTCCTACCTGTTGAAGTTGAACTACCCTCGTTACGGGTATTAATGGATGTTAAACTGAGCGAAGCAGAATGGGTTCGGTCCCGATTCGAACAACTGAGTCTGATTGAAGAGAAAAGATTGGCTGCAATTTGCCATGGGCAGTTATATCAGAAGAGAATGAAGAAAGCCTTTGATCAGAAAGTCAGGCATCGAGAGTACCAAGTAGGGGATCTTGTGCTGAAAAGAATCCTCCCTCCTCATACAGACCACAGGGGCAAATGGACTCCAAACTATGAAGGACCATTCGTGGTAAAGAAAGTTTTCTCTGGTGGAGCACTGATGCTCAGCACCATGGATGGTGAAGATTTCCCGTCCCCTGTGAATTCAGATGCAGTTAAAAAATACTTCGCATAAAATGACCCGCTGGACATAAAAACAGAATGAAAGTCCAGGCAAAAATAGGGCATCCCGGCGAGTCAAAAACAGAATAAAAGACTCGGGCAAAAATAAGGGAAATAAATGAAAAATGTACACCCGCTGAGTTGAAAAGCCGCATTGGACAACTCAGGCAAAAATGGGTATCCCGATGGATTGAAAACCCGAAAGGGCGATCCATGCAAAATAAGGGAATAAGCGAACTGCATTCTGAATTCGTCTGTATCGCTTACAACTTAGAAAGCTACAAAGGATCAAGCTTCAATCAGAATCAACTCTCTCCAGAAAGCAAGACGAGAAGAACGTCATTGTCATACGAGTCATAGCAGAAGAGGAAGCTCCTTGAAAGCCTCGTCAACATCGCCAGCATTTTGTTTCTCAATTTGTAACAGTCTCTTCATTTCAGGAGATATGTTTCCTTGACTGTATCTTGCCAATTCAGGGCACATGAATTAATAAAATCAGATTTTTCAGTCATGTTTCGTTTTGTACATTTTATTTGCAAAGAATGTCTGATGTCTCTAAAAAACTAATTGCATAAGTACAGATGTTTTTCACTAAAAAGAAAGAAAATGAAACACATGCTTGCAGGGAATATACTTACTCTCAAAAGTACTTAAACTCCTATGACGGAATCCAGTAGAGGATACCTCGGGACCTTTTGTGCGTCTCCTTATCTTTGCAGGATTGCAGGTATCCAGAACGCAACCTGGGGCATGCAAGTTACGTCTTAGCAAGCTGGCGAATCATTATCAACTCGGTCTATCTTCCACGTGGCACTGGAAGGTGCCTACTTCCCCAGCAAAGTTGCCAAATCAACGTACACTCAATCTCAGCATCTGGAATGCTCTATCCCCAGCTGAGTTGCCACTTGTTGCTCTCCCCAGCTGAGTTGCCTCTCACAATTCCCCAGCCGAGTTGCCATTTCATCCTCAGCTGAGTACAGGAGTCAGGGAATCATCTCCCACCGCAGAATCCTCAGCCGCTATTCAGAAGAGCAACGCACGAAGAAGTCACAACAAAGAGGGAGAAAGCTTCTACAAACCCCAGCTGGGTCCCGTATTATAAGGATATGTCAATCAGTGACCTATATCCCCAAGCAGATACATCATCAGATCTACCAATGATCTCATCCCCAGCTGGGATATTCACTTCAGGCAGATCGACCGGAGATCTTCGCAGCAACGGGATCCGAATCCCGGGTCTTTGCCTCTTTGCATAATCATAGCATCCGCATCATATTATCCCCTCAGAGCGTAGCATTCCGTCTAATACGGAGCATTACGGCAAAAATCAAATGCATAGCATAATCATAAGTCATGTTGTGAATAGAACACCTGTGAATAATAAGCCGTTCATCATCATTATACAGAAATCCCCACCAGGGTCCCAGCAAAAGCAGTTGCCTCACAAATCACAAACACCAGTATATACACCTTTGGACACCCGTCCGTGTCACATCACCAGCAGAAAGCCAAAGACATCCTCTTTGCACTCACTTATACTTATATATACACTTTCTTGACACCCGTCCGTGTCATATCCCCAGCGCAGTCGCTTACACTCTCATCACCCATATACATGTTTATATTACTTTTCTCCTTTTGACGCTCGTCCGTGTCACTCTCCCCAGCAGATAAACACTTACATATACATATGCTCACTACTTAGTGTTACACTTATACAGATACTCGTCTGTATCTTGTATACATCATTTATATCCCCACAGATCCGACAATAGTCCTTGTTCTTTGTTAACCAGTTGGTACTCGTCCGTATCATCATCTCAGAACATTGCGTCTAATGTTTGTTTCTACATGATGCTCATCCGTATCATAAGTCTTAAGGATGCTCGTCCGCATCTTTAATCCACACACCGTGTCAAACACTTTTGTCTTCTTGAATATAGATACTCGTCTGTGTTTACTATTCCCCTGAAGGATTCTTTCAGATACAGCACTCGTCCGTGTTCTTTGTTAACCAGTTGATACTCGTCCGTATCATCATCTCTGAACACGTGTCAGTATTTGTTTCTACATGATACTCGTCCGTATCATAGTCTAAGGATGCTCGTCCGCATCTTTAATCTATACACAATACCAAACACTTATACTTTCCTTTCTTGGTTGTGAACACTCGTCCGTGTTTACTATATCCCCAGTAGATCGCCAACAAAGCATCTTTCTTTTATCTGACACTCGTCCTGTGTTATGATAAACCCTGAGAGCAGCCGTACCCTGCTGAGTGGTCGTCCTCCACTTCTTGATGGTCGTCCTCCATCATGCTCATCCGATGGCCGTCCCCATCGTTGATCTTTTTCGGCAGCCGTACCCTGCCAGGTGGTCGTCCTCCACCTCTTGATGATCGTCCTTCATCACTTTATCCAATGGCCGTCCCCATTGTTGATTTTTTGGTTATCTAACACTCGTCCTGTGTTATGATAAGCCTCGAGAGCAGCCGTCCCCTGCTGAGTGGTCGTCCTCCACTTCTTGATGGTCGTCCTCCGTCATGCTCGTCCGATGGCCGTCCCCATCGTTGACCTTTTCTATCCGATGGCCGTCCCCATCGTTGATCTTTTTCGGCAGCCGTACCCTGCCAGGTGGTCGTCCTCCACCTTTGATGGTCGTCCCCATCATATTTTCTTTTATCCCCAACAGAGCAGCTGTACCCTGCTAGGTGATCGTCCTTCACCTTTGATGGCCGTACCCCATCATCTGTTTATTTCGTTTATTCTTTGACCCGATGGCCGTCCCCGTCGTGGTCCCTTTTCCTTTTCAACCCGATGGCCGTCCCCATCGTTGTTTGCTTTACCTTTATGAACCTGACGGCCGTCCCCGTCATGTTTCATTAATCCCCAGAGAATTTTACAGCTTTATCTTGATGGCCGTCCCCATCATGATTTTATTTCCCCAGCTAGTCGGCCGTCCCCGTCTTGGCTTTACCTTTTATCCCCAGCATGTCGGCCGTCCCCGTCATTGCTTTACCTCACACACTTTTCTCAGCATGTCGGCCGTCCCCGTCATTGCTCTTTACCCAGCAGTCGTCCTCTGCTCGACGGTCGTCCTCCGTCGCCCCACTTTACAATATACTTTGTTTTCCTTTTACAATCTATATCCCTTTTCTTCTTCATTCCGTGAGTGCAAATTTTGGACTGTCTTTGGTATTCAACCACAAGTTATCTTGTTTGCCTGTTAAGCCGTTGCTTACAACCTGCACAGCTAACTCATGTTTGAATAGGGGCAGCTGTAAACACCCCAAATTTGCCCTCACCCATTCGCACCATGGCTTGTGATCATCTCATATGCATAAATACAATCATATCATCTCACCTCTCACTTTTGGTCCACTGCATAGTTTCTAAGGCATCTGCACCTAGGGTTTGTGATCTGAGCAACCTCAGGGCATCCTGAGCCACCCCAAAGGCCACCAATCAACTCAAAGGGGTCCATGTGTGTTCATATGTCATATTCCATCTCTTCAAAGTCAAAAATGCAGAGGAATCACAAGGACTAGGGTTTGAGTGGATGCAGAGCCAGGCTAAATTGCACAGTTGACTGAAAATTAGGGTTTTGGTTTCAGAGGCCATAACTCCAAATTTTTTGGTCATTCTTGTTTCCATTGCTCTTTATATGGTATAGGGAGTATGCATATCAATTTTCATGAAGAAATTCCATGGGGAAGTCATCTGATCAAGGGTTGACTTTTCAGACAAGTCAGTGTGAAATCAGGGCATCTGAGGCCCCCAATGACCCAACCAATGGGTGATCTTCATCATTTTGAGTGTATATGATCTTTATTTGATCATGGAAGAAGGTTGAAGTTCATAAAAATCAAGAATTTAGGGTTTTTGCAAATGTTGACTTTTTGGGCATAGTTGACTTTTCAAGAATGCATCATTTTAGGTCATTTTTCAAGCCTTGATTCTTGATCCAAAAAGGCTTCAAATGGAAAAACTTTGGTCATGAAAGTTGTAGATCTCATCTTTCCCTTTTCAAAAAGTACAAGAACATGATCAAACTCTTCTTGGGTCAAAAGTTATGGCAAGGCAAAGTTGGCAAAAATCATTGATTTTTAAGGCATGCCCTAAGTGAGAATTTTGCAAAACCTTGGACCAATGCATATTGCAGCCTCTAGTTCACTTCAAACCAGCACATAAACATTCTCTAAGTCCTAAAAATCAGAAATGAACCAAGAATGCCCATGGTTTTATGTTTGGTTGGACAAAAAGGTCACATGTGAACAAAAAGTCACAAGTTGCAAAACTCATGATCATGCTTCCTCCTACTTGCAGCCTTGGATGCTGAGCTTTGCTAGACCTCTCCCTCACCCTTGCTGCGCCAGCCCATGCCTTGTACTTGCCTAGCACCTCACCATACTTGCCTTACACAAAAGTTGACCTTTTTGCAAAAGTAAACTTACCTATCACCACAGGCCATGTCACATCCTCTGGCCACTTGGATTAAAATAACATATCATTTTGCAAGCCATTCCATGTACTAAGCAGGCCTGAAACACTTCACACAAAGACATTCACAAAAACACTCCCATTTGCATTTTTGCTTCGAATCCCTCTGCCCAGCCACAAAACACTCAAGCCAACTTCACCAATCATCTCACCTTGCCTCATTGAGTAGAAAGCACCAAGAGCCAGGCTTGATTTGAGCAAGAATCCCCCATTGCCATTCTTCACCTCAGCCTGCATTTTCTATCGAATCTCTCTCCACAAGCCATGAACACTTAAACAAACTCCACACACCAACTCACCTTGCTTCACTGACCAGAAACCACCCATTACCTTGGCCTGAAACACCCCATATCTCAAATACGATTTTCACACTTCCTTGGTCAGAGCTTCTGCAAACTCTCTCAGGAGGTTGTTTAAACTCCAACTAAGCATTCAAAGCTTCAAAGGGAGATCATTGGAACCTGTTTGAGCCAAAGGACCATCCAGAAAGCTCCTGAATCAGAAGTTCAACCTCAGGTGACTCCATGAACTTTTTTCCCAGAACTCATTTCTCTTGTTAAAATCATGTTGTGCATGTTACACTGATCATTGGGATCTCTTTACTTTTGAAAATAAGCCAGAAATGAGCATGTAATGGTCTTCTGAAAGTTTGACCTAGAATCTTCATTGCTTCGATTCTTGTTTGTGTGTGAATTTTAATGTGATTTGATGCTGGATTCGTGTTTAGGGTGAGTGGAAGATGATTTCTGGAGAGTTAGGGCTCTTAAAATGGCCTAGAGAGAGAGATTGGTTTTGGGGATGGCCGGAGAAGACGACCGGAACACTGTTCCGGTCGCCTGAATGTCATTAGGGCACAATTAGGGTTTAATCAGGGTGATTAGCAAGTTTGAATTTGAGCCGTGAGATGTGGCGGGGAGTCAATGCGCGCGCTGGCCAGTTTAAATCTCAACCCTAGGATTTGATTACTTCTCATTAATTCAGTTTTAATTCATTTATTTTCTTTTATTTTTCTTTTGTTTTGCATAATTATTTAAAAATAGCAAAAAATACATAAAAATTATGAAACTTTTTTCTCTGAGTTTCATTAATTTTTAAGACCCAAAAATATTTTTATTTTATTTTTTATCATCAAAAAAGTATTTTTAAATATTTAAAATATTATTTTTAATTGATTAATGGAAATTAATTTATTAAAAATACCTTTAGGTATTTAAAAATTACAAAAAAATTCATGAAATGTTCTAAGACATTTAGAAACATTGTCCAACCTTCAAACCAAATTTCTTTTTTGATCTTGATGCATTTTAAGAATTTTTCATTGAATTAAATCATTTTTTATGCATTATTTTGATCATGGGTTCAAAAATTCATTTCTGCCTATTGGAGAAGGTTTGGACATTGATTCTTTTTGCTTTGTTTTGTGTTTAGCATATAGTTTCTAAGATAAAATGGCCATGATTTGATCTTGCCTTTTCCAATTGTTTGACATTTCTTTTGTTAAGAACCCTAAAAAACCCTAATAACTTAGAAAATCCATAACTTGAGTTTGGTTAAGAGTTGAGAGTTCCCCTTTGGGCAGTGGTTCATTATAGGTTTAGGGTTTCTTTGGGTATCATTTTCCATTTTTTATCTTAGGGTTTGATTCTGTTTTGGGTTTTTGTTTGATGTTTGATCCATGAATCCTAATTTGGGCTTTCATTTGCATCCTTCTTGCATTCTCTTGCATAACATGACTTGTCTTTGCATTTTGTACATGCTTATGATTCATTGGACATCTCAAGACATATAGAAAGCATGTTTGATCATTGCATTACATATTTGCCATGTCATTTGCCTTGTATGCTTCATAACTTTTCATGCTTGTTCATGCTCCTAAACTTGCTTCATATGCATCCATGAACTTGTATGAACATATCCATGTCTTGCCTCATGTTTGCAGCATCCCATAGCATCATTTTCATCATCAATATGCTTCTGGTTTGGTCTAGCATCATACCATTTCATCTCATCTAGCATTGCATTGCATTTCTTTCTAACATTTCAGGTGGTAAGTAAACTTGAGAAGTGAATTTGCCTTCACTTCTCATAACTTTTCTTTTCATCTCTCTTGCATCCATTGCTGCATTTCTATTTGTGTTAGAGTTTGAGCTTGCTCATTCTTATTCCTCCCACTTTCTTTCTTCAAGTGACTTGACTTCTTGAATGAAGCAAGTCACTTTGCTTCTCTTGATCTTGTTCATCTGCTTCCTGGTGGCTCCTTTGAAGATTGTTCCTGAAAACCTCACAAACCTTAGGAACAACCAAGCATGACAATGAATTAGGGTCTTGATTAGTCTCCCCTCATAGTTTTACCTTTGTGTCTCTCTTTGAGTCTTCTCTTCTCATCTCATAATCAGGGACTAAACCCTAAAGGCTTTAGGACTTTGTGATTAAACTTATGCCTGCATCCTTCTCTTAGGATGGAGTGTATAACTTTAATCCTAAGTGTTAAACCCTTAATGTGTTTAAATCTCTTAATCAATCCACATAATAATCATCAACACATCACACTTGTAACTTGGGCCTTGCATCAGGGTTCTAATTCTTCCTTAAGTGGTTAAGAAGGACTAACCCTAGTGTTAATGGACAAGTCCTCCTCAAGTTGTCTTACAAATCATAAAAATCACTTCATCATCATAACCATTGAATAAAATCCACTTAATCAAAGGCTTGTTTTGTCATGGGTTTAATCCCTAATCATGGATTAAGTTGAGGAGCTTTCCTCAGCTTAAACATTCTCATCTATCATCCTTCTTTTAGGATGGTGTAATGAGTCTGTTTAATCCTTGATTATGGCTTAACCTCATTACTCAACACTAAACAAAAACCACAAAAACATCTAAATAATCACAAGTAGGTTGATGATCTTAGTCCTACACCAAAGGTGATTAAGTGTGAGAATCTGACTTCACACTTAAGGTATTCTCATTACCCCTAATCAGAGGGAAGATGTGATGAGTTTACTAACCCATTGGTTTAGACTTAAGCTCATTAACTTATGACAAATTCTCAAAAGCAATAAAAGACTGAAAACTCAAAAACAAACAATAATCGTCTCCTCCGGGATTCTTTTCTCATCACCTTCACTCACAAACAAGAACTCGCTTCTTCCGTCTAATGCAAGACAGTTTGCATCTGTGCCAGACAGATCATACACTTGAGCATTGACAAGTAAGCAGTTCACAAGTCAATTCATCTTTCAGTCTCTTTGGGTCGAACTACGGTGTTCTGACTTCCTCATTGCACGAGAGGATACGTAGGCATAACTTAACAGTTATCGAACAAAAGTCTCTGTACATTCCCCCTCCTTCTAGCTTTATTCTTTAAGCCTCATGATCTTGAGCATCTCACTCTTTTCCTTGCACTGACACTTTCATACTTCACATCACTTATACACTGACACCTGTACATTCTTTTCCAGCCTTATACACAGATTGCACTGACACTACCCCTTTAAAACACAAATCTTTTAAGCGTGGATCCCGTCGAGTACGACGGACAATCTGGGTGCTAATACCTTCCCAGGTTGTAACCAACCCCCTTTCTCAGTCTCTCTGGTTCGCAAACCGTCTTATCCATCTTTTTCTAGGTCTATGCAGCATTGCCTTTCCTCCAGGATAAAAATGCCTAGCTGGCGACTCTATTCATCTCCAGTGAGTTCACGGCTGTGTGTTCTCACTGTTCCCTCTCGCCGACCGTTCGCGTCTGTACCTTTATTTGACCCTGGTGTCACTTATCGGGAGCGACAATTACCTCACAAAGAAAGCATAAAAAACACTTCTTAACCAAAAATAACAAAAAAACTTAATAAATGTTAATAGTTCAGTGTGTCTGAGCCTTCACTTGTGGGACTAGATTTGGGGATTTACTCCATAGATAGGTGTGCCTCTTGCACATTCCATTTTGGGATGATGTGAGACATACATATCCCATTGAGTAAGACTTAGGTACACTTACCTATGCAAACTTCAAAACAGAAAACTCATAAGAAAAACACGAACCAACAATAAGCGTCTTTCCTTCAGGAATTATTTTCTCATCTCCTTCGCTCCGTCCGCGAACTTGCTCCTACTTGTCATTTTGCAAGACGGTTACGCACTCGTCGTCCAAGCCTGCAACACCTGAGCATTGACATAGGCAGTTCAAGCCTTAAGACACAAGCAATATTTTCTACCCCTAGTTAGGGGAACTACGGCAACTCTGATCCTCATTGTCCAGATGAGGTACGTAGGCAGCAGGGTAGGGCCCGTTCAAGCACTCTTTTATTTTCCCTACATTTTCCCCCTTTCTTTTCTTTATTATCCAATTTCAGTTTCGGTTTTGCAGCAGCTTTCATTTCTTCACCCTTTGTAACATTTTCTTTGCAAGCGTGGATCCCGTCGGGTACGGCGGACGATCTGGGTGCTAATACCTTCCCAGGTCGTAACCGACTCCCGAGCTCAGTCTCTTTGGTTCGTAGGACCCGTGTCCTTCCTCTTCTTTTCTTCTGGTTTGTGCAGCATTACCATTCTCGTTCCTTCGGGATAAAAATTCCTGGCTGGAGACTCTATTCTTTTCCGCGCCACTTTCGCGTTTGTACCAGGATGGAAATTCGGGGAGCGAAAATGAATCAGTTTAAACTTGTTGATTTTGACCCTTCACAAGTCCAAGAAATATTGATCAAATGAAAATTTGGTAAACACGAAACTTGTAAAATACATGGCAATGAACAACTTTGATGTTGGAAGATTTTCCATTTGAGGTAATCTTGTTGAAGAAAAATGCCCACACATATTGCCCTCCACATGTTTGATAAATTGACTGGAAAGTCACGCGCGCCTGGCCTGCCTTGCCTTGCCCATGACCTAGTTTTTGCCTTGGTTTGTCCAATCTTTGCATGATCATAACTCACTCAATTTTAATGATATGAATGTGTTCCACCTATGGATTTAAAGCTCAAGATGTCCTCTTTCAAAAATCTCAAGTGTAATTTTCATTTGACTTTTATTTTGGGAGAAGGCCTCTCTTGAAGTTGTCTGCAAAATGGCCAAAACTTGCCATTTTTGGAAACCCTAATTTTCCAAAAATGCTAAGTTTTGGTTTTCTTGATTTTTCATGAGTCCTCCATCATTTCTTGATAAAATTTGGTCTATAGGTTCCTTGTGACCTTAATTTCATGAATTTGATCTCAAAAAGTCAGAAGTTGACTTTTTACTCAGCTTGGTTGACTTTTCTCCAATTCCCTGATTTTCAATCATATGATCAATTGAAGACCTTCCACAATGACTCCATGGATGAAATTTCAACCGTAGGTACCCAATATCATGTAGAAAATAATGAGATCAAGTTGGGATCAAAATTCCTTTGGGAAGCTCAGTTAATCAAAAACCCTAATTAGGCCCCCTTTTGTTAGGAGATGTTGCACTGCTTGACTCTTCTGATCAATCCACTTCTTTCTAGGACTTGTGGCCTCAAATGAAAACTTGTGAGATGTTGTGAACCCTTTGTACAATTTTGAGAAATCATGGGGCCCTTTGATTTCCCTTGGGTGACCTTCAATCTCTTCAATCATTGATCACAAGTCTATGCCTCAACCCTGATGGTTATGATGCAATGCTTTGGGTCATGCTATGAATTTGAGTATGCAAAGTGATATGCTAAATGCCATGAAAATGAGAGAGACAATTTTGAGGTATTACACCGGGCCCCCTTCCTGGTTGGCCAACTTCAATGCTCGTTCCTTGGCCGAGGGCATGCTTCCTGCAAAACAAAACCAAGAGAATCAACAAACAGATATAAACATCGGAGGAGAGGGAAAGGCCGAAAGAACCTACGTAATAACCGAATAACCTCCTCGTCTGTATCACACTCGAGCAAGGCCTTGGTATTAATCAAGCGAGTTTCAAGGATGGGCATCCCGTTGTCGTCTATGTAAGGGTTGTCCATGCGGTCCACGCAGACCGCCAAGTTGAAGCTCTGGACATAATCCACCAACTTTTGATAAGCCATCTGATCCTCGACCCCCAGACTTGCGTGTCGGACTCGGTAGTGACTGGTCGGGAGATCAAAATGGTCTGACTTCCATCTTAGGGGGATCTTCAACATCAATTTCTCCTCGCCATTTTGCATCCCGTTTAAGAAAGTAGAGGCAATCAAGAGCGTACTGGGTGATCGGTTTCACCACGTACCATCTCCCTATAAAGTGGCGGGCTGAATCAACGTACTTCATGAACAACCTCGAAGGTTGCTTGAAAGACACCCAGCTATGACGCTCTTTTGCGCCCGACCGTTGCAGGTGGAAGACACGGAAGAAAAGGGGCAGCGTGCAGCCGATCCTAAGGTATCGACAGACCAGCTCGAATGCGCGGATGAAGGAAATGGCGTTGGGATGTAATTGTGAAGGCGCCAGCCTGAGCCACCTGAAGACCCCCATCTGAATGTCGTTAAAGGGGAGCCTCATCTTGGCTTCTCATAAAGTGAACTCATACATTGCAAATTGTTTCCCTGGGAAGCGTAAGCATATCCGGTCTTCTTAGCAAGGAGCGAAGCACTTCTAGTTCGGTGGATCCTCGGGACCCAGATCCTCGACTACCAGGTACGCGGTAATATTTTCATCCACAAAATACGATTCCTCTTCCAATGGCTCGTCAGCGACCCACGATTGGTCGTTATAGCCGGACGAATAAGCGACCACGTTCCCTTCCTCGGGGTTTCCGTCCTCGATTCATCTTTGATCAGCCGTACCTGAAAAGCAGAAGGGAAAAGTGAATTCGACATTGCATCAAATTCACCATTCCACCGTAGTTCAAGTGAAAGGGCGAAGAGCTGAACGCTCCAAGTTCTCTAACGTTGCCCTAACCAACAAAGGGACGAGTGAGGGTCCCTCTCGAGCACTCACAGAACACCTAAAGTTCCTAAGAAAATATGATAATTCTGGCCGACTTATTCACGCAGATATGCATAATTCGCCTGGCTCATAAAAATTGCGCCCGGGACGATCATATCTAAAACCTAAAAACTAGCCTAAAATAGTGATCTACTTACTCTGAACGGAAAAATTACTGTTTTCACTACCTACCGAGCATAAAAATGATCAGAAAGAGAAGATTTGAAGAGTTACCTGATATGATGATGGCGGGGAGAGAACAGTGGCGTACTGGGAGTTGACGGCGGTAAGCGGCAGCGACGGTTGAGAAGAGCTCTTGAACTTCTAGTCCGGTTAGATGTATGAGAGAAAAAGTGAAATGAAGAGGATTCTCCACTTTATATACTAGGGAAGCACGTGGGGGACGCGCCTAGCTAATAATTAACTAGGCTCCCTAGGCCGGCCCTAGCACAGGAAACGAAGTGACACGCTTTAAATTCATCGGACTCGGCACTTAGAGAATATTGAACGACGTCGAGCACCTATAGGTCTTCCCGAACCAACTAAAACTTCCTCGGTTATTAAAGACGTCCCACCCCGATCTATTTAACATACTTCCTCCTCGATTTACCAAATAATTCATGTCAACCGCTATGACGCGGGTGATCCCGATGACCCACTCCACGGTCTATGTCCTACCTCGACATGTTGGTTGTGCCCGACTCCATTTTCTCTTAACTCATCACTCCATCCTGTAGACTCGACTTGGGGGATCCTGTTCCGGACTAGGCCTCGAGGACACCACAGGCCCATGGCCCAACACGTCGAGCAGATGCCCATCTAGTCGGGTTAGCCTTCTATATCGTCGGGCAGACTTACAACTGCCCGAGCAGGTGCTTGGCGCGTCGGGCAAACACCATACCTATTGGACTGATGATGTGGAGACCACGTCTCCCCATCACCTACCACGTCACTCAACTGTCCACCACTATCTCCTGAAAGATAGGGGCAGTTGGACCAAGGGCAAGACCACGTGCTAGGTCTTACACGCTCCTACGCGAACCTTGGCAGTTCTTCCTTGGGCCTAGCTAATCCAACCCAAAGAAGAACTTTGGCTCAGCGCTGAGGGCTCACTATAAATACCCTTTTTCACTAAAGGGTCAGGTATTCTGAAACACTTTCTCTCTTACCACTTTCTGTATCGTATACTCACTTTGACATCGTAGTGCCTTGCAGGTACAACCCCCTCCTCGCTTGTCAACCAATTTGCTGTTCGTGCTCTACCTCTAGAAGGCCTTTCTGATCAGGAAAGATCAGTATATTTACAAGAACCTCCGACATAATTATTTTCAAAAAGAAAGATACATGTATTATTATATCGCCCTTTTTTCTAGGGAAAACTTGGAAAAAAAATAAACTTTATCATAAATTTGTAATGGATTAAAAAAATCCAAGCCCAATAAACGATATCATTTCGAAAACACAAAACAACTCGGCGTTTACGTTTTCCTCAAGAAAATTGTATCCATACCCTATCATTTATTCCCTTACCCATACATTATTTTCTTTTTTATCAAAATATCTTCATATAAATAGTTTATTAAAAGTTAAAAAATATTATAAAAACTGACTTTCAGAATTCTTTTGCAAAGTATTTCGGTACATAAAATAAAAGTTAAAAGTTATTTTAAAAAATAACTACTGAAACTCTTTTGCAAAGTATTTAAGTACACAAAAAGTGAATATCACAACTATTTTGCAAAGTCTTCCCGTATACAAAGTAAAAGTTAAAAAGAAAAAATTATCATAACTTTTTTGCAAAGTCTTTCGGTATATACAAATTTTGACTATCGAAATTCTTTTATAAAATTTTCCGATACATAAAATAAAAGTTAAAAAGTATTTGAAAAATACAATTTTTTTTGGATTTAATTGAAATGCATGGACAGTGTAAAAATATAAATTTGACAAAGTTTTACACTGTTAGTGAATCATAGTCGTTGGATGTTAGAACATGTTTGACTTTTATTTTAAAATTTATAAAATAATACAAACGGATGATGACAATTAATTAATAAATTAATTAATAGTGAGTGCATAACAATTAATTTTTTTTTTTTAAAATTCTTCCTATACTTAAAATAAAATTTTAATAATATTAAAAAATTAAAATACTAAATTAGTTAAAAAAATGAAAAACAAAATCGATATTTTTAATAAAATACAGGAATATATGGATAAAGGTAGGATAGGAGGAAAATTTTTCGCTCTTCAAATACAGTGGCCGTCACCATTGTCTTCTTCAACTACATGGCGACAATCGATCTACATCCCAAATTCTTCTTCTCTCAAAACTCAAACTCCAAACCCTTCATAAACCCTAATTTCAATCCCAAAAACACCTCATCCCATCAAATCCTCAAACCAATCGCTCGAGTATCCCACCAACCAATAACCACCACTCCAAACCGTGGCATAATCTTCCGGGAAAAAGTTCTATACCTCGAGAAACTCAAAGTAAACCCACAAAAAGCCTTCAAACTAAATCCTACACTCCGAACTTGTCCTCTACGAACCCTAAAATCGGTTGAACAATGTCTTTCATCAATTGGCATACACAGACGCCAAATGGGTCGAATCCTCGACATGTTTCCTGAACTTCTCACGTTCGAACCACACAATGACATTTACCCCCTTCTCGATTTTCTCCTCAATGAGGTTCAAATTCCCTACCAAGATGTTCACAAATCAATCTTGCGGTGTCCTAGGTTGTTGGTGACTAGCATAGAGAATCAATTAAGACCTGCACTTTGTTTTCTGAGGGAATTAGGGTTTGTTGGTCCACATTCTATCTCGTGCCAAACCACTCTGCTTTTGGTTTCGAGTATTGAGGGTACCCTTTTGCCTAAAATTGAGTATTTGATGGGTTTGGGGTTCACACGTGTGGAGGTTTCGAATATGATTGTTAGGTCCCCTGCATTGTTGACTTTAAGTGTGGATAATAATTTGGTTCCAAAAGTTGAGTTTTTCTTGAATGAGATGAAGGGTGATATTGCCGAGTTGAAGAGCTTTCCTCAGTATTTTAGTTGTAGCTTGGAAAAGAGGATTAAGCCGCGGCATGCCGAGTTAGTTCGGCTTGGAATGTCACTTCCTCTGCATGATATGTTGCGAGTTAGTGATGGTGTGTTTGATTCTAGGTTATTTGAATTGTGGTTTAGTGAACTTGAGGGAAGATTAGGGTAAATTGTAGTTGTTTTTGTAGGATGAGAGAAATATGGTTGTCACTGTTTTGCTAGATTATAACAAATGTATGTGCATAGCTTGTAAGTTGTGTTATAGAAAGAATTGAATAACCATGAATCTGTGATGTTTACTGAATATTGAATAATGTATAATGGATCCCCTTATGTGATAATCCTTGCTTGACTACCCTGCAAGTTATGTTGGATGTCTTTTGAAGTAGAGCCGTCTCTGACGGTGAGGGTGTGCAAGGTGGGTTATAATGCAGGTTCTTGAATTTTTCCCTGTTAAATTGTGGTTAAATAAGCTCTTATAATAGATTTTTTTTTATAGATAAACCATGACTAAATAGGGTATGTAATTGTTTTGTCATGGTTGAACTGTGGTTAATATGACCTCTAAAATTTTTATCACAACCTTGTTGAAGCCATCATTTGGTGTCAAATTTGTGATGTTCAAATAACTGTTTTTATGTTAGTGTTAAGTATTTTATAAGCATCATCAACCTTGTGATGTTCAAATAACTGTTTTTATGTTAGTGTTAAGTATTTTATAAGCATCATCAACCGAGGATAGAAGGTTTCAAATTGCGGAAAATGAGTTTCTTTGCTGCAATTGTGAAATGAAGTTTCTGCAATTGTGTAATACTCGATCAACTCTTCAAGTGTTGGTTAATTAGCAAAAACTAGATTGCTTTCTGGATGCTAACTCTTCAAGTGTTGGTTAATTAGCAAAAACTAGATTGCTTTCCGGATGCTAACGTGAATAGTTTCTGTCAATAATTTTTGAATTTTATGGAATGTAATATCAGATGATAATTGTTCCATAACTGTGGGAGACTCACTGATGTGTATATGCAATTTGTAAAATAAAAATCAAGTATCATCTTTGAAATTGTGTAGTGAATTTATGTTGCTAAAAAAAGGAATAAATCTGGTAAGGACAAAGCTTTGGCATATCAATAATCTCTTATTGATAGATAATTGGTACTACATGTGTGAATAGTTCATAGCAACTAATGGAGATTTTGTCCTGCATCTTTAAAAGTAAACTCGACGCCCCTCTAATTTTTCATAATATTTGAAAATATCCTTGTTCAAAAACTGCGCGTCAAAAAATTCGGTAGTCTAATAAAAAATGTCGCATACACAAGAAATATGTAGTCTAATAAAGAAATTTGGTGTGTATTTTTATCGATTTTTTCTGGTTTGTGTCAAATTTATCGATATTTTTCAAAAATCATCAGATTATTTGATTATTCCCGTAACTTTGAAAACATCGATAGTGTTAATTTATCGGTTTTGGTAAAAAACTTATGAGATTATTGATTTTTTTTTTAAAACTTCCGGTGATTATTATTTTTTCCATTACATTGAAAATCAATTATTAATTTTCAAAGGTTAGGATTTTATCGACACTTTTGTTGGATTGTGATTGGACAAACAATTTTGTGTGGTACATAATGATTTCAATGTTAAAAAAACATCTCAGAACACTTTAATATTTTTTCCAAAACACTTCAATATTGGCATCCTATGTTTATGTGCTTCAATATTTAGTGTTTCTCTTATCTCTTTTTTAAAAACTTTATTCATCATTCTTTGATATGTTCGATTTTACATTTTTCAAACCAAAGACAAACTTCTTTTTCTTTGGCACAAAGTCAATGAATAGATATATGTCACCCGTCATATGTCTTGAACATCCACTATCAAGATACCACATTTTATTCGTAGAGCTAAAACATTCAATTTGTAGAATCAAACAAATAAAATAGGTGCCCAATTTTCATTGGGTCCTTGAGAGTGAGTGAAATCAAAATTCCATTTGGATAACCATTTAACGGTTCCTTTATGTTGCTCCCTGGATTTTCATCCTGGTATAAACGTGAAAGTGGCGCGAAAAAGGTAGAGTCGCCAGCCAGACATTTTTATCCCGAAGGAACGAAAATGATAATGCTGCACAAACCAGAGAAAGAAAGGAAAGGACAAGGTCCTGCGAACCAAAGAACTAGGTTCTAGAGTCGGTTACGACCTGGGAAGGTATTAGCACCTCAAATCGTCCGCCGTACTCGATGAGATCCACGCTTGCAAAGAAACCGTTTCAAAGGGTAAAAAAGTGAAGCTGCTGCAAAAGAAAACTGAATCTGGATAAAAGAAAAGAAGAGAAAGGGGAAAATGTAGGGAAAATAAAAGAGTGCTCGAACGGGCCCTACCCCGCTGCCTACGTACCTCATCTGGACATGAGGATCAGAGTCGCCGTAGTTCCCCTAACTAGGGAGGAAAATGACTTGCGTTTTAAAAGCTTGAACTGCTTATGTCAATGCTCAGGTGTTGCAGGCTCGTCTGGCACGAGCGCGTTACCTTCTTGCAAACTGACAAGTAGGAGCAAATTCTTACGTTGAGAGTGAAGGTGATGAGCAAAGAAGTCCCGAAGGAGAGACATTTATTCTTTGTTCAGTGTTTTTTATGAGGTTTTGTTTTGAAGTTTGCATAGGTGAGTGTACCTAAGTCTTACTCAATGTGATGTGTACTTCTTACATCATCCCGAAATAGAATGCACAAGAAGCACACCTATCTATGGGGGTAAATCCCCAAATCTAGTCTCACAGATGAAGGCTTAAGCACACTAGCCTATTGAACTTTATTTAGTCTTTTTATGGTTTTCGGTTAAGAAGTGTTTTTTAGCTTTTTGTTTGTGAAGTAATCTCATGCTAAGACTTATTCATCATGATAGATACCATACACCTCGCCCTGAAATGGGACGCGTGCAAATACCCCATGGCAAAGTCTCGTGGCACATGAGAAAACTTGTCATTTATTAAGTGACTTGAAGTTATGTTTGAAGATGAGAAGAGAGAGAGAGAGAGAGCACCAAAATGATCTCAAAGGTAAAAGACTAAAGGGGAGACTAACAATTCTAGATGTTATCATGCATAGGAGTCCTAGGTTAGTGTGGCTTGAAGTATATCCTAATGAAGAAGAAGGAAAGAAGAAGAAGAAAAGATCAAAAGGGAAAGCTTGAAGACAACTTAATTCTTTAAAGAAGTTAAGTTATTTCTAAGAGAGGTGAAAAGAAGTTGAACAATTGATGGCCTAGTCTCATCACATACACAATTAAGAAGCATAAAAGAAAGAGGAGAAAGCAGTTTGAAGTGTTGAAATCTCATCCACACCTCTTACTTACCGCAACCCCTGCAAGTGTTATAAATATTCACAAATGACAAGTGAAGTTCAAAAAAGGTTCAAACAATGGAAGAACAAGAACTTAATCATCACCAACCAATACAACCAAAACCTAATTATCATGTAAGAGCGCTAATGTTATTCATACAAAGTCACACAAAAAAGAGGAAAAGAAACCCCACAAACAACTAGCAAAGTATTAAGGGAGAAGTAAGATGAAAACACGTGATTAAGAGAATTAAACAAGTCAAAAATCATTAAGTATCACCAAAGTCAGAACCTAAACATGTTCATTAATTGCCTAAGAAGAAGATACAATCATTACTCAAGGCATACAAGCACATACCAAGTCAATTAGAAGAGATATGAGAACTTTGAAGTGAAGTGAGGCATACTTGTGAAAGTGTAATTTAGTGCACAAGTTAACATCAAATAAGCAAGGGCGAGGATCACATTATAAAACCAGGGATCAAACATCATGTTATCAACCACCAAACAAGATCCGAAGAGATGTCACAAGTGCCTTTCTAATCAAGCAAGTATGACTCAAAAACAACTTCAAATAAGGAAAGTTAAGATCAAATCCCAAACAATTGGCAAGCATGCTTCAAAAATTAAACCATTAAGAACCAAGGCATCTCAAACATGTACAAACAACATAACAAAGTCACATGACCAGAACCAGAAGCAAACTCAAACAAATAAATGGTCAAAGTGGAGCTAGGGTTTCACTTTCTTACACAAGAAGCAACAAGTCAAAAAGCATCCAAATAAAGCCTAAAAAAATATGAAAAAAATAAAATAAGTCACTGAGCATGTTAGAAAAGCATAGAAAAAAAGAACCAACCTCATATATATTTTGAAACTCAAGATACAAATTCTACAAGTCAGAGTATGCATATTATAAAGCAAAACAAAAGAAATTAATGCAAACATTAATTCAGGCTGTTAAAAATAAAAGTAAATGAAAAATAAAATTTGGATAAATTTTAGAAAACTCAAACTAACATTCATAATTGTTTTTGGGATTTAAGAAGGCCTAAAACTATTTTTAACAATTTGAAAATGAAACTATAAAAAAATTAAATAAAAGAAGAAAAAACCAAGGGAGGTGTCTACAACAGCCCAAATACGTTGAAAATAAACACAGGCCAATTGAGGGGGTCCAAATAGCAACAAATCCCAATCCAGTTCATGCGCAAGTCAATGAAGAAGACTATAGACCTTAAGCAATCCGTTGACTACATGCCTGCCCTCAGATCCATCATGCGTTCAAGAACAGTAAAACCAAATAACGCAATAATCAAGATGCACGCTCCAAATTTACATACACACCCTAATTAACATGTGCTGACAAACACAAACAACAAAATGAAATTAAATTGCACACACACGACACATGCCATTTTTATTCGTTGGCAAAGTAACAACCGTTGGATTAAAAACGCAGACGGCTAGGATTACATCTCTAACCTCCAGCCAACCTCCCACCTGCAAACAGTCCGGTGATGGAGCCTTAGCTCCGATCACCGGAAAACTCATAGCCAAGGACAAATATTTCCAGAAACGACCAAACCGCATATCAAAATGAAGCCCAGGCATCAAGGATTACAAATCTACCATTACTTTTCCCAAACACTGTAAACACCCCAAATTTTCCCTCACTAAGTTCACACCATGGATTGTGATCTTTCATATTTGCATTAGTTTAAACATACCATCTCATATTGCATTCACTGCATTAGTTCAAATTCATCTGCATCTAGGGTTTGTGATCTGAGCAATCCAAGGATCCATCTGAGCCACTCCAAAGGTCACTAATCATTCCAAGATGGTCCGTGTATGTTCAATCATCATTTTACATCCCTCAAAGATCAAGGAAGTCAAAGAATCACAAGAACTAGCAAAACATGGAAGCAGGAATAGGGTTTCATTGCACAGATGACCTGAAATTAGGGTTTTGGTTTCAGAAGCCATAACTCCAAATTTTTTGGTCATTCTTGATTCTAATGGTCTCAATATGTTATAAGGATCATGTGTACCAAGTTTTATGAAGAAATTCATTATGGAAGTCATCTATCCACTGGGTAACTTCTTGAGCAAGTCAGAGCAAAATCAGGGCATCTGAGGCCCCCATCCATGGAACCAAAGTGGATTTTTCATCAAATTGAAGTTATATGATCTTTATTTGATCATTGAAGGGCTTGGAAGTTCACAAAATTGAATAAAGTGAGCTAAACCAAAAGTTGCCAAAAATGGACATGACTTGTAATGTAAACTTTCCATTTTGGGAAAGTTTTTCAACCTCCTCTTTCTCAACGAAAAATGCTTCAAATGAAAAATTGTTGGTCATGAAAGTTGTAGATTGGATCCTTCCCTTTTCAAAAAGTACAAGAACAAGTTCTAATTCATTATGGAACTCAAGTTATGGCTTGTCAAAGTTGGCAAAAATCACATAATTTTCAAGAATGCACCAAAGAGGGATTTTTGCAAAACCTCTTGCCAAGGCATTTTGTGACTTCAAATACACCTCTAAGCATCATAACATCATAGTGCATTGCCTTAAGACCAAAATTTCCCAAGGAACCATGCTTTTTCATGTCTTGCATTTCAAGAATTTCAAAAGGGGCCAAACTTCATAGAATTTGCAAAATGACACATAACCTTTCACAAACTTGCTGAATTGCCTCAAAACCATTTCCATGGACCTCCTTGATCTCAGCTGCACAAAGACAAGCCAAAAAGCTAGCTGCACCATTGCCCATACCTCAAGTACACAAGTTGGTGACTTTTTGCAACTTGCCCATACCAATCAGCTGCAACCACCACCCACTCTCTGGCCTATCACTACTTGTTATGTGGATCAAACCCAAGCCATAACACACAACATTGTAGCCTGAAACCTCAGAATCCTCAAGTTCCACAAAATCCCCTCATTTGCAAAATCCTTCGAATCTCTCAGCTCACATACTCAATCTTCAAACTTCTTACACCATTCATCTTATAATCATCAATAGACCACAAAGCAACCATTAAAATAGCCAAAAACACCCCATAGCCAAAACACGATTCTTGGCCAGTTGAGGAGCAATCACACAAACCAACCAAAACAAACTCCTTCCAAGCCTCAAAGCTTCTTCAGAAGGATCATTAGAGTGAGTTTGCACAAGATAGGTGACCAGAAAGCTCCAAACTGAGGAAGCTCAAGCTCATGTAGCTCCTTCAAACTTTTTTCCAGAAATGTTAATTTAAGTTCTTAGAATGTTCATTATGTTGTGAATATCATGTTGATACCTTTAGTTTTGAAAATGGTTGCATATTGAGCATTTACTGAGCTTTTGAAACTTTTGCCGTTTTTGATTTTCTCTTCGAATCTTGTGATTTAGCCATTAGAAATTTGTTTTGAGAGTGTATTTGAGTTCAGGGAGATGAGAAGAGTTGATCTGGAGCTTTAGAGCTCCAGAAATGACCTAGGGTTGGAGTTTGGGGTTTGCTCAGGGAGAAGCTTGTCGCTCCCGACAAATGAAAATCGGATCAAATGAAGGTACAGACGCGAACGGTCGGCGAAGGGAACAGTGAGAACACACAGCCGTGAACTCACTGGAGATGAATAGAGTCGCCAGCTAGGCATTTTTATCCCGGAGGAAAGGTAATGCTGCATAGACCTAGAAAAAGATGGATAAGACGGTTTGCGAACCAGAGAGACTGAGAAAGGGGGTTGGTTACAACCTGGGAAGGTATTAGCACCCAGATTGTCCGCCGTACTCGACGGGATCCACGCTTAAAAGATTTGTGTTTTAAAGGGGTAGTGTCAGTGCAATTTGTGTGTAAAATAGCTGGAAAAGAAATATGTACAGGTGTCAGTGTAAAAGAGGTGAAGTGTAATATATACAGTGTCAGTGTAAGAACAAAGAATGAGATGCTCAAGATCATGAGGCTCAAAAAAATAATGCTGGAAGGAGGGGGAATGTACAGAGACTTTTGTTCGATAACCGTTAAGTTATGCCTACGTATCCTCTCGTGCAATGAGGAAGTCAGAACACCGTAGTTCGACCCAAAGAGACTGAAAGATGAATTGACTTGTGAACTGCTTGCTTGTCAATGCTCAAGTGTATGACCTGTCTGGCTCAGGTGCAAACTGTCTTGCATTAGACGGGAGAAGCGAGTTCTCGGTTGTGAGTGAGTGTGATGAGAAAAGAATCCCGGAGGAGACGATTATTGTTTGTTTTTTGAGTTTTCAGTCTTTTATTTCTTTTTGGAGTTTGTCATAAGATAATGAGCTTAAGCCTAAACCAACGGATTTGGTAAACTCATCACATCATCCCTCTGATTAGGGGTAATGAGAATTACCTTAAGTGTGAAGTCAGATTCTCACACTTAATCACCTTTGATGTAGGGTTAAGATCATTAACCTACTTGTGATTAATTAGATGTTTTTTGTGATTTTTGTTTAGTGTTAAGTAATGAGGTTAAGCCATAATCAGGGATTTAACAGGCTCATTACACTATCCTAAAAGAAGGATAATAGATGAGGGTGTTTAAACTGAGAAAAAACTCCTCAGCTTAATCCATGATTAGGGATTAAACCCATGACAAAACAAGTCTTTATTAGATGGATTTTAATTAGTGGTATGATGATGAAGTGAATTTTATGATTTGTAAGACAACTTGAGGGGGACTTGTCCATTAACACTAGGGTTAGTCCTTCTTAACCAATTAAGGAAGAATTAGAACCCTAATGCAAGGCCCAAGTTACAAGTGTAATGCCTTGATATTTATTAAGTGAATTGATTAAGAGATTTCAACACCTTAAGGGTCCAAGACTTAGGATTAAAGTTATACACTCCATCCTAAAAGAAGGATGCAGGCATGATCTTAATCACAAAGTCTTAAAGCCTTGAGGGTTTAGTCCCTGATTATGAGATGAGGAAAGATGACTCAACAGAGACACAAAGGTAAAACTATGAGGGGAGACTAATCAAGACCCTAATTCATTGTCATGCTTGGTTGTTCCTAAGGTTTGTGAGGTTTTCAAGAACAATCTTCAGATGAACCACCAGGAAGCAGATGAACAAGATCAAGAGAAGCAAAGTGACTTGCTTCATTCAAGAAGTCAAGTCACTTGAAGAAAGAAAGTGGGAGAAGCAAGAATGAGCAAGCTCAAACTCAAACACATGTATAAATGCAGCATGCTATGCAAGAGAGATGAGAAGAAAAGTTATGAGAAATGAAGGCAAATTCATTTCTCAAGTTACTTACCACCTGAAATGTTAGAAACAAATGCAATACAATGCTAAATGAGATGAAATGATATGATAAGCAAAAACCAGAAGCATGTTGATGATGATGATGATGCTATGGAGTGCTATGAACATGAGACAAGACAATGAGATGTTCATACAAGGTTATGAATGCAAATGAAGCAAGCTAAGGAACATGAACAAACATGAAATGTTATGGAACATACAAGACAAATGACATGGCAAATATGCAATGCAATGATCAATGATGCTTTCTAAATGCCTTAAGATGTCAAATGAATCATAAGAATGCACAAAATGCAATGGCAAGTCAAATTATGCAAGGAAATGCAAGGGGGATGCAAATGAAAGCCCAAATTAGGGTTCATGGATCAAACATCAAACACAAACCAAAAACAGAAGCAAACCTTAACCTAAAAAAATGGAAAATGGTACCCAAAGAAACCCTAGGCCTATAATGAACCACTGCCCAAAGGGGAGCTCTCAACTCTCAACCAAACTCAAGTTATGAATTTTGCAAGTTATTAGGGTTTTTTAGGGTTTGTAACAAAAGAAATGCCAATCAATTGGAAAATGTAAGATCAAATCTTGGCCTTTTTATCTTTGAAAGTACATGTCAAATGGAAAACAATGCAAAAAGAATCAATGTCTCAACCTTCACCAAAAGGCAGAAATGAATTTTCAAACTTATGATCAAAATAATGCATCAAAAATGATTTAATTCAATGAAAAATTCTTAAAATGCATCAAGATCAAAAAAGAAATTTGGTTTGAAGGTTGGACAATGTTTCTAAATGTCTTAGAACATTTCATGAATTTTTTTTGTAATTTTTAAATACCTAAAAGTATTTTTAATTAATTAATTCTCATTAATCAATTAAAAATAATCTTTTAAATATTTAAAAATACTTTTTTAATGATAAAAAATAAAATAAAAATGTTTTTGTGTCATAAAAATTAATAAAACCTTAAAGAAAAAGTTTCATAATTTTTATGAATTTTTAACTATTTTAAATAAATTATGCAAATAAAATGAAAGAAAAATGAATTAAAATGAATTAAAACTGAAGTATGCAGGATGGATGGCCAGGATGCGTCCAGGATTCAAATGGGGTTGACTGCGCGCCAGAATGAGAGGCCCAGATTGCTTCAGATCAAATTAAATAAAACGTGGTTAATTAACCCTAACACGTGGATTAGGGCTAATTGCAATGATCTGGACCTTTCAATCTGGAGGGAAGTCAATGGGTCAACGCATATCCACGGCCAGCATTCAAACTTACACTAATTATGGGATTAAGCCCTAAATAATCTCAGGTGGCCGGAGAAGACTTCCGGTCGTCTTCTCCGGCCAGAAGCTTGCCTGAAAAAGTTCAAAACCTCTCAAAACGCAAAATAAATGAAAACTAAGCCATGGGAAATGATCCCCAACACCTCACGAATTAAAACCCTCTCTCAAAACAAATTTATCTAACCTAAACAAGTTGAATCGAAGAAAACAAAATCTAGGGTTCGTGAGCTTCAAACAGCAATTAAATTCTCAAAACACATCCATTTCAAAAACTAAAAGCATCAGCATGATCAGGAGAGCATAAGGAACAAGTTTGTAACTAAAAAAGAGATTTCTGGAAAAAAATTATTTGGAGCTACCTGAGATTTGCAACCTCTGATTTAGGAACTTTCAGGCCCTTTCTTTAAGTGCAAGCTGCTCCTCTTGGCCCCCCAAAGATGTCTGGATGCTCGAATGGAGTTTAGACTTGCTGGATGATGAGTTTCGAAGAGAACTGCTTCAGTTCAGTCAACAATGGCAGTTGAGATTCTGGCACTTTCAGGCTATGAGAGATGGTTGTTTGTGATCTGTGAAGTGTGTTGAGAAGTTTGGCAAAGTTTGTTTTGATGTTTGTGAGCTATGGTGAGAGTTGCAAGTGAAACTGCAAACTGAGGTGAGAGATGGCAGTGAAGTGTTTTGGTTGTTTCAAGCTCTGGTTCTTGATGCTTTGTGTTCTATGGATCAAGGTGAGATGAATGGAGGAAAAAGATTTTGTGTTTGCAGGCTGTGTAGAGGAATTCGATAGAACTTGCAAGTTGGGTGTTTTTTGTGTAAGTTATGAGTGTTGTTGTTTCAGCCTTGGTTGCTATGTGATATGGCCAGCAAAATGAATGAATAAACAAATGCAAGTGGCTGTGAGATGTGACCTGGCCTGCAGGGATAGGTGAGGCTACTTTTGCTAAAAATCCACTTTTGTGTAAGATAGGGCATGGCTCAAAGTTAAGCAAGTACAAGGCATGGCTGGCGCAGCAAAAGGTGATGGATAGGCCTAGCAAAGCTCAGCAGCCAATGTCATAAGTTGGTGAAGTGGTCATGAGTGAAAATGCAAGTTGGCTAGCTTTATGGATTTTCATGAGAAAAGTCAAGTTACATGAACCAACCATGAGCAAACTTGGTCCATTTCTGATTTTTGTGACTTAGAGGATGCTTACATGATGGTTTGACATGAATTGAAGGCTGCATAATGCATTGGCTCAAGATTTTGCAAAGTTTCCACTTGGTGCATAACTTGAAAAACAATGATTTTTGGCAACTTTGCATGGCCATAACTTTTGATCCATGAAGAGTTAGATCATGTTCTTGTACTTTTTGAAAAGGGAAAGATGAGATCTACAACTTTCATGACCAAAGTTTTTCCATTTGAAGCCTTTTTGGATCATGAATCAAGGCTTGAAAATTGACCTAAAATGATGCATTCTTGAAAAGTCAACTATGCCCAAAAAGTCAACATTTGCAAAAACCCTAAATTCTTGATTTTTATGAACTTCAACCTTCTTCCATGACCAAATAAAGATCATATACACTCAAAATGATGAAGATCACCCATTGGTTGGGTCATTGGGGGCCTCAGATGCCCTGATTTTGCACTGACTTGTCTGAAAAGTCAACTCTTGATCAGATGACTTCCCCATGGAATTTCTTCATGAAAATTGATATGCATACTCCCTATACCATATAGAGACCAATGGAAACAAGAATGACCAAAAAAATTGGAGTTATGGCCTCTGAAACCAAAACCCTAATTTTCAGTCAACTGTGCAGTTCATCCTGGCTCTGCATCCACTCAAACCCTAGTTCTTGTGATCCCTCTGCAATTTTGACTTTGTGAGGATGTAACATGATATAAGAACACACATGGACCCCTTTGAGTTGATTAGTGGCCTTTGGAATGGCTCAAGATGCCCTGAGGTTGCTCAGATCAAAAACCCTAGGTGCAGATGCCTTAGAAACTATCCAGTGAAACCAAATGAGACATGAGATGATGTGATTGTGTTTATGCATATGAGATGATCACAAGTCATGTGTGAATGGGTGAGGGCAAATTTGGGGTGTTTACAGCTGCCCCTATTCAAACATGAGTTAGCTGTGCAGGTTGTAAGCGACGGCTTAACAGGCAAACAAGATAACTTGTGGTTGAATACCAAAGACAGTCCAAAATTTGCACTCACAGAATGGAGGAGAAAAGGGATATAGATTGTAAAAGCAAATAAAATATATTGTAAAGTGTGGGCGACGGAGGACGACCGTCGAGCAGAGGACGACTGCTGGGTAAATAGCAATGACGGGGACGGCCGACATGCTGGGAAAAGTGTGTAAAGTAAAGCAATGACGGGGACGGCCGACATGCTGGGGATAAAAGGTAAAGCTAAGACGGGGACGGCCGACTAGCTGGGGAAAATCAAAATACGATGGGGACGGCCATCAAGATAAAGTAGGGTTCTCTGGGAATTAATGAAACATGACGGGGACGGCCATCAAGTTCACAAAGGTGAAGTAACCAACGATGGGGACGGCCATCGGGTTAAAAAAAGAAAAGGGACCACGACGGGGACGGCCATCGGGTTAAAGAATAAATGAAATAAACAGATGATGGGGTACGGCCATCAAAGGTGAAGGACGATCACCTAGCAGGGGACGGCTGCTCTGTTGGGCATAAAAGAAATATGATGGGGACGACCATCAAAGGTGGAGGACGACCACCTGGCAGGGTACGGCTGCCAAAATATCAACGATGGGGACGGCCATCGGATAGAAAAGGTCAACGATGGGGACGGCCATCGGACGAGCATGATGGAGGACGACCATCAAGAAGTGGAGGACGACCACTCAGCAGGGGACGGCTGCTCTCAAAGTTTATCACAACACAGGATGAGTGTTAGACAACTAAAATCAACAATGGGGACGGCCATTGGATAAAGTGATGAAGGACGATCATCAAAAGGTGGAGGACGACCACCTAGCAGGGGACGGCTGCTAAAATCAACGATGGGGACGGCCATCGGATGAGCATGATGGAGGACGACCATCAAGAAGTGGAGGACGACCACTCAGCAGGGGACGGCTGCTCTCAAAGGTATCATAACACAGGACGAGTGTTAGATAAAAGGAAAATTTGTTGGCAATCTACTGGGGAGATAGTAAACACGGACGAGCGTTTACATCCAAGAAACAAAAGGTATAAGTGTTTGGTATTGTGTATAGATTAAAGGTGCGGACGAGCATCCTTAAGACTATGATACGGACGAGTATCATGTAGAAACAAACTGACACGTGCTCAGAGCTGATGATACGGACGAGTATCAACTGGTTAACAAGGAACACGGACGAGTGTTGCATCTGAAAGTATCCTTCTGGGGAATAGTAGACACAGACGAGCATCTATATTCACGAAGACATAAGTGTTTGACACGGTGTATGGATTAAAGATGCGGACGAGCATCCTTAAGACTATGATACGGACGAGTATCATGTAGAAACAAACATTAGACGCAATGTTCTGAGATGATGGTACGGACGAGTACCAACTGGTTAACAAAGAACAAGGACTACTGTCGAATCTGCGGGGATATACATGGTGTATATAAGATACGGACGAGTATCTGAGTAGGTGTACCAATGAGTAGTGAATATATAATGTATAGGTGAGTGTTTATCTGCTGGGGATATGACACGGACGGGTGTCAGGAAAGTGTATATACAAGTATAGGCGACCACGCTGGGGATATGACACGGACGGGTGTCAAGAAAGTGTATAGGTATATGTAAGTGCAAAGAGGGTGTCTTTGGCTTTCTGCTGGTGACACGACACGGACGAGTGTCAGGATGTATCTGCAATGCTGGTGATCTTGGTTTGTAAAGTGTATTCAGGCAACCTGCTGGGAAATGATGATACGGACGGGTATCAAAAAGGAGATATGCACTGGTGTTTGTGATTGTGGAGCAATTGCTTTTGCTGGGACTCTGATGGGGATGTATTCTGTATGCCGACAGATTGTCAATATTTACAAGTGTTCAAATCACAACATGACTTATGATTATGCTATGCATTTGATTTTTTGCCGTAATGCTCCGTATTAGACGGAATGCTACGCTCTGGGGGGTGAATATGATGCGAATGCTATGATTATGCAAAGAGGCAGAGATCCGGGATTCGGATCCCGTTGCTGCAAAGATCTCTGATCGATCTGCTTGAAGTGAACATCCCAGCTGGGGATGAGATCATTGGTAGATCTAATAAGATGATATTTGCTTGGGGATATAGGTCATCGGTTGACATATCCTTAACACGGGACCCAGCTGGGGTTTGTAGAAGCTTTCTGTACTCTGTTGTGATCTTCTATGCGCCGCTCTTCTGGATAGAGGCTGGAGCTCTGTGGGGATGATTCCCTGATTTGTACTCAGCTGAGGGCGAGATGACAACTCAGCTGGGGAGAGAGAGAGGCATCACTGAAAGATCTCCCTAGAAAATCTGTTACGGTGACTTCTTGACTCCGCCGGGGACATGGGTATCTTCCGTGATACCTGCTCATTCTGATGGGGATAAGTAATAAGTGGTTCACTCGGCCGGGGAATCATGAGAGGCAACCCAGCTGGGGACAGCAACAAGAAGCAACTCAGCTGGGGATAGAGCATTCTGAGTGTTAAGCTTGTTTGTTGACTTGGCAACTTTGCTGGGGAAGTGGGCACCTTCTAGTGCCATGTGGAAGATAGACCAAGTTGATCATGATTCGCCTACCTGTTGAGACGTAGCTTGCATGCCCCAGGTTGCGTTCTGGATGCCTGCAATCCTGCAAAGATAATGAAACGTGCAAAAGGTCCCGAGGTATCCCTTACTGGATTCCGTCATAGGAGTTAAGTACTTTCGAGAATAATCACATTCCCTGTAAGCATGTGTTTTATTTTTTTAGAGAGAGGCATCTGTACTTATGCAATTGTGTTTTTAGAGACATCAGACAACTCTTTGCAAAGCATAAATGTAAAAACGAGACATGACTGAAAATCTGATTTTATTAATTCATGTGCCCTGAATTGGCAAGATACAGTCAAAGAAACATATCTCCTGGAATGAGGAGATTGTTACAAATTGAGAAATAAAGTGCTGGCGGTGTTGACGACGCTTTGAGGAGCTTCCTCTCCTGCTATGACTCGTATGACAATGACGTTCTTCTCGTCTTGCTCTCTGGAGAGAGTTGATTCTGATTGAAGCTTGATCCTTTGAAGCTTACCAAGCTGTAGGTGATACAGACGAATTCAGAATGCAGTTGTTCGCTTATTCCCTTATTTTGCATGGATCGCCCTTTCGGGTTTTCAATCCATCGGGATACCCATTTTTGCCTGAGCTGTCCAATGCGGCTTTTCAACTCAGCGGGTGTACAATTTTTTTTATTTATTTTCCCTTACTTTTGCCCGAGTCTTTTGTTCTGTTTTTGACTCGCCGGGATGCCCTATTTTTGCCTGGACTTACATTCTGTTTTTATGTCCAGCGGGTCATTTTATGCGAAGTATTTTTTAACTGCATCTGAATTCACAGGGGATGGGAAATCTTCACCATCCATGGTGCTGAGCATCAGTGCTCCACCAGAGAAGACTTTCTTGACGACGAATGGTCCTTCATAATTCGGGGTCCACTTGCCTCTGTGGTCTGTATGAGGAGGGAGAATTCTTTTCAGCACAAGATCTCCTACTTGGTATTCTTGGCGCCTGACTTTCTGATCGAAGGCCCTCTTCATTCTCTTCTGATATAACTGCCCATGGCAGATTGCAGCCAATCTTTTCTCTTCGATCAGACTCAGTTGTTCGAATCGGGACCGAACCCATTCTGCTTCACTCAGTTTAACATCCATTAATACTCGTAACGAGGGTAGTTCAACTTCAACAGGTAGGACTGCTTCCATACCATACACAAGCTGATACGGTGTTGCCCCAGTGGACGTCCTGATTGATGTGCGGTACCCATGCAAGGCAAACGGTAGCATTTCATGCCAATCTTTGTAGGTGACTACCATCTTCTGCACAATCTTCTTGATATTCTTGTTTGCTGCCTCAACAGCGCCATTCATCTTTGGCCTGTAAGGAGAAGAGTTGTGATGTTGGATTTTGAAGTCCCGGCACAGCTCTGCCATCATTTTGTTGTTCAAGTTGGAACCATTATCAGTAATGATTCGCTCGGGCACTCCATACCGACAGATGATATCTCTCTTCAGAAATCTGGCTACCACTTGCCTTGTGACATTTGCATATGAGGCTGCTTCAACCCACTTTGTAAAATAATCGATGGCGACCAGGATGAATCTGTGGCCGTTCGAAGCAGTTGGCTCAATCTTGCCAATCATGTCAATGCCCCACATAGCAAAGGGCCATGGTGAAGACATTATGTTCAGGGGATTGGGAGGCACATGCACCTTGTCTGCATAAATCTGGCATTTATGGCATTTTCTGGCGTAAGCACAACAGTCTGCATCCATTGTGATCCAGTAATAGCCTGATCTTAACAACTTCTTAGCCATGGCATGCCCTCCTGCATGGGTACCAAAGGATCCTTCGTGCACTTCATGCATCAACAAATCTGCTTCTGTCTTGTCAACACATCCGAGGAGTACCATATCAAAGTTCCTCTTGTATAAAGATCCATCAGTGTTCAGAAAGAAACTTCCAGCAAGCCTTCTTAAAGTCTTTTTATCATTGGAAGATGCCCCAGGTGGGTACGTTTGATCCTCCAAGAAGCACTTGATGTCATGGAACCAAGGCTTATCATCTTTAGCAATATCTGCTGCAAATACATATGCTGGTCTATCAAGTCTCGATACTGAAATCTGAGGTACAAAGTTAGCAGCTTGAACTTTGATCATGGATGAAATGGTAGCAAGAGCATCCGCAAACTGATTCTCGTCCCGAGGGATATACTCAAGCTTGACTGTGGTGAAGAAAGTCAATAACCTTCTTGTATAATCCCTGTAAGGTATCAGATGATCTTGGTGGGTGTACCATTTTCCGTTGGTTTGATTGACTACCAAAGCTGAATCTCCGAATACAGTCAATGTCTTGATCCTGAGGTCGATGGCTTCCTCAAGACCCATAATGCAAGCTTCGTATTCAGCTTCGTTGTTAGTGCAGTTGAAAGTGAGTTTTGCCGAGAAAGGCATGTGAACTCCTTTGGGTGTAATGAGTACTGCACCAACACCACGGCCGTTCATGTTAACAGCCCCATCAAACATCATAGTCCATTCTTCCTCCGGGTCAGGCCCTTCAGTGTGAATAGGCTCTTCGTGATCTTTTGCTTTAATGAACATGATGTCTTCATCAGGGAAGTCAAACCTCATAGGCTGGTAGTCATCAATGGGTTGCTCAGCAAGATATTCAGATAGTACACTGCCCTTGATGGCTTTCTGAGATGTGTACTGTATGTCGTATTCTGTGAGAATCATCTGCCATCTTGCAACCCGTCCGGTAAGAGCTGGCTTCTCGAAAATGTACTTAACTGGGTCCATCTTTGAGATCAATAGAGTAGTGTGGGTCAACATATACTGCCTTAGTCGGCGAGCAGCCCACGCTAAAGCACAGCAAGTTTTCTCGAGCAGTGAATAACGTTGTTCACAGTCGGTAAACTTTTTGCTTAGGTAGTATATTGCATACTCTTTTCGACCAGACTCGTCATGCTGGCCCAGCACACACCCCATCGACTCTTCTAATACTGTCAAGTACATAATCAGAGGTCTTCCTTCAACTGGAGGCATAAGGATTGGAGGTTCTTGCAAATACTCCTTGATCTTGTCAAAAGCTTTCTGGCAGTCTTCGTTCCACCTGACCGTTTGCTCCTTTCTTAACAGCTTGAATAAGGGTTCACAAGTTGCTGTAAGGTGAGATATGAACCGTGAAATGTAGTTCAATCGACCTAAGAACCCTCGAACTTCTTTCTCAGTTTTCGGTGCAGGCATTTCTTGAATAGCTTTGACTTTATCAGGGTCAACTTCAATCCCTTTCTCACTTACAATAAAGCCCAGCAGCTTACCGGATCGCACCCCGAATGTGCATTTGTTGGGGTTCAACTTTAGTTGGTATTTCCTCAGACGCTTGAATAACTTGAGCAGATTCACCAGGTGATCTTCCTCTGTAAGGGACTTGGCGATCATATCATCCACATAACATTCGATTTCCTTATGGATCATGTCATGAAACAATGTTACCATAGCCCGTTGATACGTTGCACCAGCATTCTTCAGTCCGAATGGCATCACTTTATAACAGAACGTGCCCCAAGGTGTAATGAATGTTGTCTTCTCCATGTCTTCAGGTGACATCTTGATCTGATTATATCCTGAAAATCCATCCATGAAGGAGAATACCGAGAACTGAGCCGTGTTATCCACCAATACGTCAATGTGAGGTAAGGGGAAGTCATCTTTCGGGCTGGCTCTGTTCAGATCCCGGTAGTCAACACACATTCTTACTTTTCCGTCCTTCTTAGGCACAGGTACTATGTTAGCAACCCACGGAGGATAGCTAGTCACAGCAAGGAACCCGGCGTCCCATTGCTTTTGTACCTCTTCCTTGATTTTCATAGCCATGTCTGGGCGAGTTCGGCGCAACTTCTGTTTGACTGGTGGGCATTCTTCCCTCAAAGGCAGCTTATGCACAACAATATCGGTATCCAACCCTGGCATATCTCGGTAGGACCAAGCAAACACATCAACATACTCTTGAAGCAGATCTATCAGCTGTCTCTTCACTGAGTCTTGCAGGCAGGCCCCGATTTTGACTTCTTTCACGTCTTCCTCCGTACCAAGATTAATCACTTCAATCTCCTCCTGATGAGGAGTAATAACTTTTTCCTCCTGTCTCAGCAACCTGGCTAGCTCTTCAGGAAGCTCATATTCTTCATCAACCCCTTCATCAACTTGATTGATCGGATTGTCAAAGTCATACGATGTCATAGCTGTGCTGTTGTCGGTGCTGTCTGGAAGGCACTCTCTGCAAGGGTTAAGTCGGTTCATTTTAGTGATTGATTTTAATCTTGCTTTAGAAAAAAGTGAAATGAAGTTATCATTTTGAAAACACCGCCATTTATTTTTTGTACAAAAAGAAAAATGGAAAAAACAGTGAGCAGAAAGAAAAAAGACTCGTTTGCAAAAAGATTGTCTGATATTTCATTAATTTAATCTTGTTTGCACAAAAGTACAGATGGCCCTGATTACAAAATGAGTCTTGTCATCTTGGGCAAGATGCAAGACTTTGATGCATGCTTATAAAAATACAGGAAATAATAATTACTCTGCTCGAGTAACACTTATAATTTCCTGGGAAGACCAGTTCGAGACACTGCTCCCCGGGACCTTCGGACGAATCCAAATCTCCAGGTTGCGCTCCTCTTCCAGCTCGTCTTCCAGACAGTTGATAGCATCGGGGGTAAGCATCCCCCCACTGACAAAACCAAGCTCTCCGGCAGCCTTTGCTTGATGTTGAGTTGGTTTGTAACCCAACCCAAATTTGTCCTTCTTCTCCTCCACAGCTAAGACCTTGCCCCAGCCTTGGGCAGTTCCTTCTTCAACAACCTTCCGGGCTTGCTGATAAGACGACATTGGGGTACCAGATACAGCAGATGCTTCATTCACATTCAACGCTTCAAACCCCTGGCTCATTGTTTCATGGATCTCTCCATCCATTTCAATGTACTTGTAAGTAGCCAGATGGCTAACAAAGATATCCTCCTCCCCACAGATTGTGACAACTTGACCTTCCCACTCAAATTTTAACTTTTGGTGAAGGGTAGATGTTATTGCACCAGCGGCGTGAATCCAGGGTCTACCCAACAAACAGCTGTAGGCGGGCTGAATGTCCATCACATAAAAGATAGTTTTAAAAGTCTGTGGGCCAATTGTCACAGGCAGCTCAATCTCCCCCAGAACCGATCTCTTAGAACCATCAAAGGCTCTTACTACCAGGTTGCTGGGTCTCAATGCCAATCCATCATATTCAAGCTTCACCAGAGCCTTCTTTGGTAAGACATTCAGGGAAGAACCTGTGTCCACCAGCACATGAGAAAGGACAGCTCCTTTGCATTCCAGGGTTATGTGCAAGGCTTTGTTGTGATTGCGGCCATCCGCTGTCAAATCAGAATTGGTAAACCCTAGCCCGTTGCTAGCAGTAACATTCCCAACCACCGTTTCCAACTGGTTGACAGTAATCTCCTCTGGCACATAAGCTGCGTGCAGGACTTTCAATAGTGCATTCCGATGGGCTTCGGAGCACATGAGCAGTGAGAGGATGGAGATTTTGGATGGAGTTTGGTGAAGTTGATCCACAATTTTATAATCACTCTTCTTGATGATCCGCATAAACTCATCAACTTCCTGATCAAATGGAGTCTTCAGGGCTTCTTTGGCAGCTGGATCTTCCTGCACCGGTCCTTTACCCTTTGCCTTGGCAGCAGCTTCTGCTTCGGCAGTAGGTCTTTGGACTTGTGAAGCGAAGAGACGTCCGCTTCGAGTGAAGCCTCCGCCTCCGCCCACATTATCAATTTGTGGTGCAGGTGCTGTTGTTTCAAGAGTGATTCTTTTTCCTTCGCAGTAAACGTCAGAGCCATAGTGCCAAGGGATGGCCCTATTGCTTTCATATGGTACTGGTCCAGGCACCGTGACAGTGACCGGACTGATTGCTGCTGCTGAAGGGACTGTTATTGTTTGTGGATCATAAAAGATTGTGACTGGTGCTCTAGTGGGAGCAGCACCTTCTGAATGGTAGGCGGAGTTACTTTCAGGATCGTAGAATATGGTGACGGTGGAGACATCTTCATGATTGATTGCTGGTGTTGTAGGAGGTTCCGTTGGAAGGACTGTTGTTGTTGTTGATGGGGAGTCGAAGTGGACTGAAGCTGAAGTTGTAGCAGGAGAAACTGTTGAAAACTGATCATTGGGTAGAACAGATGAAGTACTTGCTGATGTTGCTGATGAATTGTTGGGAACAATTGTTGCTGTATTTGTAGGAGGATCTGAAACTGGTGTTGATGAAGTTGTCGGGTTTGCCGGGAATGATGTAGTGATCTGCAGTAAGCCACTCCGAACAAGGCTGTCAATGCCATTCCTCAAGTCTTCACACCCATTCCAAGAGATATTGCAGTAGGGGCACCCTAGTTCACACCCCGGAAATATATTGTTTTCACGGAGTTGAGCTTTGATTTCCACCAATGGTGTCCTGATCTGATCCACACTGGTTATCAAATAAGACGGTTGGTCTTCTTCGATAGCATTAATTCGGGGACCACCATGGTGTGGCATTGGGTTTTTGTTGACGTTGGGCGGAGGTGCAAAGTTCAAAGCCTTGGAGTCTACTAAGTCTTGTACCTTCATATGCAGTGCCCTGCATTTTTCTGTACTGTGACCAGGCGCGTTTGAGTGAAAAGCACACCTAGCATTAGAGTCATAGTTTCTTGGTAGACTGTTTGGATCCGGAGGTGCCAACGTTCTTAGCTCAACCAGGTTGAGTTTCAGAAGCTGTGGCAGCAAAGCAGCATACGGCATTGGAATCGGGTCGATCACTCGATTAGCTTGAGAGGGCCTTTGTTGGAATGGCCTCTGTTGATTGTTGTTGTTGGAGTTGTTGTTGTTGTAGTTCCTTGGAGGATATTGGTTCTGCTGATACGGAGGTTGTTGTTGGAAGTTTTGTTGAGGAGGTTGATAAACTGGCAGAGGATGTGCTGGAGCAGGGATAGTGACTGCTGCTATGGACCTTTGAACATATTGGGGCCTACCCCTGTTGGTGTGAATGGCATTGGTCTCGCCAGTTCTTCTCGGGCCTGCAAAAGGCTTCCTTGTACTGCTGGACGAACTGGCGCCATTATCAGATATCTTACCCATCTTTAATAGGCTTTCAATTCTCTCCCCGGCTATAACAACATCTGCGAAGCTGGTGGAAGAGAAAGCAGCTAGCCTATCAATATAGGTTCCCTGAAGGGTATTCATGAACATATCAGCCATCTCTCTTTCAGACATAGGTGGCTGGACAGCAGCAGCAAGCTGTCTCCATCTTTGAGCATATTCTCTGAAGCTCTCTCTCGAAGACTGTGACATTCCCATTAGGAGAGTCCTGTTGGGTGCCATGTCTAAGTTGTATTGATACTGTCGGATGAAGGCCTCTGCCAGGTCCTTCCAGCATCTTACAGTTGCCCTTGTCAAGTGGGAATACCATTCCCTTGATGCTCCAGTCAAACTGTCTTCGAAGTAAAACATCCAGAGCTTCTCATCCATTGTATAGGCCTTCAGCCTTCCCAGAAACGATTGCAAATGAGTCCGGGGGCACGAAGTCCCATTATACTTTTCGAAACAAGGAGGCTTGAACTTATGAGGGATCCTGACCCCATCAACCAAACCCATGTCCATGACGTCGAAGCCCAAAGAGTTCTGAGATTCTAGGGACCTTAACTTCTCAGCTATTTCATCCAATCTCCTATCATAAGCATCCTCTCCGGCACCCATTACTGTAAATTGGTCCTCCTGAGGATCCTCTTGAAGTACTCTGGCTGCGGTGGCTGTTCCTTGAACATTTGCAGGGATGTTAACCTCAGGGTGTAGATGTGGACCAAACACAGGAGGATTCACATGTGGTTGCACCCTTTCATTATTACTGGTGCCTGCAGTTCCTACATGAGGCTCCTCTTGATTCTGCCTCTCCACCATGGCCCTCAGTCTCTCCTGGCTCTGAGCCATGTTGTTCATAACCTCCATGAACTGCGTCATCTGCGTTCTCATCTCTAACCTTTCATTAGCCATCTGGGTTCTGGCCTCATTGAGGTCTTGCTGCAACTGGTCCATCTGGATGCCCGGAAGGTTGTTTCTTGTAGGGTACCTGTGTGGCCTGTTGAGAGGGAATAGCCTGCGGCGAGCAATAATTCCTGAATGTCACAACAGAGGTTAGAAACAATAAAACAAAACCTACAAAACAAACAAAAGGGTTAGTATGCAATGCAGTATGCTTATTTGCTATCAAGGTATCCGGCTTGGTCTTCAGTTTTGACCCGTCCAGACCCTTGAAGATGATGCTGTTGAAGTTGCTTTTGAAGTGAACCCAGATGGAAACAAACACAAATATATTACAAAGGGTGAAATAATACAACTTGTTCATTTTTACAACACAAACCCTCAAAGGGGCCAAAATACATCACAAAAGTAAAAGTACATGGAAAAGGAACAACAACAAGCAAATGATCAAACTCCAAGGCCAAACTCATCCTCACGAACTTCCTTGAGAAGTGCTTCGGTCACAGGATCAGCCGGACGCTCCATGAGACTCCTGATGAGAAGGTTTCTGGTTGCAACAGCTGCAGTTAACCTCTTGTTCTGACTTTGATCTCTGGACTTCTTCACTCCAGCTTTGATCTTTAGCTCTGAAATTTCCTCCTGGGCTGCTGCCAGGGCTTTCTCCATCTGCTCCATCTTATCTTGAACTCTCTTGTCTTCTAGAGTACGGGCTTCAGTGATCCGGACCCACCTGGCCTGACTCTCTTTCAAGTACAAGTCTGTCCTTGCTCTTTGGAACTGGGCTTCTTTACAAGCATTTTTCAGAATCTGCTCACCAGCTTTAGACTTGTTGATATAGTCTCCAGACTTCTCAATCTTAGTCAAGTGTTCCACTCTCAGCTTTTCCAATCTTTCAATCTCCCTTACACCTTCACTCCTCTCCCTGAGGGTCTTCTGCAGGGCTTGGGATAGCTTCTCATTTCTTTCTTTCAAGCCTTCAAACTCTTCCAAACTGACAGTAGCAGGGGGTGGTGCTGATGATGACTCAGGCATGTCTTTGATGGTGAAGGGCAATCCTGAGATTTGGGCCCTAGCATAGGACCACTCATGATATTGGGCTGATGCCACATTATTGCACTTCCCCAGAATGGTGATTCCCTTGGTTTGAACATGATCCCAGGCCCAGGCAGCCTGCCTAACAACAGTCAAACTGATCTTGTTCTCACAGTAGAGGGTCTCAACCAGGTCTTGTTCCCTAGGAGCATGAACCAGTGCATAGCCTAATTGCCTCTTGAACAGCAGGGGGTTGTAGTTGATACTTCCCTTAACTCCTACCAAAGGTACATTGGGAAAGTGCCCACAGCTGGTGATCATATCTCTGCCCTTGGTGCCTTGGGTGCACCATCTGATGTCTGCTGCAGTGAGAGTAGTGAGCCTCTTAGCCCAGTTGCTTTGCTGATGAGGATTCAGGAATGCATCTGTCCTGGGTAGATGCTTGAGAAGCCAAGCATGGAATAGTGGAGCACAACACCTCACTAGCTTACCCCTCTGTTTCTCATTCCTCTGATGTACTGAGTAATAGAGGTCACCCAACAAGGTTGGCACTGGGTTCTTCAGGATGAACAGGTGGATGGCATTCTTGCTGATGAATCTGGACTCATCTGCAAACAACACAATTCCATATACACTCAAGGCCAACAATGCACAAACAGCTTTCCAATCCCCCAGGGAGGCCTTCAAACTAGCTTGAGAAATCAGGAAGTCCAGATGAAAACCAGGGATCCCAGCTTTAGAGGTCAGATGCTGCTCAATCAAAGCAGGCTCCAGGTGCAAAGCTCTTGCTATCTCTCCATTGCTGGGAAAGACCATTTCAGGGTTAAAAGGAATTTCTCTCTTGATAGGCAGACCAACCAAAGATGCATATTCTTCTAAGAGAGGTCCCAACTGAAAGTCTTGAAAGGTGAAACACCTCAATGGGGGGTCATAGAACTGGATGCTGGTATGGATTAGGCTTCTCTGAGATGGGTCCATATTCATGACCAAGTCAAGTATATCCCCATAATGCTCTCTGAACAGAGGTATGTGCTCTGGAGTGATCAGGGTTTGGATCCTCCTGATGTCTGATAAGTCTGGTTGGAAGAAATGGTAAGTGATGTTGCTTTTCTTTGGAGCCATGATGCTGAAGACTGGGTAGAGTGTTGATGACAATGCTGAAGTAGAGAAAACCACTGACTGGCTGGTGCTGAAGCAGACAGCTAAACTGAAGCAGATGCTGGTGAAGATGGGTCAAAGCTGCAGATGGGGTCAAAACCAAAACCAGATAAAGGTGGATACCCTGAAACACAAATAAGCACATGTTAATATGATGCAATGGGGATGTATGCAAATGATATGCAAAGGGTTTGTGACTGAGCTGGATCTGGATAAACTGCCTTGGTATAGATCCATGTGTGTTCAAGAATTCCGGATGGAGGTCTATAAATCCAGTAACCAAGGTGGGGGACTCAAATAAAGAGCCACATGTCCAGGGTTTTAGAATCACAAGAACTATCCAACATGGAGCATTCTTAACAAAGTCAAAGTAACAGGGTATTCTGAGGTCAAGGTACCTGCAAACCTGTAAACAGCCCAACCCCCTCACAGGTAGTGATCTAGAACAAGGATCCTCAGACTTGGATCAGTTATGAGAAGTGTAAACACTTCTAACCCGGAGGTACAGTGTTTACAATAACCATAACAATTCCTCCTCTAATTCACCTCAATTTCTGAAGGTCAATACTAAAAGGTCATCCAGACTTAGCAGGCTTCCCAGATCCCCCTAGCACTACAGGAAATCTGTAGCACAGAGTTCTCAAGAAGAAACCCATATCTGAACCGTGTTTCATATTCCCGCACCAGACCGAAATGGAATGGGAAAGAATATGATTCACTCTAGCCTAGGTGTCACTCAGGTCCCAGGTATAGGACCTTGGCTCTCAATAGAACCCCACCCACTAAAACAAAACCAGATCCAGCCAGCAACAGTGACAGTATGATATATACAAATGCAATAAAGAAAGCGGTAAATAAAGCTGTACAGAAAGCAATAAATAAGGCAAATATACAAACACAGATAAGCACATAACACCCCAGTAAACACTAATCAAACAAGCGCTAGGAGGAACCCACAAAAAGAACCAGAAGCCCTGAGTTGCCTCTCACAATTTCCCCAGCAGAGTCGCCAAGCTGTCGCTCCCGACAAATGAAAATCGGATCAAATGAAGGTACAGACGCGAACGGTCGGCGAAGGGAACAGTGAGAACACACAGCCGTGAACTCACTGGAGATGAATAGAGTCGCCAGCTAGGCATTTTTATCCCGGAGGAAAGGTAATGCTGCATAGACCTAGAAAAAGATGGATAAGACGGTTTGCGAACCAGAGAGACTGAGAAAGGGGGTTGGTTACAACCTGGGAAGGTATTAGCACCCAGATTGTCCGCCGTACTCGACGGGATCCACGCTTAAAAGATTTGTGTTTTAAAGGGGTAGTGTCAGTGCAATTTGTGTGTAAAATAGCTGGAAAAGAAATATGTACAGGTGTCAGTGTAAAAGAGGTGAAGTGTAATATATACAGTGTCAGTGTAAGAACAAAGAATGAGATGCTCAAGATCATGAGGCTCAAAAAAATAATGCTGGAAGGAGGGGGAATGTACAGAGACTTTTGTTCGATAACCGTTAAGTTATGCCTACGTATCCTCTCGTGCAATGAGGAAGTCAGAACACCGTAGTTCGACCCAAAGAGACTGAAAGATGAATTGACTTGTGAACTGCTTGCTTGTCAATGCTCAAGTGTATGACCTGTCTGGCTCAGGTGCAAACTGTCTTGCATTAGACGGGAGAAGCGAGTTCTCGGTTGTGAGTGAGTGTGATGAGAAAAGAATCCCGGAGGAGACGATTATTGTTTGTTTTTTGAGTTTTCAGTCTTTTATTTCTTTTTGGAGTTTGTCATAAGATAATGAGCTTAAGCCTAAACCAACGGATTTGGTAAACTCATCACATCATCCCTCTGATTAGGGGTAATGAGAATTACCTTAAGTGTGAAGTCAGATTCTCACACTTAATCACCTTTGATGTAGGGTTAAGATCATTAACCTACTTGTGATTAATTAGATGTTTTTTGTGATTTTTGTTTAGTGTTAAGTAATGAGGTTAAGCCATAATCAGGGATTTAACAGGCTCATTACACTATCCTAAAAGAAGGATAATAGATGAGGGTGTTTAAACTGAGAAAAAACTCCTCAGCTTAATCCATGATTAGGGATTAAACCCATGACAAAACAAGTCTTTATTAGATGGATTTTAATTAGTGGTATGATGATGAAGTGAATTTTATGATTTGTAAGACAACTTGAGGGGGACTTGTCCATTAACACTAGGGTTAGTCCTTCTTAACCAATTAAGGAAGAATTAGAACCCTAATGCAAGGCCCAAGTTACAAGTGTAATGCCTTGATATTTATTAAGTGAATTGATTAAGAGATTTCAACACCTTAAGGGTCCAAGACTTAGGATTAAAGTTATACACTCCATCCTAAAAGAAGGATGCAGGCATGATCTTAATCACAAAGTCTTAAAGCCTTGAGGGTTTAGTCCCTGATTATGAGATGAGGAAAGATGACTCAACAGAGACACAAAGGTAAAACTATGAGGGGAGACTAATCAAGACCCTAATTCATTGTCATGCTTGGTTGTTCCTAAGGTTTGTGAGGTTTTCAAGAACAATCTTCAGATGAACCACCAGGAAGCAGATGAACAAGATCAAGAGAAGCAAAGTGACTTGCTTCATTCAAGAAGTCAAGTCACTTGAAGAAAGAAAGTGGGAGAAGCAAGAATGAGCAAGCTCAAACTCAAACACATGTATAAATGCAGCATGCTATGCAAGAGAGATGAGAAGAAAAGTTATGAGAAATGAAGGCAAATTCATTTCTCAAGTTACTTACCACCTGAAATGTTAGAAACAAATGCAATACAATGCTAAATGAGATGAAATGATATGATAAGCAAAAACCAGAAGCATGTTGATGATGATGATGATGCTATGGAGTGCTATGAACATGAGACAAGACAATGAGATGTTCATACAAGGTTATGAATGCAAATGAAGCAAGCTAAGGAACATGAACAAACATGAAATGTTATGGAACATACAAGACAAATGACATGGCAAATATGCAATGCAATGATCAATGATGCTTTCTAAATGCCTTAAGATGTCAAATGAATCATAAGAATGCACAAAATGCAATGGCAAGTCAAATTATGCAAGGAAATGCAAGGGGGATGCAAATGAAAGCCCAAATTAGGGTTCATGGATCAAACATCAAACACAAACCAAAAACAGAAGCAAACCTTAACCTAAAAAAATGGAAAATGGTACCCAAAGAAACCCTAGGCCTATAATGAACCACTGCCCAAAGGGGAGCTCTCAACTCTCAACCAAACTCAAGTTATGAATTTTGCAAGTTATTAGGGTTTTTTAGGGTTTGTAACAAAAGAAATGCCAATCAATTGGAAAATGTAAGATCAAATCTTGGCCTTTTTATCTTTGAAAGTACATGTCAAATGGAAAACAATGCAAAAAGAATCAATGTCTCAACCTTCACCAAAAGGCAGAAATGAATTTTCAAACTTATGATCAAAATAATGCATCAAAAATGATTTAATTCAATGAAAAATTCTTAAAATGCATCAAGATCAAAAAAGAAATTTGGTTTGAAGGTTGGACAATGTTTCTAAATGTCTTAGAACATTTCATGAATTTTTTTTGTAATTTTTAAATACCTAAAAGTATTTTTAATTAATTAATTCTCATTAATCAATTAAAAATAATCTTTTAAATATTTAAAAATACTTTTTTAATGATAAAAAATAAAATAAAAATGTTTTTGTGTCATAAAAATTAATAAAACCTTAAAGAAAAAGTTTCATAATTTTTATGAATTTTTAACTATTTTAAATAAATTATGCAAATAAAATGAAAGAAAAATGAATTAAAATGAATTAAAACTGAAGTATGCAGGATGGATGGCCAGGATGCGTCCAGGATTCAAATGGGGTTGACTGCGCGCCAGAATGAGAGGCCCAGATTGCTTCAGATCAAATTAAATAAAACGTGGTTAATTAACCCTAACACGTGGATTAGGGCTAATTGCAATGATCTGGACCTTTCAATCTGGAGGGAAGTCAATGGGTCAACGCATATCCACGGCCAGCATTCAAACTTACACTAATTATGGGATTAAGCCCTAAATAATCTCAGGTGGCCGGAGAAGACTTCCGGTCGTCTTCTCCGGCCAGAAGCTTGCCTGAAAAAGTTCAAAACCTCTCAAAACGCAAAATAAATGAAAACTAAGCCATGGGAAATGATCCCCAACACCTCACGAATTAAAACCCTCTCTCAAAACAAATTTATCTAACCTAAACAAGTTGAATCGAAGAAAACAAAATCTAGGGTTCGTGAGCTTCAAACAGCAATTAAATTCTCAAAACACATCCATTTCAAAAACTAAAAGCATCAGCATGATCAGGAGAGCATAAGGAACAAGTTTGTAACTAAAAAAGAGATTTCTGGAAAAAAATTATTTGGAGCTACCTGAGATTTGCAACCTCTGATTTAGGAACTTTCAGGCCCTTTCTTTAAGTGCAAGCTGCTCCTCTTGGCCCCCCAAAGATGTCTGGATGCTCGAATGGAGTTTAGACTTGCTGGATGATGAGTTTCGAAGAGAACTGCTTCAGTTCAGTCAACAATGGCAGTTGAGATTCTGGCACTTTCAGGCTATGAGAGATGGTTGTTTGTGATCTGTGAAGTGTGTTGAGAAGTTTGGCAAAGTTTGTTTTGATGTTTGTGAGCTATGGTGAGAGTTGCAAGTGAAACTGCAAACTGAGGTGAGAGATGGCAGTGAAGTGTTTTGGTTGTTTCAAGCTCTGGTTCTTGATGCTTTGTGTTCTATGGATCAAGGTGAGATGAATGGAGGAAAAAGATTTTGTGTTTGCAGGCTGTGTAGAGGAATTCGATAGAACTTGCAAGTTGGGTGTTTTTTGTGTAAGTTATGAGTGTTGTTGTTTCAGCCTTGGTTGCTATGTGATATGGCCAGCAAAATGAATGAATAAACAAATGCAAGTGGCTGTGAGATGTGACCTGGCCTGCAGGGATAGGTGAGGCTACTTTTGCTAAAAATCCACTTTTGTGTAAGATAGGGCATGGCTCAAAGTTAAGCAAGTACAAGGCATGGCTGGCGCAGCAAAAGGTGATGGATAGGCCTAGCAAAGCTCAGCAGCCAATGTCATAAGTTGGTGAAGTGGTCATGAGTGAAAATGCAAGTTGGCTAGCTTTATGGATTTTCATGAGAAAAGTCAAGTTACATGAACCAACCATGAGCAAACTTGGTCCATTTCTGATTTTTGTGACTTAGAGGATGCTTACATGATGGTTTGACATGAATTGAAGGCTGCATAATGCATTGGCTCAAGATTTTGCAAAGTTTCCACTTGGTGCATAACTTGAAAAACAATGATTTTTGGCAACTTTGCATGGCCATAACTTTTGATCCATGAAGAGTTAGATCATGTTCTTGTACTTTTTGAAAAGGGAAAGATGAGATCTACAACTTTCATGACCAAAGTTTTTCCATTTGAAGCCTTTTTGGATCATGAATCAAGGCTTGAAAATTGACCTAAAATGATGCATTCTTGAAAAGTCAACTATGCCCAAAAAGTCAACATTTGCAAAAACCCTAAATTCTTGATTTTTATGAACTTCAACCTTCTTCCATGACCAAATAAAGATCATATACACTCAAAATGATGAAGATCACCCATTGGTTGGGTCATTGGGGGCCTCAGATGCCCTGATTTTGCACTGACTTGTCTGAAAAGTCAACTCTTGATCAGATGACTTCCCCATGGAATTTCTTCATGAAAATTGATATGCATACTCCCTATACCATATAGAGACCAATGGAAACAAGAATGACCAAAAAAATTGGAGTTATGGCCTCTGAAACCAAAACCCTAATTTTCAGTCAACTGTGCAGTTCATCCTGGCTCTGCATCCACTCAAACCCTAGTTCTTGTGATCCCTCTGCAATTTTGACTTTGTGAGGATGTAACATGATATAAGAACACACATGGACCCCTTTGAGTTGATTAGTGGCCTTTGGAATGGCTCAAGATGCCCTGAGGTTGCTCAGATCAAAAACCCTAGGTGCAGATGCCTTAGAAACTATCCAGTGAAACCAAATGAGACATGAGATGATGTGATTGTGTTTATGCATATGAGATGATCACAAGTCATGTGTGAATGGGTGAGGGCAAATTTGGGGTGTTTACAAAGCTGGCTGGAGAAGATGACCGGAGGTCTTCTCCGGCCACCTGAAAGTGATTAAGGTGTTAATTAGGGTTAGGGCAAAGTTTAAATGAGGGCCGTAGGATTTGATCTTCCCGTGTGTGATGGATGGTGTGGATCATTTCATTAACTTTAATTCTGGATTAATTAATTAATTAATTAGGATTAGCTGAGTTTGAATTTCGTCCATTAGATTGCGCGCCAGGTCAAACCTAATTCCCCCAGAATCAATCTAAGCCCTTGGATGCGCATACTTCTTGTTTAAATTCATTTTTATTTCATTTTTTCTTATTTGTTTTGCACAATTTATTAAAAATAGCTAGAAAATTCCAAAAAATATTTTCTTTTGCATTTTTACTTTAAATATTTTTATCAACCAGAAAACATTTTTATTTTTATTTTTTTGCATTAAAAAAATCATTTTTAAAATATTTAAATGTTCATTTTAATTAATTAATGGAAATTAATTAATTAAAATATCATTTAGGTTTCTAAAAATCCCAAAAAAATTCACATTGCATCTTAGGACATTTAGAAACATTATCATGCCATTCATACAAATTTCTTTTTGGTTTTGAATCATCTTTGACATTTTTCTTGAATTTAGGGTTCATAAAAATCCTATTTTTGAACCCTAACTTCAAGGATTCTTTTCTGCCTAACCATGAATGGTATGACATTGATTAGTTTTGCATTGATCTTCATATAGCATGTAGTATCTAACATATTTTTGTCATAAATTTCTTCTGCATTTTTAATTTGATTTTCATTTTTCCCCTTTAGGTACCTTAAAACCCTAGATAACTTAGAAAAATCACAACTTCCATTAGGTTAAGAGTTAGGTATCCTCCTTTGAGGTGTGATATCATATGGGGTTAGGGTTCCTTTGAATGCATATTCAATTTTTTATCTTATGATTTGCTTCTGTTTTTTACTTTTGCATCTCATGTTACATTAAAACCCTAATTTCTCATGTTCATTTGCATACATCTTGCATAAGCATTCATACATGAACTTGCCATGACATTTCATACATTCATATGACTTCTAAGACATCATAGGACACTTTAGAATCATACTTGATCATTTCTTCATCCATTTTCCATGATATACATTCATTACATTCCATGAGCTTTCATGTGTTTTCATGCATCCTATATGCTTCATTTGCATTCTCATCTCTTGTATGATCATTCATAACTCTTGACATTCGTTCATATCATCTCATAGCATCATTTGCATCATGAATGTGTTTCGAGTTTTGGTTTGCATCCTTGTATACATTCCATTTTCATTTCATTCTTTCTTTTATGCTAACCATTTCAGGTGGTAAGTACTTTGAGAAGTGAATTTGCCTTCACTTCTCACTTCTTTTCTCTTTCTCTCTTATGCATCATTGCTGCATTTCGCTTTTGATTTAGAGTGAGCTTGATCATTCATGTTCTTCCTCCATTTTCTTTCTTCAAGTAACTTATCTTCTTCAGTGAAGTAAGTTAACTTGTTTCTTCTGCTTCCCCTCCTTTCATCTGCTTCTTCCTTGGTGGCCTTGAAGATCTCTTGCAAGCCTCAAAAACCATAGGAACATCCAAGCATGACAATAATTAGGGTTTTGATTAGTCCCCCTTTAGTTTTACCTTTGTGTCATCTTTTGTGTCTCTCTCTTCTCATCTCATAATCAGAGACTAAACCTTTAAGGTTTTAAGGCTTTGTGATTAAGGTTATGCCTCCATCCTTCTCTTAGGATGGAGTGTATAACTTTAATCCTAAGTATTAAACCTTTAATGTGTTTAAATCTCTTAATCAATCCATCTAATAATCACTAAGACAACAGCTTGTAACTTGGGCCATGCATTAGGGTTCTAATTCTTCCTTAATTGGTTAAGAAGGACTAACCCTAGTGTTAATGGACAAGTCCCCCTCAAGTTGTCTTACAAATCATAAAACTCATTTCTTAATCTCACCATTAACTAAAATCCACTTTAATAAAGGTTTGTTTTGTCATGAGGTTAATCCCTAATCATGGATTAAGTTGAGGTATCTTCCTCAGCTTAAATGTACTCATCTATTATCCTTCTATTAGGATGGTGTAATGAGTCCATTAAATCCTTGATTATGGCTTAAACTCATTACTTAACACTAAACAAAAACTCCAAAAAATATCTAAATAATCACAAGTAGGTTAATGATCTTAATCCTACATCATGGTAATTAAGTTTGAGGTGTTTACTTCATGCTTAAGGTAATCTCATTACCCCTAATCAAAGGGAGGATGTGATGAGTTTACTAACCCTTGGTTTAGGCTTAAGCTCATTAACTTATGACAAACCCAAAAAGAGATAAAAGATGGAAAGCACTAAAAACAAACAATAATCGTCTCCTTTGGGATTCTTTTCTCATCATCTTCACTCACAAACGAGAACTTGCTTCTTCCGTTTAATGCAAGACAGTCAGCACTCGAGCCAGACGAGTCATACACTTGAGAATAGGCAAGCAAGATGTTCATTAGTCAATTTATCTTTCAGTCTCTTTGAGTCGAACTACGGTGTTCTGACTTCCTCATTGCACGAGAGGATACATAGGCATAACTTAACAGTTATCAAACAAAAGTCTCTGTCTCCCCCCTCTTCTAACATTATTCTTTAAGCCTCATTCCTGAGCACTACACTTCACTTTCTTACACTAACACTTGTACATTCTTTCCCATATTTTGCACACAAATAGCACAGACACTACCCCTTTAAACACAAATCTTTTAAGCGTGGATCCCGTCGAGTACGACGGAAAATCTGGGTGCTAATACCTTCCCAGGTTGTAACCAACCCCCTTTCTCAATTTCTCTGGCTCGCGACCGTCTTATCCATATTTTCCTAGGTTTACGCAGCATTACCTTTCCTTCGGGATAAAAATGCCTAGCTGGCGACTCTTTTCACCTTCATTTCATTTCTCCTCTCGCCGACCGTTCGCGCTTGTACCAGGATGCAAATCTTCGAGAGCGACAACTTGGCGACTCTGCTGGGGAAACTTATATTGCAACCAGGGCTTCTGGTTCTTTTTGTGGGTTCCTCCTAGCGCTTGTTTGATGTGTGTTTACGGGGGTGTTATGTGCTACTTGTGATTGTATATTTGATTTATTTATTGCTTTATGTACAACTTTATTTATTGCTTTCATTTACAGTTTTTATACATCATACTGTCATTATAATTATGCTGAATCTAGTTTTCCTTGGTGGGTGGGGTTTCATTGAGTGATTAAGGTCCTATACCTGGGACCTGAGTGACACATAGGCTAGAGTGGCTTCATATTCTTTCCTATTCCATTTCGGTCTGGTGCGGGAATATGAAACACGGTTCAGATATGAGTTTCTTCTTGAGAACTCTGTACTACAGATTTCCTGTAGTACTAGGGCTATCTGGGAAGCCTGCTAAGTCTGGATGACCTTTATATTGACCTTCAGAATCTGGGGTGAATTAGAGGAAGATCTTTTATGGTTATTGTAAAAACTGTACCTCCGGGTTAGAAGTGTTTACACTTCTCATAACTGATCCAAGTCTGAGGATCGTTGTTCTAGAACATTACATGTGAGGGGGTTGGGTGGTTTATAGGTTTTGCAGGAACCCTTGACCACATCATACCCTGTTACTGTTTTGTTTTAAGAATGCTTCACTTTGGACAGTTCTTGTGATTACCCTGGACATGTGGCTCTTTATTTGAGTCCCCCACCCTGGTTACTGGATTTCTAAGCCTCCATCCGGTCTTTTGAACATATATGGACTTTTACCAAGACAGATAATCAGATCCAGCTCTTGATCACAAACCCTTTTGCATATCATTTGCATACATCATTTCTGCATCATTTAACATTTTCTTATTTGTTTTACAGGGTATCCATCTTCATATTTGGTTTAGTTTTGACCCCTTCTGCTACTCAGACTGCTTCAGTTTTCTTCTCCAACAATCTCCATCAGTCTGTCAGAGACTCACCTCTTCAGCATCTTCTTCAGTGACCTTCTCAGCTTCTTCACCAACACCCATGGAGACTTCAAGAAAGAGCAACATCTCTTACCACTTCTTTGAGCCCACCTTGACTGGTATCAGGCAGGTCCAGTCCCTCATTACACCTGACCACATCCCACTATTCAGAGAGCACTATGGGGGCATATTGGACATGGTCATGGACTTAGATGCATCTCAGAGGAGCATGATCCATACATGCTTGCAGTTCTATGATCCTCCACTCAGGTGTTTCACATTTCCTGATTTCCAGATGGGACCACTGCTAGAAGAGTTTTCCTTGTTGATTGGAGTTCCTATCAGGAGAGGGATCCCTTTCAACCCAGAAATGACTGCTCCCAGAAATGAAGAAATAGCCAGGGAATTGTATTTGGAGCCTGCCCTCATTGAGCAGAACCTGACAACCAAAGCTGGGGTTCCAGGCCTTCATCTGGACTTCTTGATCTCTCAGGCCACCCTGAAAGCTACAGTAGGAGAATGGAAGGCTGTCTGTGCACTTTTAGCCCTCAATATATATGGGGTTATATTGTTTGCAGATGAGCCCAAGTTTGTGAGTAAGAATGCCATCCACCTGTTCTTGTTGAGGAACCCAGTGCCTACATTGCTAGGAGACTTTTACTACTCAGTCCATCAGAGGAATGAAAAGCAAAGAGGGAAGTTGGTCAGATTCTGTGCTCCTTTGTATTACTCTTGGCTGCTCAGACACTTTCCAAAATCAGATACCTTCTTGAACCCCCATCAGCAGAAGAATTGGGCTAAGAGGTTCATTGCCTTGACATCAGATGACATCAGGTGGTGCACTCAGTGCACCAAAGGCAAGGACATTATCACTAGCTGTGGGCAATACCCTAATGTGCCTCTGATAGGAGTGAAAGGTTGCATCAACTACAACCCTTTACTGTTTAAGAGACAATTGGGATATGCTTTGGTTAATCCTCCCAGAGGACAAGATTTGGCTGAGACTCTTTACTGTGAGATCCAACCTAACTCTGCTGTTGTCACACAAGCTGCCTGGGCCTGGGACAACATCCAGACTAAAGGGACAACCATCCTTGGAAAGGGCAACAATGTTGCTTCATCCCAGTATTCTAATTGGTCCCGTACTAGAGCTCAGATCACCCAGATGCCTTTCACCTTGGAAGATACACCTGGACCTTCTATAGTACAGCCTGCAGCAACTGTCAGCATGGAAGAGTTTGAAAAGCTGAAAGAGAGGAATACGCAGCTAGCTGAAGCCCTGAAGAAGACTCTCTGGGAGAGAAATGACAGCCGTCTGGACATTGTGAAATTGGAAAGGATCAAGGTTGAGCATCTGGCCAAAATTGAGAAGACAAATGACTACATTAGGAAGGCAAGAGCAGGGGAGTTGGTACTGAAGAATGCCTGCAAGGAGGCAAAGACTCAGAAGGCTAGGGCAGAGCATTATCTGGAAGAAAGCCAGGCTAGGTGGATCAGGATCACTGAAGCCCGTGCATAAGAAGAGCAAAGGACTCAGACTAAGATAGAGCAGTTGGAGGATAATGAGAAGAAGCATCAGGAAGCTTTGTTAGCAGCTCAGAAGGAGATATCTGAATTGAAACTCCGGGCGGGGTTGAAAAGGTCAAAGGATCAGGACAAGCATAAAAAGCTAACCAGTGCCATTGCTACTAGGAACCTCCTCATCAGGACTATTACAGAGCACCCAGTGGGGCCAGTGACTGAGGCCCTCCTGAAGGAAGTCAGGGAGGATGACTTTGGATTGGATGTCTGATCCTTTTGCTTGTATTTATTTCTTTTGATGTACTTTTCTTTTGATTGTTGTATTTTGACTCACCATGGGGATGTATTGTAATCAAACTATATGTTTTCACCTTTTTTTTGTAATATATGTGGTTTGTTTTATTGGTGGGCTTAATATCTCAACATCATCAGCATTTCCTCGAGGTCTGGAAAGGTCAAAACCAAAGAACCAAACTGGATACCCTTGGAAGACAAATAAGCATATTGCATTGCATACTAACATTTTCTTTGTTTTGTAGGTTTTTGTTTTATTGCTGTTTCTCACTTTGTTGTGGTTTCAGGAAACATTGCTCGCAGAAGAGTGTTCCCTGTCAACAGAATAAACTAGTACCCGACGAGAAACAACCTTCCGGGCATTCAGATGGATCAAGTACAACAGGACTTGAATGAAGTAAGGACCCAAATGGAAAACGAAAGGGTTAAGATTAGGAATCAAATGACCCAATTTATGGCTGTGATGACTGGCTTAGCTCAGAGCCAAGAAAGACTGAGGGAATTGGTGGAAAGACAAACTTCTGATGAACACCATCCCGGTACAGGAGGTACCAGTAACAATGATCGCGGGCAGCCTCGCATTGATCCACCAGAGTTTGGGCCTCATCTAAACCCATATGTTAATGTCATAAGGAATGCTCAAGGTAACACTCCTGGAGGCAGGATCTTGAAAGAGGATCCTCAAGAAGAGCAATTCACAGTTATTGGAGCTGGGGATGAAGTTTACGACCGAAGGCAGGATGAGATTGCTGAGAAAGTGAGATCTCTTGAATCCCAGAATTCCTTAGGCTTTGATGTAATGGATATGGGGCTGGTGGATGGGGTGAGAATTCCTCACAAGTTCAAACCCCCGTGCTTTGAAAAATATAATGGTACCTCCTGCCTGCGTACTCATCTGCAGTCTTTCTTGGGGAGACTCAAAGCTTATACCATGAATGAGAAGTTATGGATGTTCTATTTTGAGGACAGCCTGACTGGAGCATCAAGAGAATGGTATTTGCATCTGACCAGGGCCACTATAAGATGTTGGAAAGACTTGGCCGAAGCCTTCGTCTGTCAATACCAGTAGAATCTAGACATGGCTCCCAATAGAACCCTTCTAATGGGTATGTCTCAGTCTTCAAGGGAAAGCTTATGGGATTATGCTCAGAGGTGGAGACAGTTTGCTGCTGCTGTCCAGCCACCCATATATTAACGGGAAATGGAAGACATGTTTATGAATACCTTGCAGGGAACTTATATCGACCGACTTGCTGCATTCTCCTCCACTAGCTTTTCTGGTGTAGTCATAGCTGGGGAGAGAATAGAGAGTCTTTTGAAGATGGGCAAAATCTCTGACAATGGTGCAAGTTCCTCCAAAAATACAAGAAAACCTTTTCCAGGACCCCGAAGGACGGGTGAAACAAATGCTATTCATGCAGGCAGGGGCAGACCCCAATACTCTCACAGATCAATAGCAGCCGTTACTATCCCGGCTCCAGCTCCACAACAACCACTTTTTCCCCAATAACAGCAACAACAACAACACTATCAGCAACAACCTCACTTTCCGCAACAAAGATCGTACAACAATAAAAACAACAACCAACAGCAGCGCCCCTTTCAACAGAGGCCATCTTAAGCAAATAGGGTGATTGACCCCATTCCTATGCCATATGCCACCCTACTGCCACAACTCCTGAAGCTCAACCTGGTTGAGTTAAGGACGTTGGCTCCACCGGATCCTCTCAACCTCCCGAAGAAATATGATGCTAATGCTAGGTGTGCCTTTCATTCCAACGCACCTGGTCACAATACTGAGAAATGTAGAGCCTTGCAAATGAAGGTTCAGGATCTGGTCGATTCCAAAGCTCTCAACTTCGCACCTCTTCCAAATGTTACCAGAAATGCTATGCCTAGTCATGGTGGGCCCATGATTAATGCCATAGAGGAGGACCAACCATCTGCACTAATTGATAGTGTTGCATATATTCGAACGCCGCTGGCAGAAGTCAAAGCTCAACTCTTAAGATGCCAGGTGTTCCCAGGTTGTGAGGCCTGCTGCGAATCGTGCAAGACTTCTATTAATGGTTGTAAGAGGTTAAGGCTTGGCATAGATGGCCTTATCAGAGATGGAATTTTGCAAATTACCACAACGGCGTCTACAACATCAACAACTCTTTCTTCAGCAACAATAGATCCTCCTACAACTGCAACAACCATTGTTCCCACCGATTCATCCAAAACTCCAGCAATCACTCCATCCATTATTTCAACAAACCAAAGTTCATCTACGCTTACTTCTACAATGTCAACACCCATCTTATCAACGAAATCGCCTACAACACCAACAAACGCTAACGAAGATGTCTCAACGGTCACAATCTATTATGACCCAGCAACTGTTCATCCCAACAACAATTTTCAACAACAAACTGCAACACCTACTGTCAGATCTCCAGTCACAATCTATTACGACCCGCATACCATCACAGTTCCTTCCGCTGCAGCAATCAGTCCAGTCACCATTACGGTACCTGGACCCGTTCCTTATGAAAGCAGTAATTCCATACCTTGGCACTACGACTCTGATCTCTACTGCGACAGAAATAAGATCACTCTAGATTCATCAACCTCTTCACCACAAGTTGACAATGTTGGGGGAGGCGGAGGCTTCACCAGAAGCGGACGCCTTTTTTCCTCACAAATACCAAGACCCAATGCTGAAGCAGAGGCTATTGCTAAAGCAAAATGGAAGAGTGTGGTACTCGAAGAGCCAACTGTTAAAGAAACTCCGAAGACGTCTTTTGATCAAGAGGTAGATGAGTTCATGAGAATAATCAAAAAGAGTGATTACAAAGTGGTGGACCAGCTTCATCAAACGCCCTCCAAAATCTATATCTTGTCATTATTAATGTGTTCCGAAGCCCATAGGAATGCACTTTTGAGGGTCCTGCACGCAACCTACGTGCCATAAGAGATTACGGTTAATCAGCTGGAAACAGTGGTTGCAAATGTTAACACTAGTCATGGACTGGGCTTCACAGATGCTAATTTAACGACGGAGGGACGCAATCATAACAAGGCCTTACACATCACCTTAGAGTGCAAAGGTGCTGTTCTTTCTCATGTGCTGGTAGACACTGGGTCCTCGCTCAATGTCCTCCCAAAGAAAGCCTTGGTGAAGCTGGAATATGACGGTTTGGCATTGCGTCCAAGTAACTTAGTGGTAAGAGCGTTTGATGGCTCTAAGAGATCAGTGCTTGGAGAGATTGAATTACCCGTGGTGATTGGCCCACAAGTCATTAAAACTACTTTCTTCGTGATGGACATTCAGCCGACCTACAGCTATTTGTTGGGTAGACCATGGATTCACGCTGCTGGCGCTGTTACATCTACCCTTCACCAGAAATTAAAATACGAGTGGGAAGGCCAAATCATCACAATCTGCGGGGAGGAAGACATTTTTGTTAGCTAGCTGGCTACTTATAAGTACATTGAGATGGATTGGGAGGTCCACGAGACTATGAGCTAGGGGTTTGAGGCCCTTAACGTCAATGAAACACTTGTTGTGTCTAGAACTTCTATCAAATCATATCGGCAAGCCCGAAAGGTTGTTGAAGAGGGTAACGCCATAGGCTGGGGCAAGCTGCTGCCAGTAGAAAAGAAGGAAGATAGATTCGGTTTGGGTTACAGACCATTTCGACAAGATCAATTAGAGGCTGCAAAAGAGCCCAAATTTGTCAGTGGGGGGATGCTCACCCCAGATGCTGTGAACAATCTGGAAGACGAGGAGGAAAGTGACAGAAACCTGGAGAACTGGATACGTCCAAGGATCCCGGGGAACCAAGTCTCTAACTGGTCTTCCCAGGAAATTATAAGGGTTACTCCTGCAGAGTAATTATTATTTCCTGTCTTTTAGCATGCATCAAGTCCTGCATCTTGCCCAAGATGTCATGACTCATTTTGTAATAGGGCCATATTGTATTTTGTGCAAATGATTAATTAATGAATATAAGGACATTCTTTTGCAAACGAGTCTCTTGTTTTCGCTCACTGTCTTTTCATTTTTTTTCACTTTTGTACAAAACAATTAAATGGCAATGTTTTCAAAATAAATAACTTCATTTTCACTTTTCTAAACAAGATTAAAACTGGTCACTAAAATGAACCAATCTCAACCATTGTAGAGATTATCCTCCAGATCGCACCGACAACAACACTGCTATGACCTTGTATGACTTCGACAATCCGATTAATCAAGCCGATGAAGGGGTTGAAGAAGACTATGAGTTTCCTGAAGAGTAAGCCAGGTTGTTAAGGCAAGAGGAGAAGATAATCACTCCTCATCAGGAGGAGGTTAAGACAATTAATCTTGGTACCGAAGAAGACTTGAAAGAAGTGAAGATCGGAGCCAATCTGCAAGACTCAGTGAAGGAACAACTTATTGACATGCTTCGAGAGTACGTTGATGTCTTTGCTTGGTCCTATCAAGACATGCCAGGTCTGGATACTGACATTGTTATGCACAAGCTTCCTTTGAAGGAAGATTGTCCTCCAGTGAAGCAGAAGCTACGCCGTACTCGTCCGGATATGGCCATGAAGATTAAAGAAGAGGTACAAAAATAGTGGGACGCCGGTTTCCTTGCTGTAACTAGTTACCCGCCGTGGGTTTCTAATATTGTACCAGTGCCTAAGAAGGATGGCAAAGTATGGATTACTGGGATCTAAATAGAGCTAGCCCAAAGGATGACTTCCCTTTACCTCACATTGATGTATTGGTTGACAACACGGCTCAATTCTTGGTGTTTTCCTTTATGGACGGGTTTTTGGGGTATAATCAGATCAAAATGTCACCCGGAGACATGGAGAAGACTACCTTCATTACACCTTGGGGCACATTCTGTTATAAGGTAATGCCATTTGGATTGAAGAATGCTGGTGCCACTTATCAACGGGCTATGGTAACATTATTCCACGACATGACCCACACAAAAATTGAATGCTACGTGGATGACATGATTGCCAAGTCCCTTACTGAAGAAGACCATCTGGTAAATTTGATGAAGTTGTTCAAGCGTCTGAGAAAGTATCAGCTGAAGTTAAACCCCAACAAATGTACATTCGGGATACGTTCTGGTAAGTTGCTGGGATTTATTGTAAGTGAAAAGGGAATTGAAGTTGATCCTAAAAAAGTCAAAGCCATTCAGGAGATGCCTGCACCCAGGACTGAAAAAGAAGTTCGGGGGTTCTTAGGTAGATTGAACTACATATCAAGGTTGATATCTCATCTTACTGCAACCTGTGAGCCCATGTTCAAATTGTTAAGAAAGGAACAAACGGTCAGGTGGAATGAAGATTGTCAGAAGGCTTTTGACAAAATCAAGGAGTACTTAAAAGAACCTCCAATCCTTATGCCTCCAGTAGAAGGAAGACCTCTAATAATGTACCAAATAGTATTAGAAGGATCAATGGGGTGTGTGCTAGGCCAGCATGACGAGTCTGGTCGAAAAGAGTATTCAATATACTACCTAAGCAAAACGTTTACCGACTGTGAACAACATTATTCACTGCTTGAGAAAACTTGCTGTGCTTTAGCGTGGGCTGCTCGCCGGCTGAGACAGTATATGTTGACCCACACTACTTTGTTGATCTCAAAAATGGATCCAGTCAAGTACATATTTGAGGAGCCAGCACTTACCGGAAGGGTTGCAAGATGGCAAATGATTCTGACAGAATATGACATTCAGTACACATATCAAAAGGCTATCAAAGGCAGTGTACTGTCTGACAATCTGGCTGAGCAACCCATTGATGATTACCAACCAATGAGATTTAACTTCCCTGATGAAGACATCATGTTCCTGAAAGCAAAAGATCATGAAGAGTCTGTTCACACTGAAGGGCCTAACCCAGAAGAAGAATGGACAATGATGTTTGATGGGGCTGTTAATATGAATGGACGTGGAGTTGGTGCGGTGCTCATTACACCTAAAGGAGCTCACATGCCTTTCTCGGAAAAACTCACTTTTAATTGCACTAACAACGAAGCTGAATACGAAGCCTGTATCATGGGTCTTGAGGAAGCCATCGACCTCAGGATCAAGACTTTAACTGTATTCAGGGATTTAGCTTTGGTAATCAATCAGACCAACGGTAAATGGTACACTCACCAAGAGCATCTGATCCCATACCGTGACTATACGAGGAGATTATTGACTTTCTTCACAACAGTCAAACTTGAGTACATCCCTCGAGACGAGAATCAGTTCGCAGATGCTTTAGCCACCATTTCCTCCATGATCAAGGTTCAGACTGCCAGTTTTGTGCCTCGGATTTTGGTATCCAGACTTGACCGACTAGCATACGTATTCTCCGTGGACATTGCTAAAGATGACAAGCCTTGGTTCCATGACATCAAATGCTTCTTAGAGGATCAGACATACCCATCTGGGGCATCATCCAATGATAATAAGACATTGAGAAGACTGGCTGGTAGTTTCTTCCTAAATGCTTATGGTTCCTTGTACAAGAGAAACTTTGATATGGTTCTTCTCAGATGTGTTGATAAGAAAGAAGCAGATTTGCTGATGCACGAGGTGCATGAAGGATCTTTCGGTACCCATGCTGGAGGATATGCAATGGCTATGAAATTATTAAGATCGGGTTACTATTGGATCACAATGGATGCAGACTGTTGTGCCTATGCAAGTAAATGCCACAAATGCCAGATCTATGCAGATAAAGTGCATGTGCGTCCGAATCCTTTGAATGTGATGTCTTCACCTTGGCCCTTTGCCATGTGGGGCATTGACATGATTGGAAAGATCGAACCGACTGCTTCGAATGGCCACAGATTCATCCTGGTAGCCATTGATTATTTCACCAAGTGGGTTGAAGCAGCTTCATATGCCAACGTCACCAGACAAGTGGTAGCCAAATTCCTGAAAAGAGACATCATCTGTCGATATGGAGTACCCGAGGGAATTATTACTGACAATGGTTCCAATATGAACAATAAAATGATGGCAGAACTGTGCCGGGACTTTAAAATCCAACACCACAATTCTTCTTTGTAACACGGTGGGAGAACTGACTTTAAGTAATGTTGCGGATAGCAAGAGTCGCCACCGACTTTTATTTTATCCATAAGGAAAGGGTATAAAAGAACAGGAAAGACCTTAAGAGATATTTTTGGGTCCGGGGGGTAGGTTATGTAAAGGGAAGGTGTTAGCACCCTTTACATCCATGGTTATCCATGGGCTCTTAGTTACTTAACTCACTTTAAATTGTTTTTTGAAAGTGTAGTGTGTGAATAGAAAAATTTTCAGAATAGTTAATAATAATCCATGTACGGATGTGTAAAAACTTGTTTGAAAATTTGTTTGAAATTGTGAAGAGTTTGAAAAGTTTTTGAAGTGAGCAAGTACATAAGAGGAACCTACCCTAAAGTTTAAAGTCTTTCTTGTTCTTTATCCTTTCATTGGTAAGACTATCCCTACTATTAAGGAGTAGGTAGTCATTACCTTGGATGTGAGGGACATGAGAGGGACATCTGTTTTTATGAAGGCAACTGTGGGGTGTAATAAGCATACCGGAGGGACTATCATCATTATTCGAAGGGACTCGATTCGTATAGGCAACCATGAGGGACTTGATGATTTTCTTTTTAAAGGGACTTGCTTTATACACCCCACTTGACCTTATTCGTAGGCAACTTGAGGGATAACCTTAGAAATGTGAGACGGCGATTAAAATCGACTTACGTGTGTGTGAGTGTTTATTTTAATTATCTTATTATTAAAATGATCTAAGTTAATTTTTAAATAAAATACATATTAGCACTCCCTAATTACTAACCATAGCAAAAATAATTAAATAATTAAAAAATTACATCCGGGAAGCAATTACAACATAATTATAATAAACAAAATAAATAAATAGCAAAAATAAATAAAATATAAATAAATAAGCAATAAATAATAACAAATAGGGGTTAGTAAATAATAATAAGTAAGATTAGCAAAATAATGAAAATAAGCATAATTAAAATATAAATGGATTAGTGATAATAAAAATTAATGAAATAATAATAATGTAAAATTAACAAAGCAAAATAAATAATATGGTTAGTAGTAATAATAATAAATAAAATTAATCAAAATATTATAAGAATAAGAAATTAACAATTTTTAATATGAACAATTATATTTAGAAACAAATATGAACAAACAATTATTTTAATTTACAAATTATTAAGTTATTTTTTTAAATATATTATAACTACAAAATTTAATTATTATAAACATATATTAACATTTATTTATTAAACAATATATATATATATATTATAAGAAGAAAATAGGTTTTAAATATCATATTTACAATATTAATCATGTTTATAAAATTTAATTTTATTAATTATTATATTTACAAATTATTTTAAACCATATACAAAAATATAATTATTATAAATTAAATTGTTTCTAAACATTAAAAGAAAAATAATTTGGATTATAAATATATTTACAAAATTTATAAGAATTATAATAACTATATATACATAATAACTATATTAGGAATTAGAAAATAAAATTATTAAAAAAATAGAATTAGGTTTTAAAAAAAAATAAATTAGGGTTTGTTAGAAAAAATATTTTTTAGGGTTTGATTAGCAATTCACTTAATTAAATAGGGCATATATACAATTTAATAATATTAACAAATTAGTATTTTTTAAGAAAAGAAAATAAAAGTGAGTTTAACCTAATATCAATATATTATTTTGAATTTTCTTTGGATTTTTTTAAAATAACATATTAATCAAAACAATAATAAGAAAAAAAATAAGGAAATAGAAAAAGGAACCTGCTGGGATTTGATCCCAAGACTTCACACTTGCAAGCAGCAGCAACAACCACCAGGCCATTATACACACAAGTGAAAGAGAACGAAGGCTAGTTGCTTTTGTGCTTCATCCAAAAAATTCAAAAAAATAATGAGAACAAAAGGCCTGGGGTTGGATTCGTACCCAGGACCTTATAGTTACACACGCGCGCGCTTTACCGCCTGGCTGGGAGAGCCCTTCTGGTCATGGATTGGCAACAACACATAATATATTATGTTGGCTTTTACCTGGAAAAAATAAGAAAAAAAAATATACATGGCCTGGATTCGAACCCAAGCCAATCACCTAAACGCGCAGCAACCCCACCACCAGGACAAGCATTGGCTTGTGATAGTAAGCTGAAACAAAATTATATTATTTTTAAACAAAAATTCAAACACAGATTTCGCGCCACCTAGCTTCTCCTTCAACCTTTTACCTGCGAAATTACCTGCACAATTTCTTACACAATTTCCTGCGAATTTTTCAAAACATGAACCTACGAAAATTGGAATACTATCAAAACAGTGAAATATCTCAAAATTAATTTGTGCATAATGATTCCCAGAGGTCACACGATTGAGCTGTGTTCTTAGAAATTATTTATTTTAGGTTTATCATGGATTCATAAAAACTTGGCCGAAACCCTAGCAATGGTGGTTTCCTCATCTTGAACCTAAAACCAAATCAATTTATCCAGAAATCATCCAAACATCATTATAAACACAAACCAGAAGTTAGTTTTCATCAACAACATGTAAATCATCCAAATCGAAAATTTTCAAAACATGAGTAAAGTGCATTCGGTTTTTACGATTCAGAGTATGAATGCATGATGTTATGATTCAAAATCAATCACTGAACTTCAAGGAATCTATTGCCACCTTTGGTTTGTCTTGAAAAGGGCTACAAGTGCCAAACCGAATTGGAATTTTTTGCTTGAATTTTGAAGTATGAATCTTACCTTTGAGGCTGTGGAAAATCGTCCATGAGGCTAGGGTTATGTTTTGTATATATATCAGAAGGAATTTAGGTCAAAAGATGATGGATTTATGGGCTTTTTGGAAGACTTCATGGTGAAGGAATGTCATGATCTTAAAGTGTGAAAAAATCAAATATTTGCCTTCCAATTTGGTCTAGGACGAATTTGTACAAGATCAAATCATGTTAAACAGCATTGATTAATTTCTAGAAGAAGAATCATGTTCCAACTTTGATTTTTAGATTTTATTTTGATTTAATTTGATTTAAAATGAATAAAATTCAAATAAATATCAAATAAAAATATAAAAATCAGAATTTATCACCATTGGGTCGTGCATGATATTGTTGTATGGATTGGATCATAACTTGGGCAGCCCATTTGGAAAGAAATGATTTTAAATCTCCATTTTAAACATAAACCATCACAAAATTGCCCAACTTTGCAAGGGCATATCTACCTCAATTTTAAAGGTATAAGGGTGTTCTTGGACTTTTTGGAAAGCTTGAAGAGTCCTCTAAACAACCCCATTGGTTTCAGGTCCATATCATTTACCAATCTCAAGTTATGCCCTTTTGAAGTTGTTGACTTTTTGTTGACTTTTGAAATGACCTATAATGTCCTAGCTCATATCTTTCAAATGAAGCATTTGTGGGCTTAACTTTCAACATAAAAGTTGTAGAGAATTCAATTTCCTTCAAAATGAGCTTTGGATGGAGACTTGGTGATGAAGTATGTGAAAGTTATGGCTGGTCAAAGTTCAGTTGACTTTTACTAAGGAAACCCTAATTTAGAAACTCCTGATTATTGATGATCTGGAATCTCCTTGATGAATCATGATCAACCTTTGATAAAATGATGAATTTTACTTCATATACTTGATGTTGGCAAAAAATCATGAAGTTTGACTTTGGTTTGACCACAGTTGACCTCAGTTTGACTTTTTAACTGCACTGACTGATTTTGACTTATCTGATCATCTGACTGAGCAAATTTTTGAGAAAAGTCTTGAAACTTGTCATGGGGGTTCTTATACACATATAAGATATTATGAAACTCACTTGAGGTATTGGAAGTCCATTTAGCCTGATTAAAGTCAAAACCCTAGTTTTGGATGCACTGCTTAGGAGGTGCATTGTCTGAGGGAATTGTCAACTTCTTTGACCAATTGTGAACTTTGTGAACCTTGTGAATCTTCATGAAATGTCTTGTGACTTCATGAACCTCATGAAAGGTTATGTAAATGTTGAGAAGCTTGTGAACCTTGTGAACCTTCTTAGCACACAAAGTCTTGTATTGTGAGGGCAAATTTTGGGGTGCAACATTCTTCTTACAGGCCAAAGATGAATGGCGCTGTGGAGGCAGCTAACAAGAATATCAAGAATATTGTGCAAAAGATGGTGGTTACTTACAAAGACTGGCATGAAATGCTACCGTTTCCCTTGCATGTGTATCGTACCTCAATCAGAACATCCACTGGGGCAACACCGTATCAGCTTGTGTATGGTATGGAGGAAGTCCTACCTGTTGAAGTTGAATTACCCTCCTTACGGGTACTGATGGATGTCAAACTGAATGAAGCAGAATGGGTCCGATCTCAGTATAATCAACTAAGTCTGATCGAAGAAAATAGATTAGCTGCAATCTATCATGGGCAGCTATATCAGAAAAGGATGAAGAAAGCCTTCGATTAGAAAGTAAGGCTTCGGGAATACCAAGTAGGAGATTTTGTGCTGAAAAGACTCCTTCCTCCTCATACAGACCACAGGGGCAAGTGGACTCCAAATTACAATGGTCCGTTCATAGTAAAGAAAGTTTTCTCTGGTTGAGCACTGATGCTCACTACTATGGATGGTGAAGATTTCTTATCCCCTGTGAATTCAGATGCAATTAAAAAATACTTTGCATAAAATGACCCGCTGGACATAAAAATAGAATGTAAGTCCAGGAAAAAATAGGGCATCCCGGCGAGTCAAAAACAGAATAAAAGACTCGGGCAAAAATAAGGGAAAATAAAAAAAATGTACACCCGCTGAGTTGAAAAGCCGCATTGGACATCTCAGGCAAAAATGGGTATCCCGGTGGATTGAAAACCCGAAAGGGCAATCCACGCAAAACAAGGGAATAAGCAAACAAATGCATTCTGAATTCGTCTATATCACTTACAACACGGCAAGCTTCGAAAGGTTAAAGCGTCCGTCAGGATCAACCTCCTTCAGAAAGCAAGATAAGAAGAACGTCAAGGTCATATGGGTCATAACAAAGGGAAGCTCACTGAAGCATCGTGAACATTGCCAACACCTTTTACTTTTCTCAATTTGTAACAATCTCCTCATTTTAGGGGATCTGTTTCTTTAACTGTACTTGCCAATTCAGGGCACCCAGCTTAATAAAATCAGAGTTTTCAGTCACACTACGTCTTGTACATTCCTATTTCGTTTGCAAAAATGTCCAATATCCATAATATTTGCATAAAACAGATGTGCCTTTCTAATTACATGCTTGCAGGAAATGTATTTACTTCCAGGAATATCTAACCCCTATGATGGAATCCGGTAAGGGATGCCTTGGGATACTAGTGCGTTTCTTTGTCTTAGCAGGATTGCAGGTATTCAATGCGCAACATGGGGCATGCCAAACATACTTCCTCCCCTAACAGTATCTGGAATGTTTTTCCCCAGCAAAGTTGCCAAAGAAACATTTCCCCAGCACATCTTCTTCTAGCAGCATCAGAAAATGCTCATTTCCCCAGCTGAGTTGTCAAATCTCCTCATCCTCAGCAGGATCCTCATAGAAATCTCTAGGAAGATCATTCAGTGATCTTTCCTTCCCCAAACTAAGTGCCATATCTCTCATCCCCAGCAAAGTCAAGGGAACCATCTCCCCGCAGAGTTCCAGACTCTATCCAGAAGAGCAATGCCTGAAGTCCTTACACAACAAAGTGACAGAAGCTTCCTCATCCCCAGCTGGGATATTTCTACCGGATAGATCTATCAGCGATCTAGTTCCCCTAGAAGAACCATATGTTTTATCAGATCTACCAATGATCTCATCCCCAGCTGGGATTCTCTTTCAAGCAGATCAGCCGGAGATCTTCGCAGTAACGGGATCCGAATCCCGGACCGGTTTCTTTTGCATGATCATAGCATTCACATCATTTCCCCCCAGAGCGTGGCATTCCGTCTAATACGGAGCATTACGGCAAAAATCAAACATATTGCATGATCACAAGTCAGGTTCGAACCAGTCACCTGTAAATGTCAACAGTACCTCATCAGCAATATACAAAATTCATCCCTTGCACATAAAATCCAAAGCGTCCCCTTTGCACTCTCAAATACTTATACATATCCCTTTTGACACTCGTCCGTGTCACCTTTCCCCAGTAAAGTCGCCAGAACACTTTCTACATACAAGATACTTGCCCACAACTTGTTCTTCTCGACACTCGCCCGTGTCATCTCATGTTATCCCCTGCAGATATATCTATACACTCTCTTGACGCCCGTCCGTGTCACCACTCCCCAGCATGTTTTCCAAGTCACTTATTGCAAATCAATCACTTGTTTATAATAAACTCTCATCGACATCCGTCCATATCATCCTATCCCCGCAGGTCACCAGATATATCTATACACTCTCTTGACGCCCGTCCGTGTCATACTCATCCCCAGCAAGTTGAACACTCGTCCGTGTCTAGCTCATACTCCATAATACTTGTTTTTTTATACAGATACTCGTCCGTATCTTGTATACCCTTATTCCCCACAGATTCAACACTCGTCCGTGTTCTTTGTTAACCAGTTGGTACTCGTCCATATCATCATCTCAGAACACGCGTCAACGTTTGTTTCTACCGGTACTCGTCCGTATCACGATCTTAAGGATGCTCGTCCGCATCTTTAATCTATACACAGTGTCAAGACACTTATACCTATTTATTTTGGAAAGCATATACACTCGTCCGTGTTTACCATTCCCTAGCAAGTCCCCAACAAAGCAACTCTTTTCCTATCTGACATTCGTCCTATGTCATCGTACTTCCGACGGCCGTACCCTGCCAGGTGATCGTCCTTCACCTTTTGATGACCGTCCCTCATCCTTTCCCCATTGGAGTCTCCGTTATTGGAACCCTTTTCTATCCCGCATTCGTCCTATGTCGTGATAAAGAACAGCCGTCCCCTGCTAAGGTGATCGTCCTTCATCATTTTATCCGATGGCCGTCCCCATCGTTGATCTTTGTTATCTGACATTCGTCCTATGTCATGATAAACCCCGAGAGCAGCCGTACCCTGCTAGGTGATCGTCCTTCACCTCTTGATAATCGTCCTTCATCATGCTTATCCGATGGCCGTCCCCAACGTCGACCTTTTTCTATCCGAAATTCGTCCTATGTCATGATAGAGAGCAGCCGTCCCCTGCTAGGTGATCGTCCTTCACCTTTGATGACCGTCCCTCATCGTTATTTCATTCATTCTTTAACCCGAGGGCCGTCCCCGTCGTGGTCCCTTTCCCTTTCCCTGATGATCGTCCTTCATCAGTTTAGCCCGATGGCCGTCCCCATAGTTGTTTACTTTACCTTGCAAACCTGATGGCCGTCCCTATCATTGCCTTTACTTTAATCCCCAGAGAATCTTGTTTCCTTTACTTGATGGCCTTCCCCATCATAATCTCTTTATTTCCCCAGCATGTCGGCCGTCCCCGTCATTACTTTATCCCCAGCAGTCGTCCTCTGTTCGATGGTCGTCCTCTATCGCCCGCACCTTATAATCATACTATACTTTATTTTACAACTTATCCCTTTTCTTCTTCTCCCCAGTGAGTGCAAATTTTAGTCTGTCTTTGGTATTCAACCATAAGTTATCTTGTTTGTCTGTTAAGCCAGGCGCTTACATCCTGCACAGCTAACTCATGTTTGAATAGGGGCAGCTGTAAACACCCCAAATTTTCCCTCACTAAGTTCACACCATGGCTTGTGATCTTTCATATTTGCATTAGTTTAAACATACCATCTCATATTGCATTCACTGCATTATTATTCAAATTCATCTGCATCTAGGGTTTGTGATCTGAACAGTCCAAGGATCCATCTGAGCCACTCCAAAGGTTACCAATCATTCCAAGAGGGTCCATGTATGTTCAATCATCATTTTACATCCCTAAAAGATCAAGGAAGTCAAAGAATCACAAGAACTGGCAAAGCATGGAAGTAGGGCTAGGGTTTCACTACACAGATGACCTGAAATTAGGGTTTTGGTTTCAGAAGCCATAACTCCAAATTTTTTGGTCATTCTTGATTCTAATGGTCTCAATATGTTATAAGGATCATGTGTACCAAGTTTGATGAAGAAATTCATTATGGAAGTCATCTGTCCACTGGGTAACTTCTTGAGCAAGTCAGAGCAAAATCAGGGCATCTGAGGTCCCCATCCATGGAACCAAAGTGGATTTTTCATCACATTGAAGTTATATGATCTTTATTTAATCATTTAAGGGCTTGGAAGTTCACAAAATTGAAGAAAAGTGAGCTAAACCAGCCAAAAATGGAAATGACTTGTAATGTAAACTTTCCATTTTGGGAAAGTTTTTCAACCTCCTCTTTCTCAACGAAAAATGCTTCAAATGAAAAATTGTTGGTCATGAAAGTTGTAGATTGGATCCTTCCCTTTTCAAAAAGTACAAGAACAAGTTCTAATTCATTATAGAACTCAAGTTATGGCTTGTAAAAGTTGGCAAAAATCACATAATTTTCAAGAATGCTTTTTGCAAAACCACTTGCCAAGGCATTTTGTGACTTCAAATACACCTCTAAGCATCATAACATCATAGTGCATTTCCTTAAGACCAGAATTGCCCAAGGAACCATGCTTTTTCATGTCTTGCATTTCAAGAATTTCAAAAGGGGCCAAACTTCATAGAATTTGCAAAATGACACATAACCTTTCACAAACTTGCTGAATTGCCTCAAAACCATTTCCATGGACCTCCTTGATCTCAGCTGCACAAAGACAAGCCAAAAAGCCAGCTGCACCATTGCCCATACCTCAAGTACACAAGTTGGTGACTTTTTGCAACTTGCCCATACCAATCAACTGCAACCACCACGCACTCTCTGGCCTATCACTACTTGTTATGTGGATCAAACCCAAGCCATAACACACAACATTGCAGCCTGAAACCTCAGAATCCTCAAGTTCCACAAAATCCCCTCATTTGCAAAATCTTTCGAATCTCTCAGCTCACATAATCAATCTTTAAACTTCTTTCACCATTCATCTCAGAATCTTCAATAGACCACAAAGCAACCATTAAAACAACCAAAAACACCCCATAGCCAAAACACGATTCTTGGCCAGTTGAGGTGCAATCACACAAACCAGGCAAAACAAACTCCTTCCAAGCCTCAAAGCTTCTTCAGAAGGATCATTAGAGTGAGTTTGCACAAGAGAGGTGACCAGAAAGCTCCAAACCGAGGAAGCTCAAGCTCAGGTATCTCCTTTAAACTTTTTTCCAGAAATGTTATTTTAAGTTCTTAGAATGTTCATTATGTTGTGCTGATCATGTTGATACCTTTAGTTTTGAAAATGGTTGCGTATTGAGCATTTACTGAGCTTCTGAAACTTTTGCCGTTTTTGAGTTTCTCTTCGAATCTTGTGATTTAGCCATTAGAAATTTGTTTTGAGAGTGGATTTGAGTTCAGGGAGATGAGAAGAGTTGATCTGGAGCTTTAGAGCTCCAGAAATGACCTAGGGTTGGAGTTTGGGGTTTGCTCAGGGAGAAGCTGGCTGGAGAAGATGACCGGAGGTCTTCTCCGGCCACCTGAAAGTGATTAAGGTGTTAATTAGGGTTAGGGCAAAGTTTAAATGAGGGCCGTAGGATTTGATCTTCCCGCGTGTGATGGATGGTGTGGATCATTTCATTAACTTTAATTCTGGATTAATTAATTAATTAGGATTAGCTGAGTTTGAATTTCGTCCATTAGATTGCGCGCCAGGTCAAACCTAATTCCCCTAGAATCAATCTAAGCCCTTGGATGCGCATACTTCTTGTTTTATTTAATTTTTATTTAATTTTTTCTTATTTGTTTTGCACAATTTATTAAAAATAGCTAGAAAATTCCAAAAATTATTTTCTTTTGCATTTTTACTTCAAATATTTTTATCAACCAGAAAACATTTTTAATTTTATTTTTTCGCATTAAAAAATCATTTTTAAAATATTTAAATGTTTATTTTAATTAATTAATGGAAATTAATTAATTAAAATATCATTTAGGTTTCTAAAAATCCCAAAAAAACTCACATTCTATCTTAGGACATTTAGAAACATTATAATTCCATTCATACAAATTTTGTTTTGGTTTTGAATCATCTCTGACATTTTTCTTGAATTTAGGGTTCATAAAAATCCTATTTTTGAACCCTAACTTCAAGAATTCTTTTCTGCCTAACCATGAATGGTATGACATTGATTCTTTTTGCATTGATCTTTATATAGCATGTAGTATCTAACATATTTTTTTCATAAATGTATTCTGCATTTTTAATTTGATTTGCATTTTTCCCCTTTAGGTACCTTAAAACCCTAGATAACTTAGAAAAATCACAACTTCCATTAGGTTAAGAGTTAGGTCTCCTCCTTTGGGGTGTGATATCATATGGGGTTAGGGTTCCTTTGAATTCATTTTCAATTTTTTATCTTATGATTTGCTTCTGGTTTTGACTTTTGCATCTCATGTTACATTAAAACCCTAATTTCTCATGTTCATTTGCATACATCTTGCATAAGCATTCATACATGAACTTGCCATGACATTTCATACATTCACATGACTTCTAAGACATCATAGGACACTTTAGAATCATACTTGATCATTTCTTCATCCATTTGCCATGATATGCATTCATTACATTCCATGAGCTTTCATGTGTTTTCATGCATCCTATATGCTTCATTTGCATTCTCATCTCTTGTATGATCATTCATAACTCTTGACATGCTTTCATATCATCTCATAGAATCATTTGCATCATGAATGTGCTTTGTTTTTGGTTTGCATCCTTGCATACATTCCATTTTCATTTCATTCTTTCTTTTATGCTAACCATTTCAGGTGGTAAGTACTTTGAGAAGTGAATTTGCCTTCACTTATCACTTCTTTTCTCTTTCTCTCTTATGCATCATTGCTAAAATTTGCTTTTGATTTAGAGTGAGCTTGCTCATTCATGTTCTTCCTCCATTTTCTTTCTTCAAGTAACTTATCTTCTTCAGTGAAGTAAGTTAACTTGTTTCTTCTGCTTCCCCTCCTTTCATCTGCTTCTTCCTTGGTGGCCTTGAAGATCTCTTGCAAGCCTCACAAACCATAGGAACATCCAAGCATGAAAATAATTAGGGTTTTGATTAGTCCCCCTTTAGTTTTACCTTTGTGTCATCTTTTGTGTCTCTCTTCTCATCTCATAATCAGAGACTAAACCTTTAAGGTTTTAAGGCTTTGTGATTAAGGTTATGCCTGCATCCTTCTCTTAGGATGGAGTGTATAACTTTAATCCTAAGTATTAAACCTTTAATGTGTTTAAATCTCTTAATCAATCCATCTAATAATCACTAAGACAATAGCTTGTAACTTGGGCCTTGCATTAGGGTTCTAATTCTTCCTTAATTGGTTAAGAAGGACTAACCCTAGTGTTAATGGATAAGTCCCCCTCAAGTTGTCTTACAAATCATAAAACTCATTTATTAATCTCACCATTAACTAAAATCCACTTTAATAAAGGTTTGTTTTGTCATGAGGTTAATCCCTAATCATGGATTAAGTTGAGGTATCTTCCTTAGCTTAAATGTTCTCATCTATTATCCTTCTATTAGGATGGTGTAATGAGTCCATTAAATCCTTGATTATGGCTTAAACTCATTACTTAACACCAAACAAAAACTCCAAAAAATGTCTAAATAATCACAAGTAGGTTAATGATCTTAATCCTACATCATGGTAATTAAGTTTGAGGTGTTTACTTCATGCTTAAGGTACTCTCATTACCCCTAATCAAAGGGAGGATGTGATGAGTTTACTAACCCTTGGTTTAGGCTTAAGCTCATTAACTTATGACAAACCCAAAAAGAGATAAAATATGGAAAGCACCAAAAACAAACAATAATCGTCTCCTTCGGGATTATTTTCTCATCATATTCACTCACAAACGAGAACATGCTTCTTCCGTCTAATGCAAGACAGTCAGCACTCGAGCCAGACGAGTCATACACTTGAGCATAGGCAAGCAAGCTGTTCATCAGTCAATTTATCTTTCAGTCTCTTTGAGTCGAACTACGGTGTTCTGACTTCCTCATTGCACGAGAGGATACGTAGGCATAACTTAACAGTTATCGAACAAAAGTCTCTGTCTCCCCCCTCTTCCAGCATTATTCTTTAAGCCTCATTCCTAAGCACTACATTTCACTTTCTTACACTGACACTTGTACATTCTTTCCCATCTTTTGCACACAGTTAGCACATACACTACCCCTTTAAACACAAATATTTTAAGCGTGGATCCTGTCGAGTACGACGGACAATCTGGGTGCTAATACCTTCCCAGGTTGTAACCAACCCCCTTTCTCAGTTTCTCTGGCTCGCGACCGTCTTATCCATATTTTCCTAGGTTTACGCAGCATTACCTTTCCTTCGGGATAAAAATGCCTAGCTGGCGACTCTTTTCACCTTCATAAAGAGAATCAAAGGAAACAAAATTGACAATTAAAACTGAAAATCAACAATCAAAACATCTAAAAGCTTCTTCATACCACATACATCTCAAATCAAGCATAAACAATCTAAAACAAGCAACTGGAACCAATCTGAAGCAACTAAGTTAGAAATACAAACTTGGGTGAAGCTTGTTTTAATGTTTTTTGAAGAAAACTAGAGATATTTGGATCCTTCTTGAGCTTATACTTAGCCAAATAAAGGCTTAAAGCTTGAAGTAGATGCACAAAGTGATGGAATCCGAAAGTGTGTGTGTGTGTGCTTCAACTTCCACTATGGCGTTCTTCAGCTTCTAAAAATGGAGATCATGGGATAAGCAATGTGATATTAAGAGCAAATCATATGAATGATGGATGCAATGGAAGTTGTGATGAGAGAAACAAGATCTGAGTTCTTAAGAGAGAAAGTGATGTGAATGAAAAAAAATGAGAACCTCCCCTTCAATTTGCGTGAGAAAAACTTATATAGTCAGTAGGGTGCAAGATCAACTTGTGGTGTTTTGCAAAAGTTTGTTATGAAAAATGCAGAACATACTCGTGCATATCTTCTTCTTGGTTTTCAAATTCAATCCTATGTTATGAGGTGCATGATTTTATGGTGAGGATTAGTGTGTTGTTAGCATGACATGGTTTGATGATAATGAGATCACAAATCCGATGGTGATACTTGTAGAAGTTGGTGGGAGTGCATGGGATGGATCACATGTGATATTTTTCATTCTTGGTGTAAAAGTGTGATTAAAGTGGTGATTAAAAGTGTGGGTGGAGAGAAATGGAATGAAGGAAGTAGGCGTGTAAAGATTGTGAAATATCTTGCTGATTCTTTTCCTCTTTCTCAACCAATCACATGCCTTTTTGTGCCACCTTTTTCCCTTAAAATTCCACTAACCATGCAAACGAAAATCATAGAGTATATGGAACTTGGTCACATGAAGAAGAAAAATGACTCACTAAAACAAGAGTGTAGTGACATGAGAGAAAAAATGTGACACAAAAATATAAAAATAATGGACCAATCACAAATTGACAAGTGTGCACCAAAAAAACCCTAAATATGCATCAAACTTCAAAAATTCACATCTTGAGTTCTAAAAATGATATGAAGGTGTTATTGGACATTTTGGAAAGTGAAAATCAATATCTACAACTTTCATGTTCAAGGAAAAATCATTTGGAGCTTTTTTACACATGAAATAATAACTTGAAGATTAGGGCAAATACTTCCAAAAATAGAAACTTCTAGCTTGAAACTTCCAAATTTAGCAACTTTTGCACATTCTTGATTTTTGACATTTGAGATCATCGAAGCCATTCTTTTATCAAATATGGGCTCATGGAGTTAATGAACATGCTTGAAACCCTAAAAATCCACTGGTTGACTTTTCTTTGGCACAATTGACTTCTTTCTTCATGCACAAGTAACTGGATCATTGCATGACTTTCTCAATGAATTTTTGAATCAAACTTCATCCACAGGCCTTATATATCACATGGAAGCTTTTTTACCACAATAATTGGTCAAAGCTATAAGGATATTGTAACGCCCATATAATATATATCTAGAATAATATCATACAAGTGTTATATTGGTACTGACACCATCGTAAGATGCCTAATAGCATAATTCACATTCTTGACCAATTCTAAAATTCTATACAACAATGGTACAAGACACGGAAATCATACTAAAAATAAAATTACTAAGATCAATACAATATCCATTATTGTACGAAAGATAGAAAATACACAGCAGAAACTAAAGTCTATGCTTCTCTTGAAACATCCTGAACATAGCTCCACTTGTAAATCAAACCTGCATAAGAACCTGAAAAGCAACAACAATAGTGGGGTGAGATAACAACATCTTAGTGAGTTCCCTATCTTATGGATTATATTGGCTCTACAAGGTTCTAACAAACCTAACTCATGTCTTTGATCACTTCTCTATAAGGAGCCAGAACAAGATGGAATATAAAACACCCATACCACACACACAACACTAAACGAGTGGAATATCAACCTCAAGCCTTTACAGATGCTTCCTGTGGGACTAAAGGTAATCCACCTCAAGACTTACTCAAGACTTTATGGAGGGCTCGATATAACGCTCACCCAAGTCTTTACGGATGGTTCCCGTGGGACTAAATGTAACCCACCTCAAGACTTACTCAAGACTTTACAGACGACTCAATATAACACTCACCAAGTCTTTACGGATGCTTCCCGTGGGACTACAGGTAACCTACCTCAAGACTTACTCAAGACTTTACAGAGGGCTCGATATAACATTCACCTAAGTATTCACGGATGCTTCCCGTGGGACTAAAGGTAACCCACCTCAAGACTTACTCAAGACTTCCTGTGCAATCTAGTGTAGCACTCACCTCAAGCCCTTACAGATGCTTCTCATGGGACTAAAGGATAACTCACCTCAAGACTTACTCAAGACCTTACGGAGGATTAACTAACATACACACCTCAAGTCTTTACGGATGCTTCCCGTGGACTAAAGGTAACCCACCTCAAGACTTACTCAAGACTTCGCTGAGGATCTAGCGTAATGCACACTCAAACCACTACCCATACCTCACCAACGGTACCTCAAGCCTTTACAGATGCTTCCCGTGGGACTCAATGTAATACCCACCTCAAGGCTTACTCAAGACTCTACATAGGACACCGTGTAATACACACTTCAAGTCTTTACGGATGCTTCCCGTGGGACTAAAGGTAACCACCTCAAGGCTTACTCAAGACTCTACGGAGGATCCAGTGTATTACGTGACAACGATTCACATTAACCTAGGGTAGTCCTAAACATCTCACAAGTTATACCATCTAACAATCTCTAGTCACAACACTAGGCCATACTATAGGTTTATGGTAAAATTTCCTCCCTCTTTCTCCATTCTTGATGCTTTTAATTATATAGTTCTTAAGCATATAATTATAACATTTTAATTGAATTATCACCATTAAACAATTCTCATAATAATCTCATTGTCTCTACTTTCGTTCAATTCTCATGGTTCAACATATACAACGCAAACCGATTAGCACCCCAATTCCCTAATTGGCATAATTACGGTTAATCGGAAAAGTTGGGTAAAAGTCGGCTCAAAATAAAATTTCTTAGCATCATAAGATAGTTCATGTTTTTAGCTTCAAAACAATATGTGAACACTAAAAACGGATACCCGAAACAAAAGTTACGAATTAAAACGTGAAATAAAAATAACACTTCTAGTCTCGCTAAGCGCCCCCTCCTCGCTAAGCAAGCTACACCAGAAAAACCTACAGTCTCAGGAAAAGGACCGCTCGCTAAGCGAGCTCTGTGAAAACAACAAAAAACAGTTATGGGAAACACTTCTCCTCTATGCCAAAACTCACCCAAATCTCACGAAAATAGAGAAACCAAATACAAAACATGTATATAATCATATATTAACCATCATACTTTGATTTTATCGAGTTTTAACCGTTTAATCTTTTGATTCTAAGATTTTTCTATCAAAACCCTAAAACTCATAAACTCTAAAACTCAACCAAAATCTAAAACAAAAGCTTCTAACTAAGAACCCACCTTGTGATCTACGAGGAGTTTGATGTAGATGAAGATTTGATGAAGAAGAATGATGAATCCAAGCTCTCTAGCTTCTAGGGTTTTCCTCTTTTCAATTTTCCTCTTCTCTTCCCTTTTCTTCTTCTTTTCCTTTCTTATCTTTCCTCACTAACTTTCTTTTCGTTCTTTCTCTTTTTATAACACATAACTAGTTTTCTTTCTTTTAAAAACAAACAATGTATAATATACTGATATAAAATAGTTAGTATTCTAACGTTTCCAAAATGAGTGTATCCAAAAATGTCTCTGGGTCGAATATTCAATAAAACCTCTGAGTCGGATAATACTAATTAATTAACTTAAGTTCTTCGGTTGCTCTAATTATTTTCAATTGAAACTCTCAGAGCACACCGGAACCCTATTAATCTCAATTAATACAATCCAGAGTATTTTATTAAATACAGGGTATTACATCCTCCCCTCCTTAAATTGAAATTCATCCTCGAATTTCCTTTACTCCATAACAACAATAGTTTACATTACTCTCTCGGATCCATATTAATCCTTAGTTCTCTTACATAATCTGACATACTCAAATCTAACTATTGACTTCGCAGCTCAAAGTCCTCGTTTTCATAACAAATCAAACTTCATGTCTTTACTCATATACTTGTTCACACATTAGGTTAACTTCTTAACTTACCAATTTCGCAAATCATCTGTTGTTTCATACTGAATCTCTTAGGCTTATCTCTCTACAGAGAAGCATACCACTCTGATTCCTTCTATTGATTCATATCACAAAGGCATAACGTTCCAACTCAATCTCGGGACAACAAACACTTGAAAAAACTCCACAAGGTATCATTGTGAAAACTTATCTACACACAATTTCACGCGAAAGTTCTTATAAAAAAATTCTTCAATTACTAAAACCATTCCATAGTTATCAAACAACTTCTGTACCAATTCCACTTGACTCTACATCATACACTGTAGCCATTTATGTCTGGCGCTTCATCCTTTCGATATCTTACTTAAGGACAACACTCTTAGAACAAAATTCTCTTATCTCAACACTTATAAATAATTCTCCCCTGATTCCCAACAATTCTACTGAACTCTTTCATCTGTCTTATTCCAATACACTTTCAAAGTCTAACAGTTGATATACCATAATTCTCAAACAACATTACATAGTTGATAGTCTGCGGAGAACACACGTATCCATTGGAGCTCTCACCAACCAACGAAACAAAACTTGCATACATTCAGGGATATAACATTTTACTTATCAACTACTCAATAATAACCTCGGTCCAAACTCTTCAACGACAGAGGTACATGGATTTGTACCGTTGCAATCATAACTTATACAATTCCGATTCCATTCTAAACACGAAGCAATCTATCCAATTAAGCTTAACAAATATGACCATGGTTACTATACTCCATATCAATTCTTTTTACAGAATTTCATTCACTTAAAGTTCTGTTGACACAAGGTCTCCATTAATAACAACATAGTAATATCACATAAATTACAATCATTAGTGAATCACTCGTACCAAACTGAAATCACCCTTAGTAGACATGTGGATTTCCAGAACACTTGCCTATTGCATACAATATTCCACTTACTCACCTTGGGAGACCATAATAAACTGACCAATTGTTCGCCTCTTAACTAAACAATAATTCGGATAACAAACCATTTCTTGGAAGATGAACACTTCATGAGTCTCTTATAACTTCTCAATTTAGTTCCTCAATAGTCGCAATGGAAACACACCAAAAATTCAAATCATTTACTGTCTACCAAACATGCTCAAAAGAAAGTCCAACACTTTGTCCACTGACGCTTGAACGAAAGCTAAAACGGACTTACAGTTCAGAAATTACGATCCTCTAAAGTCCTTCACAAAAGTCCTGTGTCAATCAATTACCTATCCGAGGCTAAACGGTCGAACACAACTGTTACACCCTAATTTTTGCCCTAAGTTTTCTTCGCATTTTCATCTGCATCTTGCATACTGTCGCTCCCAAAAGATGAGACTGGCTCAAAATAAGGTACAGACGCGAACGGTCGGCGAAGGGAGGGTGTGAGAACACACAGGAAAAGAAAAGAGACGCCAGCTAGGCATTTTTATCCCGGAGGAAAGGTAATGCTGCATAGACCTAGAAAGATATGGATAAGACGGTTGCGAACCAGAGAGACTGAGAAAGGGGGTTGGTTACAACCTGGGAAGGTATTAGCACCCAGATTGTCCGTCGTACTCGACGGGATCCACGCTTAAAGATTTGTGTTTTAAAGGGGTAGTGTCAGTGCAATCTGTGTATAAAAGAGCTGGAAAAGGATGTACAAGTGTCAGTGTAAGAGAAGTGAAGTGTGTAAGTGAAGTGTCAGTGTAAGAACAAGAATAAGATGCTCAAGATCATGAGGCTTAAAGAATAATGCTGGAAGGAGGGGGAATATACATAGACTTTTTTTTGTTCGATAACTGTTAAGTTATGCCTACGTATCCTCTCGTGCAATGAGGAAGTCAGAACACCGTAGTTTGACCCAAAGAGACTGAAAGATCAATTGACTTGTGAACTGCTTACTTGTCTATGCTCAAGTGTATGACCTGTCTGGCTCAGGTGCAAACTGTTTTGCATTAGACGGAAGAAGCAAGTTCTCGTTTGTGAGTGAATGAGATGAGAAAAGAATCCCGGAGGAGACGATTATTGTTTGTTTTTGAGTTTTCAATCTTTTATTGCTTTTGAGAGTTTGTCATAAGTTAATGAGCTTAAGCCTAAACCAGTGGATTTAGTAAACTGATCACATCTTCCCTCTGATTAGGGGTAATGAGAATACCTTAAGTGTGAAGTCAGCTTCTCACACTTAATCACCTTTGATGCAGGATTAAGATCATTAACCTACTTGTGATTAATTAGATGTTTTTTGTTGTTTTTGTTTAGTGTTAGGTAATGAGATTAAGCCATAATCAGGGATTAAACAGACTCATTACACCATCCTAATAGAAGGATAATAGATGAGAATGTTTAAGCTGAGGAAAGCTCCTCAACTTAATCCATGATTAGGGATTAAACTCATGACAAAACAAAGCCTTTATTAAGTGGATTTTAGTTAATGATAAGATGATGAAGTGAGTTTTAGGGTTGGTAAGACAACTTGAGGGGGACTTGTCCATTAACACTAGGGTTAGTCCTTCTTAACCAATTAAGGAAGAATTAGAACCCTGATGCAAGGCCCAAGTTACAAGCTTGATGTCTTGATGATTATTAAGTGAATTAATTAAAGGATTTAAACACATTAAGGGTTTAACACTTAGGATTAAAGTTATACACTCCATCCTAATAGAAGGATGCAGGTATAAGCTTAATCACAAAGCCTTAAAGCCTTTAGGGTTTAGTCCCTGATTATGAGATGAGAAGAGAAGACTCAATGATGACACAAAGGTAAAACTAAATGGGGGGACTAATTAAACCCTAATTGTTGTCATGCTTGGTTGTTCCTAAGGTTTGTGAGGTTAACAGGAGAAATCTTCAGAGGAACCACCAGGAAGCAGATGAAAGGAGCAAAAGAAGCAAAGTAACTTGCTTCATTTAAGAAGACAAGTCACTTGAGGAAAGAAAGTAAAAAGAAGAAGAATGAGCAAGCTCAATCTCAAACACAAGACAAAATGCAGCAATGATGCATAAGGGACATGAAAAGAGATTATGAGAAGTGAAGGCAAATTCACTTCTCAAAGTAACTTACCACCTGAAAAGTTAGAGAAAGGAATGCAATGAAATGCAAAATGAGATGAAGTGGCATGATGCAAACCAAAACCAGAAGCATAAGTATGATGATAATGATGCTATGAGATGATGCAAACATGAAACAAGGCATGAGGATGATCATACAAACATGTGGATGCAAGAGAAGCATGCTTAGAATCATGGACATACATGAAAAGTTATCAAATGCAAATGACATACAACATGGCAAATGAAAGATGCAATGATCAAACATGATTCTAACATGTCCTAAGATGTATTATGAATCAAATGGATGCACAAAATGTCATGGCAAGTCATGGTATGCAAGAAAATGGAAGATGGATGCAAATGAAAGCCCAAATTAGGGTTTATGATCAATGCACAAAACAAAGACCAAAACCAGAAGCAAACATCATGATAAAAAATTGAAAATGCATTCAAAGGAACCCTAAACCTATACAAACTCACTGCCCAAAGGAGGGGTTCTAACTCTTAACCTAATGAGGGTTATGAATTTCTCAAGTTTGTTAGTGTTTTAAGATACCTTGTCAAGAAAAATGTCAAACAAATAGGAAATGCAAGATCAATTCATGCCAATTTAATCCTATAAACTACATGCTATACAAGATGCAATGCAAAAAGAATCAAAGTCCAACTCTTAAAGGCTAGGCAGAAATGAATTTTTGAAGATTGGATCAAAATAATGCCTTGAAATGAAATTAATTCCATGGAAAATTGTCAAAAGACATCAAGATCAAAAAAGAAATTTGGTTTGAAGGTTGGACAATGTTTCTAAATGTTTTTAAATGTTTCATGAATTTTTTTGTGATTTTTAAATACCTAAAAGTATTTTTAATTAATTAATTCTCATCAATTAATTAAAAATAATATTTTAAATGATTTAAAAATATTTTTTAATGCAAAAAATAAAAATGAATTTTTTTTTGGTTTCTGAAAATTAATAAAAGCTTGAATAAAAATTTTCAGAATTTTTCAATGATTTTTACTATTTTAAATAAAATATAGAAAACAAATGGATTTAAATGAAAATAAAAATGAAATTAAACTGAAAAATGGAAAAGTATGCGCATCCAAGGGCCAGGATTCAAATTCCAGGGGGCGGGAGTTGACTACGTGCGCATTTGGACGGCTCACATTCAAACTTGGCTAACCCTAATTAATTAGCCCTAATTACTTTCAGGCGACCGGAACAATGTTCCGGTCGTCTTCTCCGGCAAGGTGTTCATGCTATCTCACTCCCTACGCATCAAAACTCCACTAAAATCTCCAGATTTCATCCTTAAACATCACTGAACCTAAACCCCACCCCAAAATCCATTTATTTTCACTGAATCATAAGAATCAAAGCAAAAATCAATTCACGGGCAAAGTTTCAGAACAAGCATACAACCTCAAAACTCAATTATTTTCAAAAATAAAAGGCTCAGTGAACTCAGGGAAGCATGTAGATCATTTTAGAAACAAGAGATAAGAGTTCTGGAAAAATGAATTTCCATGGCTACCTGAATCGAAGCTTTGGTTTCTGGCACTTTCTGGCTGATGTCTTGCTTGCAATCAACTCCCCTGGACCTCCTGAGAAGCTTTCAAGGCTTGTTTGAAGTTTGTAATGGTTGGTTTGAAAGATGGCTGAAGTTCTGCTCAATGAGGGGCAGAAATCGTATTTTGGTTTCTGAGGGTTTCAGGCTATGGTGATGGGTGCTTTGTGATCAGTGAAGCATATGGAGATTGTTTGTGAAGTTGGTTTATGTGTTTGAGGCTTATGTGATGAGTTTCGAAGAGTTTTGCAAATGGAGCATAAACTTGAAAACTAGGGCTTTGGTGTGTTTCAGCATGAAGTGTTATGTGCTTTGGCTTGCTTTTGATTTGTATAAACAATTGTGATTGGTCAGAGAGTGGGTGCTGGTCTATTGTGATTGGTATGGGTCTTTGGCCAAAATGTCAACTTGATTTGTACTTGAGGTATGGGCAATGGTACAACTTGCTTTTTGGCATGCTTGGGCTCAGCTGAGTTTAGGGAGAGCCATGGAATGGTTTATGAGGTGATTCAGCAAGTGGTTTGTAACTTATGATAAGTTTTGCAATTTGATTCAAGTTTGGTTCCTTTGAGATTTCTTGAAGTTCAAGGCATGAAATGAGATGATTCTTGGGCCAATTCTGATTTTTAGAGGTCATGTAATCATGTTGTGAAGAAATTGTACACATTTGAGGTCTTTAGAACACTTGATCAAGTCATTTTGCAAAATGCCTCTTTGGTGTAAAACTTCAAATTTTGTGATTTTAGCCAACTTTGACAAGCCATAACTTTTGATCCAAAATGAATTAGGTCATGTTCCCTTACTTTTTGAAAAGGGAATGATCCATTCTACAACTTTCATGACCAAAGTTTTTTCATTTGAATCATTTTTGGATCAAAAAGCAAGGGTTGAAAAAGTTTCCCAAAATGGCAATTTCATTAAAAAGTCAACTTTCCCAAAAAGTCAACTTTGCAAAAGACTTGGAATTCTTCAATTTTGTGAACTTCCAACTTCTTATATGATCAAATAAAGATCATATACAATCAAAATGATGAAGAACAACCTTTGGTTGGGTCATTGGTGGCCTCAGATGCCCTGATTTTGCACTGACTTGCTCAGAAAGTCAACTCTTGATCAGATGACTTCCTCATGGAATTTCTTCATGAAAATTGATATGCATACTCCCTATACCATATAGAGACCAATAGAAACAAGAATGACCAAAAAATTGGAGTTATGGCCTCTGAAACCAAAACCCTAATTTTAGGTCATCTGTGCAGTTAAACCTGGCTCTTCTTCCATACCAATCTCAGTTCTTGTGATTCTTTGACATTCTTGACTTTGAGAGGATATAATATGATGTTTTAACATACATGGACCCCTTTGAAGTGATTGATGACCTTTGGAGTGGCTCAAATAGCTCTTGGATTGCTCAGATCACAAACCCTAGATGCAGATGACTTTGAATCTATGCAGTGAATCAAAATGTGATATGAGATGCTATGATTGAGTTTATGCATATGAAATGATCACAAGCCATGGTGTGAATGGGTGAGGGAAAATTTGGGGTGTTTACAGCTGCCCCTATTCAAACATGAGTTAGCTGTGCAGGATGTAAGCTACGGCTTAACAGGCAAACAAGATAACTTGCGGTTGAATACCAAAGACAGTCCAAAATTTGCCCTCACAGAATGAAGAAGAAAAAGGGATATAGATTGTAAAAGAAAATAAAGTATATTGTAAAGAGTGGGCGACGGAGGACGACCGTCGAGCAGAGGACGACTGCTGGGGAAAGAGCAATTACGGGGACGTCCGACATGCTGGGAAAAGTGCGAAAACTAAAGCAATGCCGGGGACGGCCGACATGCTGGGGACAAAAGGGATTATGATGGGGACGGCCATCAGGTAAAGTTATAAGATTCTCTGGGGATTAATGAAAAATGATGGGGACGACCATCAAGTTCATAAAGTAATGTAAACAAACGATGGGGACGGCCATCGGGCTAAACTGATGAAGGACGATCATCAGGAAAAGGAAAAGGGACCACGACGGGGATGGCCATCGGGTTAAAGAATAAATGAAATAATGATGAGGGACGGTCATCAAAGGTGAAGGACGATCACCTGGAAGGGTACGGCTGCCGAAAATATTGCGACATAGGACGAATGCTGGATAAAAGGTCAACGATGGGGACGGCCATTGGATGAGCATGATGAAGGACGATCATCAAGAGGTGAAGGACGATCACCTAGTAGGGGACGGCTACTCTCAAGGTTTATCATGACGTAGGACGAATGTCAGATAACAAGATCATCGATGGGGACGGCCATCAGATAAAATGATGAAGGACGATCATCAAAAGGTGAAGGACGATCACCTAGCAGGGGACGGCTGCTAAAAATATCACGACATGGGACGAATGCCGGATAGAAAAGGTCAACGATGGGGACGGCCATCGGATGAGCATGATGAAGGATGATCATCAAGAGGTGAAGGACGATCATCTAGCAGGGGACGGCTGCTCTCAAGGTTTATCATGACACTGGACGAATGTCAGATAGAAAAGAAAATTTGTTTTGCTGGCGATCTACCGGGGAATAGTAAACACGGATGAGTGTTTATATCCAAGAAAATAAAGGTATAAGTGTTTAGATGTTTGTGTATAGATTAAAGATGCGGACGAGCATCCTTAAGACTATGATACGGACGAGTATCGAGTAGAAACAAATACTGACACGTGTCCAGAGATGATGATACGGACGGGTATCAACTGGTTAACAAGGAACACGGACGAGTATTGAATCTGAGGGGACTCTTCTGGGGAAAAGTAGACACAGGCGAGTGTCTATATTCAAGAAGACAAGAGTGTTTGACACAGTATATGGACTAAAGATGCGGACGATCATCCTTATGACTATGATACGGACGAGTATCAGGTAGAAACAAACGCTTGACGCATGCTCTGAGAGGATGGTACGGACGAGTACCAACTGGTTAACAAAGAACACGGACGAGTGTCGAATCTGTGGGGATATAAATGGTGTATACCAGATACAGACGAGTATCTATATAAGTAAAATAAGTATGAGTAGTGTATATTTGAGTGTTCAACCTGCTGGGGAGAGTGACACAGACGAGTGTCAAAAAGGAAAGTATAGTATAAACCAGTAAGTGCTTAACAAAGTGTTCAGGTAATTATGCTGGGGAAGTGACACGGACGAGTGTCAAGAAAAGTTATATATATATATATATAAGTATCTGTGAGTGCAAAGGGGACGCTTTGGTCTTCTACTGGGGATATGACACGGACGAGTGCCACAAGGAGCATATACTGATGTTTACGAATGTAAGGCAACTGCTTTAGCTTTAGCTCTCTGTTGGGGAATCTGGGGAGCATTCTGTATATTTTCGACGGGTTGTCGTTATTCACAAGTGTTTGATTCAGGACATGGCCTATGATTTATGCAATATGTTTGATTTTTGCCGTAATGCTCCGTATTAGACGGAATGCTACGCTTTGTGGGGGTGAATATGATGCGAATGCTATGATTATGCAAGGATACCAATCCGGGATTCGAATCCCGCTGTTGTGAAGATTTCTGGTCGATCTGTTTGAAGTGGACATCCCAGCTGGGGATGAGATCATTGGTAGATCTAACGCATATGATTCTGCTTGGGGAAATGGGTCAATGATAAACCTATTCCAGTAAATGGAGGACCCAGCTGGGGTTTGTAGAAGCTCTCGCCACTCTGTTGTGATTCCTTCATGCGTTGCTCTTCTGGATAGAGGCTGAAACTCTGTGGGGAAGTGCATCCCTGGCTTTTGTACTTGGCTGAGGAGGAAGAATGATTGGCACCTTGGTTGGGGAGAAATAACAAGTGGCAACTCAACTGGGGAGAAAACACTTTGAGTACTAAGACTGAGTGGGCGTTGATTTGCCAGCTTGCTGGAACCTTCATGCCCCATGTTGTGCTTTGAATGCATGCAATCCTGCAAAGATAGAAATGTACAAGTAATCCCGAGGTATCCCTTACCGGATTCCATCATAGGAGTTTAGACACTCCCGGGGGTAAGTATATTTCCTGCAAGCACGTATTCCTTAGAAAAGAAACATCTGTATTTATGCAATCAGTATCTTAAAGACATCGAACATTTTGCAAATGAAGAAATGTACGAGACGAGACATGACTGAAAATCTGATTTTATTGATTCATATGCCCTGAATTTGCAAGATACAGTCAAAGAAACATATCCCCTAGAATGAGGAGATTGTTACAAATTGAGAAACAAAATGCTGGCAATGTTGACGACGCTTCAGGGAGCTTCCCTTTTGCTATGACTCGTATGACATTCGACGTTCTTCTCGTCTTGCTTTCTGAAGAAGGTTGATTCTGAAAGAAGCTTGATCCTTTCGAGGTTTACCAAGTTGTAGATGATACAGACGAATTCAGAATGCAGTTGTTCGCTTACTCCCTTATTTGGCATGGATCGCCCTTTCGGGTTTTCAATCCATCGGGATACCCATTTTTGACTGAGCTGTCCAATGCGGCTTTTCAGCTCAGCGGGTGTACATTTTTGATTATTTTCCCTTATTTTTGCCCGAGTCTTTTTATTCTGTTTTTGACTCGCCGGGATGCCCTATTTTTGCCTGGACTTACATTCTGTTTTTATGTCCAGCGGGTCCTTTTTATGCGAAGTATTTTTTAACTGCATCTGAATTCACAGGGGACGGGAAGTCTTCACCATCCATGGTGCTGAGCATGAGTGCTCCACCAGAGAAAACTTTCTTTACCACGAATGGTCCTTCATAGTTCGGAGTCCACTTGCCCCTGTGGTCTGTATGAGGAGGGAGGATTCTCTTCAGCACAAGATCTCCTACTTGGTATTCCCGGTGCCTGACTTTCTGATCGAAGGCTCTCTTCATTCTTTTCTGATACAACTGCCCATGACAGATTGCAGCCAATCTTTTCTCTTCGATCAGACTTAGTTGTTCGTATCGGGACCAGACCCACTCTGCTTCGTTCAATTTAACATCCATTAGTACTCGTAAGGAGGGTAATTCAACTTCAACAGGTAGGACTGCCTCCATACCATACACAAGCTGATACGGTGTTGCCCCAGTGGATGTTCTGATTGACGTACGGTACCCATGCAAGGCAAATGGTAACATTTCATGCCAGTCTTTGTATGTAACTACCATCTTCTGCACAATCTTCTTGATATTCTTATTAGCTGCCTCAACAGCGCCATTCATCTTTGGCCTGTAAGGAGAAGAATTGTGGTGTTGGATCTTGAAGTCCCGACACAGTTCTGCCATCATTTTGTTGTTTAAGTTGGAACCATTGTCAGTAATGATTCGCTCGGGCACTCCATATCGACAGATGATATCTCTCTTCAGAAACCTGGCTACCACTTGCCTTGTAACGTTTGCATATGAAGCTGCTTCGACCCACTTGGTGAAATAGTCAATGGCAACCAGGATGAATCTGTGGCCATTTGAAGCAGTCGGTTCAATCTTGCCAATCATATCAATGCCCCACATAGCAAAGGGCCAGGGTGAAGACATCACATTCATAGGATTGGGAGGCACATGCACCTTATCTGCATAAATCTGGCATTTATGGCATTTTCTGGCGTAGGCGCAACAGTCGGCATCCATTGTGATCCAATAATAACCTGATCTTAGCAATTTCTTGGCCATTGTATGTCCTCCTGCATGGGTACCAAAGGATCCTTCGTGTACCTCATGCATCAACAAGTCTGCTTCTGTTCTATCAACGCATCTAAGGAGTACCATATCAAAGTTTCTCTTGTACAGGGAACCATCAGTGTTCAGAAAGAAACTACCAGCAAGCCTTCTTAAAGTCTTCTTATCATTGGAAGATGCCCCAGGTGGGTATGTTTGATCCTCCAAGAAGCACTTAATGTCATGGAACCAAGGCTTATCATCCTTAACAACATCTGCTGCGAACACGTATGCTGGTTTGTTAAGTCTGGACACTGAAATTTGAGGTACAAAGTTGGCAGTTTGAACTTTGATCATGGATGAAATGGTAGCCAGAGCATCTGCAAACTGATTCTCGTCCCGGGGGATATACTCAAGCTTGACTGTTGTGAAGAAAGTCAATAACCTCCTTGTATAATCCCTGTAAGGTATCAGATGATCCTGGTGTGTGTACCATTTGCCGTTGGTTTGATTAACTACCAGAGCTGAATCTCCGAATACAGTCAAAGTTTTGATCCTGAGGTCAATGGCTTCCTCAAGACCCATAATGCAAGCTTCGTATTCAGCTTCGTTGTTAGTGCAGTTGAAAGTGAGTTTCGCCGAGAAAGGCATGTGAACCCCCTTAGGTGTAATGAGCACTGCACCAACACCACGACCATTCATATTAACAGCCCCATCAAACATCATAGTCCATTCTTCTTCTGGGTCAGGCCCCTCAGTGTGAATAGGCTCTTCATGGTCTTTTGCTTTTATGAACATGATGTCTTCATCAGGGAAGTCAAATCTCATAGGCTGGTAATCATCAATAGGTTTCTCAGCAAGGTATTCAGACAATACACTGCCCTTGATGGCTTTCTGAGATGTGTACTGAATGTCATATTCCGTGAGGATCATTTGCCATCTTGCAACCCGTCCGGTAAGTGCTGGCTTCTCAAAAATATACTTGACTGGGTCCATCTTTGAGATCAACAAAGTAGTGTGGGTCAACATATACTGTCTCAGTCGGCGAGCAGCCCACGCTAAAGCACAACAAGTTTTCTCGAGCAGTGAATAACGTTGTTCACAGTCGGTAAACTTTTTGCTCAGGTAGTAAATTGCATACTCTTTTCGACCAGACTCGTCATGCTGGCCCAGCACACACCCCATTGACTCTTCTAATACTGTCAAGTACATGATTAGAGGTCTTCCTTCAACTGGAGGCATAAGGATTGGAGGTTCTTGCAAGTACCCCTTGATTTTGTCAAAAGCCCTCTGGCAGTCGTCGTTCCACCTGACCGTCTGTTCTTTTCTTAGCAGTTTGAACAAAGGTTCACAGGTTGCTGTGAGGTGAGATATGAACCGTGAAATGTAGTTCAATCATCCCAAGAACCCTCGAACTTCTTTTTCTGACTTCGGTGCAGGCATCTCTTGAATGGCTTTGACTTTATCTGGGTCAACTTCAATCCCTTTCTCACTTACAATAAATCCCAGTAGCTTACCGGATCGCACCCCGAATGTGCACTTGTTGGGGTTTAACTTCAGTTGGTACTTCCTCAGACGCTTGAATAGCTTCAGTAGATTTACCAGGTGGTCTTCTTCAGTGAGGGACTTGGCAATCATGTCATCCACATAACATTCGATTTCTTTATGGATCATATTATGGAATAATGTCACCATAGCCCGTTGATATGTTGCACCAGCATTCTTCAGTCCGAATGGCATCACCTTGTAACAGAACGTGCCCCAAGGTGTGATGAAAGTTGTCTTCTCCATGTCTTCAGGCGACATCTTGATCTGATTGTATCCTGAAAATCCGTCCATGAAGGAGAATACCGAGAACTGGGCCGTGTTATCCACCAATACATCGATGTGAGGTAATGGGAAGTCATCTTTCGGGCTGGCTCTGTTCAGATCCCGGTAGTCAACACACATTCTTACTTTGCCGTCTTTCTTAGGCACAGGTACTATATTAGCAACCCACGGCGGATAGCTAGTTAAAGCAAGGAACTCGGCGTCCCACTGCTTCTGTACCTCTTCTTTGATTTTCATTGCCATGTCTGGGCGAGTACGGCGCAGTTTCTGTTTAACCGGTGGGCAATCTTCTCTCAAAGGCAGCTTGTGCATAACAATATCGGTGTCCAGACCTGTCATATCCTGATAAGACCAAGCAAACACATCCACATATTCTTGAAGCAGGTCAATCAGTTGTCTCTTCACTGAGTCTTGTAAGCAGGCCCCGATCTTAACCTCTTTCACGTCTTCATCCGTACCAAGATTAATCGTTTTGACCTCCTCCTGATGAGGAGTGATAACCTTTTCCTCTTGTCTCAACAACCTAGCTAGCTCTTCAGGAAGCTCATACTCTTCTTCAACCCCTTCATCAGCTTGATTGATTGGATTGTCAAAGTCATACGAAGTCATAGCCGTGCTGTTGTCGGTGCGGTCTGGAAGGCACTCTCTGCAAGGGTTCAGTTTGTTCATTTTAGTGATTGATTTTAATCTTGTTTTAAAAAAAGTGAAATGAAGTTATCATTTTGAAAACATTGCCATTTATTTTTGTACAAAAAGAAAAATGGAAAAACAGCAAGCAGAAAAGAAAAAGACTCATTTGCAAAAGATGTCTGATTATCATTGATTGATCTATTTGCACAAAATTACAGATGGCCCGATTACAAAATGAGTCTTGTCATCTTGGGCAAGATGCAAGACTTGATGCATGCTTAAAATATACAAGAAATAATAATTACTCTGCAGGAGTAACTCTTATAATTTCCTGGGAAGACCAGTTTGAGATACTGCTCCCCGGGATCCTTGGACGTATCCAACTCTCCAGGTTGCGGTCACTTTCATCCTCGTCTTCCAAGTTGTTCACTGCATCGGGGGTGAGCATCCCCCCACTGACAAAATTGGGCTTCTTGGCAGCCTCTGCTTGATCTTGTTGAGTTGGTTTGTAACCCAACCCAAATCTATCCTCCTTCTTCTCTACGGGCAGCAACTTGCCCCAGCCTTGGGCAGTCCCCTCTTCAACAACCTTCCGGGCTTGCTGATAAGATGTCATTGAGGTTCCAGGTACAGCGGATGCTTCATTTATGTTCAAGGCCTCAAACCCTTGACTCATAGTTTCGTGGATCTCCCCATCCATCTCAATGTATTTGTATGTAGCCAGATGGCTAACAAAGATATCTTCCTCTCCACAAATGGTAACGACTTGGCCCTCCCACTCGAATTTTAACTTCTGGTGAAGGGTTGAGGTCACGGCGCCAGCGGCGTGTATCCATGGTCTACCCAATAGACAGCTGTAGGCAGGCTGTATATCCATCACGAAGAAGGTCGTTTTGAAAGTCTGTGGGCCAATCGTTACAGGCAACTCAATTTCTCCCAGAACTGATCTCTTAGAACCGTCAAAGGCTCTCACTACCAAGTTGCTGGGACGTAATGCCAGTCCTTCATACTCCAGTCTCACAAGGGCTTTTTTAGGTAAGACATTGAGGGATGACCCTATGTCTACCAGTACATGGGAAAGAACTGCACCCTTACACTCCAAGGTAATGTGCAAAGCCTTGTTGTGATTGCGGCCTTCCGAAGTCAAATCAGTGTTGGTAAATCCTAGTCCATTACTAGCGTTAACATTTCCAACCACAGCCTCTAATTGATTGACGGTAATCTCCTCTGGCACATAAGCTGCGTGCAAGACTTTTAATAATGCGTTCCGGTGAGCCTCGGAGCACATTAGCAATGATAAAATGGAGATTTTGGAAGGTGTTTGGTGAAGCTGGTCCACTATCCTGTAATCACTTTTCTTGATGATTCTCATGAATTCATCAACCTCTTGATCAAACGGGGTTTTCAAAACCTCTTTAGCAATTTGTTCTTCTTGCACCATGCTCTTCCCTTTTACTTTGGTAGCAGCTTCTGCTTCAGCATTGGGTCTTGGAATCGGCGGGGCAAAGAGACGTCCGCTTCGAGTGAAGCCTCCGCCTCCCCCCACATTATCTATTTGTGGTGAAGAAGTTGATGATTCCAAAGTGATTTTCTATCCTTCGCAGTATAGATCGGAGCCGTAATGCCAAGGGATGGCATTACTGCTTTCATAAGGAACTGGACCAGGCACTGTGATAGTGACTGGACTGATAGCAGCTGCCGAAGGGACCATGATAGTATGTGGATCATAGTATATTGTATCTGGTGTTCTGTTAGGAGTGGCATTTTGTGAGTTGTAGGCAAAATCATTTGCAGGATCATAATATATTGTAACCGTTGAGACACTTTCATTATTTGCTGTTGATGTTGTAGGAGACACTGTTGACTGGATGGATGTTGCTGTTGTAGGAAGTTCTGAATGAAGGGGTGCTGAAGTTGTAGAAGGGATGTTTGTTGATATTTGGTCCGTTGAAGTAACAGATGAAGCATTTGTTGATGAGATTGAAGAGTTGTTTGGAACAATTGTTGTTGCAGTCGTAGGAGACTCGGGAATTGTTGTTAAGGAGATTGCTGGATTTGTAGGTATTGATGTTGTGATTTGGAGCAGGCCACTCTGGATGAGACCATCTATGCCACTTCTCAAGTTATCACACCCATTTACTGAAATGTTGCAATAAGCACATCCTAGCTCACACCCGGGGAACATTTGACATTCAAGGAGTTGAGCTTTAATCTCTACCAGGGGTGTCCGAATCTGCCCCACACTGGTTATCAAGTAAGACGGCTTATCTTCTTCAATAGCATTGATTCTGGGTCCACCGTGGTTGGGCATAGGGTTCTTACTGGCATTGGGTGGGGGTGCAAAGTTTAGAGCTTTGGAATCCACTAGATCCTGTACTTTCATGTGCAAAGCTCTGCACTTCTCTGTACTGTGGCCAGGTGCATTTGAGTGAAAAGCACATCTGGCGCTGGCGTCATAATTTCTGGGCAGACTGGCAGGATCTGGAGGTGCCAATGTTCTTAGCTCAACCAGGTTGAGTTTCAGGAGTTGTGGAAATAATGCGGCATAAGGCATAGGGATCAGATCAATCACCCTATTGGCCTGAGAAGGTCTCTGTTGAAACGGTCTTTGCTGATTGTTGTTGCTGGTGTTGTTGTTGTTATAATTTCTCTGAGGTGGATACTGAGCTTGTTGCTGGTAGTGGGGTTGTTGCTGTGGTTGATATGCTGGTTGTGGATGAATTGGAGCGGGAATGGTGACAGCTGCCACTGACCTATGAACATACTGGGGTCTGCCCCTGCCAGTATGGACAGCATTAGTCTCACCAGTTCTTCTTGGACCTACAAAAGGCTTTCTTGGGTTGCTGGACGAGCTTGCACCGTTGTCAGAAATTTTGCCCATCTTTAATAGGCTCTCAATTCTTTACCCAGCTATAACGACATCCGCGAAGCTGGTGGAAGAAAAGGCAGCTAGCCTATCAATGTATGTCCCTTGGAGGGTATTCATAAACATGTCGGCCATCTCCCTTTCCGACATGGGTGGTTGGACAGCAGCAGCAAGCTGTCTCCACCTCTGGGCGTACTCCCGGAAGCTTTCTCTTGATGATTGTGACATTCCCATCAGGAGGGTCGTGTTGGGAGCCATATCCAAGTTGTACTGGTATTGTCTAATGAAGGCCTCAGCCAGATCCTTCCAGCACCTGATGGTTGCTCTAGTCAAGTGAGAGTACCATTCCCTTGAAGCTCCTGTTAAGCTATCTTCAAAATAAAACATCCATAGCTTTTCATCCATGGTATATGCCTTCAGCCTCCCCAGAAAGGATTGCAAGTGGGTTCGTGGACAGGAAGTTCCGTTGTACTTCTCAAAGCACGGAGGTTTAAACTTTTGGGGAATCCTGACCCCGTCCACTAAGCCCATGTCCATGACATCAAAACCCAATGAGTTTTGAGAATCCATGGATCTTAATTTTTCAGCAATTTCATCTAGCCTTCTGTCATAGGCTTCCTCCCCAGCTCCCATCACAGTGAACTGATCTTCCTGGGGGTCTTCTTGCAGTACCCTACCTGTAGTAGCATTCCCTTGTACATTAGCAGGGATGTTGATCTCTGGGTGAAGATGAGGGCCATACACAGGTGGGTTGACATGAGGCTGAACCCTCTCATTATTGCTTGTTCCACCAGTCCCTAGATGGGGATCTTCCTGAGTCTGCCTCTCTACCAATGCTCTTAATCTTTCTTGGCTCTGTGCCAATCCATTCATCACCTCCATAAACTGGGTCATCTGATTCCTCATTTCCAGTCTCTCATTGGCCATTTGGGTCCTGACCTCTGTAAGGTCCTGTTGTACCTGGTCCATCTGTATACCCGGAAGGTTGTTGCGGGTGGGATATCTGTGTGGACGGTTGAGTGGGAACACCCGACGTCGAGCAATAGTTCCTGAATCACAACAGAGTTAGTAACAAAAACAAAGCAAAACCTACAAAACAAAAGGTTAGTATGCAATGCAATATGCTTATTTGTCTCCAAGGTATCCGGCTTGGCACTTGGTTTTGACCTTTCCAGACCCCTGAGGAAGATGCTTTTGATGTTGCTTGAAAGAACTTAGATAAAACAAACCAATACATATATTACAAAAAGTGAATGATACATAGTTTGTTTTTTACAATTCATGCCCTCTAAGGGGTCAAAATACAACATAAAAGGAAAAGTACAATGAAAAGAAAGCAACAACAAGCAAAAGTCAGACACCAAGACCAAACTCATCCTCCTGAACTTCCTTTAGAAGTGCTTCAGTCACAGGATCAGCTGGACGCTCTGTGAGATTCCTGATAAGAAGATTCCTGGTGGCAACAGCTGCAGTTAGCTTCTTGTGTCGACTCTGGTCCTTTGACCTCTTCACACCAGCCCTAATCTTCAACTCTGAGATCTCCCTCTGGGCTGCTAGCAGGGCTTCTTGTTTCTCCTTTGTACTAGCCTCTAACTGCTCAATCTTGTCCTGAGTCCTTTTATCTTCCTGAGTACGAGCTTCGGTGATCCTGACCCACCTAGCTTGACTCTCTTTCAGATACAAATCAGTTCTGGCCTTCTGGAACTGAGCCTCCTTGCAGGCATTCTTCAAAATCTGCTATCCAGCCCTTGACTTCTTGATGTAGTCCTCTGACTTCTCAATCCTGGCTAGATGCTCCACCTTTAGCTTTTCTAACCTTTCAATGTCCAAACGACCATCACTCCTCTCCCAGAGGGTCTTTTGTAGAGCCTGAGTTAGATTCTCATTTCTCTCTTTCAATTTCTCAAACTCCTCTAAGCTGACAGTGGCAGGAGGTGGTGTTGAGGAGGGCCCAGGTGCATCCTCAATGGTGAAGGGCATCCCAGAAATTTGAGCCCTGACATGAGACTACTCATAGTACTGAGCTGAGGCCACATTGTTGCATCTCCCAAGAATGGCCATCCCTTTGGTCTGGACATTGTCCCAAGCCCAAGATGCTTGCCTGACAATAGCTAGATTAGGCTTAATCTCACAATAAAGGGTTTCAGCCAAGTCTTGTGCTCTAGGAGGGTGGACCAATGCATAGCCCAATTGTCTTTTGAATAACAGAGGGTTGTAATTGATGCAACCCTTCACTCCTATCAGGGGTACATTGGGAAACTGCCCACAACTAGTAATGATGTCCCTGCCCTTGGTGCTCTGAGTGCACCACCTGATGTCAGCTGAGGTCAAAGCAATGAGTCTTCTAGCCCAATTCTTTTGCTGGTGAAGATTCAAGAATGCATCAGTCTTGGGCAAGTGTTTGAGCAGCCAGGTATGGAACAGGGGAGCACAACATCTCACCAATCTTCCTCTTTGCTTTTCATTCCTTTGGTGGACAGAGTAGTAGAAATCTCCCAGTAAGGTGGGCACTGGGTTCCTCAGAATGAAAAGGTGAATGGCATTCTTGCTAATAAATTTAGGCTCGTCTGCAAAAAGTATAACCCCATATATGCTGAGGGCTAACAAAGCACAAACTGCCTTCCATTCTCCCAAGGAGGCCTTCAGGATGGCCTGAGAAGTCAAGAAATCCAAGTGTAGACCAGAGATTCCAGCCTTGGTTGTCATGTTCTGCCCAATCATACAAGGTTCCAGATACAATGCCTTTGCCACTTCTTCATTACTGGGAAAAGCCATCTCAGGGTTGAAGGGGACACCACCCCTGACAGGTACACCAACCAATGATGAATATTCCTCTAATAAAGGCCCCAACTGAAAATCCTGGAAGGTGAATCACCTCAGAGGGGGATCATAGAACTATAGGCAAGTATGAATCAAGCTCCTCTGGGAAGGGTCCAAATCCATAACCACATCAAGGATGCCCCCATAATGTTCTCTGAATAGTGGTATATGGTCTGGAGTAATCAGGGCCTGGATCTTCCTGATGCCAGCTAGCTCAGGTTCAAAGAAATGGTAGGAGATATTGCTCTTCTTGGGTGCCATGTTTGCTGATGAAGAGGTGAAAAATAACTGCTGATGATGAAGACTGATGCTGGTAATGAGCCACTGATAGGCTGAGATTGGTGATGACAATAGCTGAAGCAGGTAGCTGATGAGGATAGCTGAAGCAGATAGGTCTATGCAGATGAAGGGGTCAAAACCAAGCCAAGATATAGTATGGATACCCTGAAAAACAAATAAGCAAATGTTAAATGATGCAATGATGATGTATGCAAATGATATGCAAGGGTTTGTGATCAAGCTAGATCTGATTGCTGCTTTGATATAAGTCTATGTATGTTCAAGAAATCCAGATGGAGGTTCATAAGTTCAGTAACCAAGGTGGGGGACTCAAATAAAGAGTCACATGTCCAGGGTTAAAAATCACAAGAACTGTCCCAACATGGAGTACTCTTAATCAAAACAAAGTAACAGGGTATGCTGAGGTCAAGGGTACCTGCAAACCTGTAAACAAACCCAACCCCCTCACAGGTGGTGTTCTAAAACAAGGATCCTCAGACTTGGATCAGTTATGAGAAGTGTAAAACACTTCTAACCCGGAGGTACAGTGTTTACAATAACCATAAAAGATCCTCCTCTGATTCACCTCAGTTTCTGAAGGTTAAAATAAAGGTCATCCAGACTTAGCAGGCTTCCCAGATAGCCCTAGCACTACAGGAAATCTGTAGCACAGAGTTCTCAAGAAGAAACCCATATCTGAACCGTGTTTCATATTCCCGCACCAGACCGGAATGGAATGGGAAAGAACATGAACCACTCTAGCCTAGGTGTCACTCAGGTCCCAGGTGTAGGACCTCAACTCTCAATAGAACCCCACCCACCAAAGCAACAAAACCAAATCCAGCCAGAACAGTATGACAGTATGATGTATATAAAACTATAAAGAAAGCAATAAAACAACTGTACATAAGCAATAAAATAAATATACAAACACAATTAGCACATAACACCCCGGTAAACACAAATCAAACAAGCGCTAGGAGGAACCCACAAAAAGAACCAAAAGCTCTGGTTGCAGTATAAGATTCCCCAGCAGAGTCGCCAAGCTGTCGCTCCCAAAAGATGAGACTGGCTTAAAATAAGGTACAGACGCGAACGGTCGGCGAAGGGAGGGTGTGAGAACACACAGGAGTGAACTCACAGGAAAAGAAAAGAGTCGCCAGCTAGGCATTTTTATCCCGGAGGAAAGGTAATGCTGCATAGACCTAGAAAGATATGGATAAGACGGTTGCGAACCAGAGAGACTGAGAAAGGGGGTTGGTTACTACCTGGGAAGGTATTAGCACCCAGATTGTCCGTCGTACTCGACGGGATCCACGCTTAAAGATTTGTGTTTTAAAGGGGTAGTGTCAGTGCAATCTGTGTATAAAAGAACTGGAAAAGGATCTACAAGAGTCAGTGTAAGAGAAGTGAAGTGTGTAAGTGAAGTGTCAGTGTAAGAACAAGAATAAGATGCTCAAGATCATGAGGCTTAAAGAATAATGCTGGAAGGAGGGGGAATATATATAGACTTTTTTTTTGTTCGATAACTGTTAAGTTATGCCTACGTATCCTCTCGTGCAATGAGGAAGTCAGAACACCGTAGTTCGACCCAAAGAGACTGAAAGATAAATTGACTTGTGAACTGCTTACTTGTCTATGCTCAAGTGTATGACCTGTCTGGCTCAGGTGCAAACTATTTTGCATTAGACGGAAGAAGCAAGTTCTCGTTTGTGAGTGAATGAGATGAGAAAATAATCCCGGAGGAGACGATTATTGTTTGTTTTTGAGTTTTCAGTCTTTTATTGCTTTTGAGAGTTTGTCATAAGTTAATGAGCTTAAGCCTAAACCAGTGGATTTAGTAAACTCATCACATCTTCCCTCTAATTAGGGGTAATGAGAATACCTTAAGTGTGAAGTCAGCTTCTCACACTTAATCACCTTTGATGCAGGATTAAGATCATTAACCTACTTGTGATTAATTAGATGTTTTTTGTTGTTTTTGTTTAGTGTTAGGTAATGAGATTAAGCCATAATCAGGGATTAAACAGACTCATTACACCATCCTAATAGAAGGATAATAGATGAGAATGTTTAAGCTGAGGAAAGCTCCTCAACTTAATCCATGATTAGGGATTAAACTCATGACAAAACAAAGCCTTTATTAAGTGGATTTTAGTTAATGATAAGATGATGAAGTGAGTTTTAGGGTTGGTAATACAACTTGAGGGGGACTTGTCCATTAACACTAGGGTTAGTCCTTCTTAACCAATTAAGGAAGAATTAGAACCCTGATGCAAGGCCCAAGTTACAAGCTTGATGTCTTGATGATTATTAAGTGAATTGATTAAAGGATTTAAACACATTAAGGGTTTAACACTTAGGATTAAAGTTATACACTCCATCCTAATAGAAGGATGCAGGTATAAGCTTAATCACAAAGCCTTAAAGCCTTTAGGGTTTAGTCCCTGATTATGAGATGAGAAGAGAAGACTCAATGATGACACAAAGGTAAAACTAAATGGGGGGACTAATTAAACCCTAATTGTTGTCATGCTTGGTTGTTCCTAAGGTTTGTGAGGTTAACAGGAGAAATCTTCAGAGGAACCACCAGGAAGCAGATGAAAGGAGCAAAAGAAGCAAAGTAACTTGCTTCATTTAAGAAGACAAGTCACTTGAGGAAAGAAAGTAAAAAGAAGAAGAATGAGCAAGCTCAATCTCAAACACAAGACAAAATTAAGCAATGATGCATAAGGGAGATGAAAAGAGATTATGAGAAGTGAAGGCAAATTCACTTCTCAAAGTAACTTACCACCTGAAAAGTTAGAGAAAGGAATGCAATGCAATGCAAAATGAGATGAAGTGGCATGATGAAAACCAAAACCAGAAGCATAAGTATGATGATAATGATGCTATGAGATGATGCAAACATGAAACAAGGCATGAGGATGATCATACAAACATGTGGATGCAAGAGAAGCATGCTTAGAATCATGGACATACATGAAAAGTTATCAAATGCAAATGACATACAACATGGCAAATGAAAGATGCAATGATCAAACATGATTCTAACATGTCCTAAGATGTATTATGAATCAAATGGATGCATAAAATGTCATGGAAAGTCATGGTATGCAAGCAAATGGAAGATGGATGCAAATGAAAGCCCAAATTAGGGTTTATGATCAATGCACAAAACAAAGACCAAAACCAGAAGCAAACATCATGATAAAAAATTGAAAATGCATTCAAAGGAACCCTAAACCTATACAAACTCACTGCCCAAAGGAGGGGTTCTAACTCTTAACCTAATGAGGGTTATGAATTTCTCAAGTTTGTTAGGGTTTTAAGATACCTTGTCAAGAAAAATGTCAAACAAATAGGAAATGCAAGATCAATTCATGCCAATTTAATCCTATAAACTACATGCTATACAAGATGCAATGCAAAAAGAATCAAAGTCCAACTCTTAAAGGCTAGGCAGAAATGAATTTTTGAAGATTGGATCAAAATAATGCCTTGAAATGAAATTAATTCCATGGAAAATTGTCAAAAGACATCAAGATCAAAAAATAAATTTGGTTTGAAGGTTGGACAATGTTTCTAAATGTTTTTAAATGTTTCATGAATTTTTTTGTGATTTTTAAATACCTAAAAGTATTTTTAATTAATTAATTCACATCAATTAATTAAAAATAATCTTTTAAATGATTTAAAAATATTTTTTAATGCAAAAAATAAAAATGAAAATTTTTTTGGTTTCTGAAAATTAATAAAAGCTTGAATAAAAATTTTCAGAATTTTTCAATGATTTTTACTATTTTAAATAAAATGTAGAAAACAAATGGATTTAAATGAAAATAAAAATGAAATTAAACTGAAAAATGGAAAAGTATGCGCATCAAAGGGCCAGGATTCAAATTCCAGGGGGCGGGAGTTGACTACGCGCGCGTTTGGACGGCTCACATTCAAACTTGGCTAACCCTAATTAATTAGCCCTAATTACTTTTAGGCGACCGGAACACAGTTCCGGTCGCCTTCTCCGGCAAGGTGTTCATGCTATCTCACTCCCTACGCATCAAAAATCCACTAAAATCTCCAGATTTCATCCTTAAACATCACTGAACCTAAACCCCACCCCAAAATCCATTTATTTTCACTGAATCATAAGAATCAAAGCAAAAATCAATTCACGGGCAAAGTTTCAGAACAAGCATACAACCTCAAAACTCAATCATTTTCAAAAATAAAAGGCTCAGTGAACTTAGGGAAGCATGTAGATCATTTTAGAAACAAGAGATAAGAGTTCTGGAAAAATGAATTTCCATGGCTACCTGAATCGAAGCTTTGGTTTCTGGCACTTTCTGGCTGATGTCTTGCTTGCAATCAACTCCCCTGGACCTCCTGAGAAGCTTTCAAGGCTTGTTTGAAGTTTGTAATGGTTGGTTTGAAAGATGGCTGAAGTTCTGCTCAATGAGGGGCAGAAATCGTATTTTGGTTTCTGAGGGTTTCAGGCTATGGTGATGGGTGCTTTGTGATCAGTAAAGCATATGGAGATTGTTTGTGAAGTTGGTTTATGTGTTTGAGGCTTATGTGATGAGTTTCGAAGAGTTTTGCAAATGGAGCATAAACTTGAAAACTAGGGCTTTGGTGTGTTTCAGCATGAAGTGTTATGTGCTTTGGCTTGCTTTTGATTTGTATAAACAATTGTGATAGGTCAGAGAGTGGGTGCTGGCCTATTGTGATTGGTATGGGTCTTTGGCCAAAATGTCAACTTGATTTGTACTTGAGGTATGGGCAATGGTACAACTTGCTTTTTGGCATGCTTGGGCTTAGCTGAGTTTAGGGAGAGCCATGGAATGGTTTATGAGGTGATTCAGTAAGTGGTTTGTAACTTATGATAAGTTTTGCAATTTGATTCAAGTTTGGTTCCTTTGAGATTTCTTGAAGTTCAAGGCATGAAATGAGATGATTCTTGGGCCAATTCTGATTTTTAGAGGTCATATAATCATGTTGTGAAGAAATTGTACACATTTGAGGTCTTTAGAACACTTGATCAAGTCATTTTGCAAAATGCCTCTTTGGTGTAAAACTTCAAATTTTGTGATTTTAGCCAACTTTGACAAGCCATAACTTTTGATCCAAAATGAATTAGGTCATGTTCCCTTACTTTTTGAAAAGGGAATGATCCATTCTACAACTTTCATGACCAAAGTTTTTTCATTTGAATCATTTTTGGATCAAAAAGCAAGGGTTGAAAAAGTTTCCCAAAATGGCAATTTCATTAAAAAGTCAACTTTCCCAAAAAGTCAACTTTGCAAAAGACTTGGAATTCTTCAATTTTGTGAACTTCCAACTTCTTATATGATCAAATAAAGATCATATACAATCAAAATGATGAAGAACAACCTTTGGTTGGGTCATTGGGGGCCTCAGATGCCCTGATTTTGCACTGACTTGCTCAGAAAGTCAACTCTTGATCAGATGACTTCCTCATGGAATTTCTTCATGAAAATTGATATGCATACTCCCTATACCATATAGAGACCAATAGAAACAAGAATGACCAAAAAATTGGAGTTATGGCCTCTGAAACCAAAACCCTAATTTTAGGTCATCTGTGCAGTTAAACCTGGCTCTGCTTCCATACCAATCTCAGTTCTTGTGATTCTTTGACATTCTTGACTTTGAGAGGATATAATATGATGTTTGAACATACATGGACCCCTTTGAAGTGATTGATGACCTTTGGAGTGGCTCAAATAGCTCTTGGATTGCTCAGATCACAAACCCTAGATGCAGATGACTTTGAATCTATGCAGTGAATCAAAATGTGATATGAGATGCTATGATTGAGTTTATGCATATGAAATGATCAAAAGCCATGGTGTGAATGGGTGAGGGCAAAATTGGGGTGTTTACACATACAAACAAGATCGCACTGGTTGCTCGGTTCTTCTTGGGTCAGGTTTATGCCTCACAGGGGATCACTGTTTGCCTTTAATTACTTTATTTGTTTATGTTTACTAACCATTAATCAAAATCTAAAAATATTTTGTTTCCTTTTACTAACTTTTTTTCCAGGAAGAGGAACCATTGAAAATGCCAAAAATAGCAGTCCTGCAGCTCGAGCGAAATTTCGCAGACAAAAGTCGAAGTTGATCCGCAAATAATTCAAATTTATCTGATCGAGGATTTCCCAATTTAATCAATTCACTCAAAGGATTCCCAAGGATCGTGTGTTTACTTCTTCGACGCACAACAAGAATCAGGCTGAAACAACCAATCAACCATGTTTGAATAAAAAATTCAAATTTCAGCTTGGTTAACCGGTTAACCAAATGCGTTAACCGGTTAACCAGTGCGAAATTTGAATTCTTTATTCAAATTCAGAACCCTTAGACCATTGATTTAATTGGAATATTCTAGATCCATTGTTTTCTTATTTCTCTACATCACTTTGATCATTTCCTACCATAAACCCTCACTAATCACCACTCTTTCCCATTTCCCACAAAAATTCCAATTACCAAACCTAAATTCAAATTACCAAAGCAAGCTCCATCCCACCAAATTTCCATACCTAAGGCCTTTAAATAGGACCACAATTTCATTCATTCCACAAGCTTTAGAGAGCCAAATTCACCTTGCAAAAATTTCTACAAGCTTTTGATAGCCACAAAACCTCTTGCAAATTACTTTCCCAACACCAAAATTCTCAAAAGCTCACTTTCTTTCTTTTGAAGTTATCAAGAATTCACATTGAATTCTTGATTAACTTGAGCTAAACATTCATCCTTTCATTCTTTTGTTCATCAATTTCAGTAGATCTAGCTTGACTTGGTTCAATTTGAAGAAGTGACTTTGGTAATTCCTCTCCTTCCACAAACCCATACTCACCATCAACCATTCAAGATGTAGATCTTTGGCTCCTTTGATTCTAGATCCTTTGGATCTTTATTTGTTTTTTGACTGCAGGGATTCCATTGTATTTTGGTTCTAAAATTCATGCAAATTCAGATCATGAACATTAAGTGTTTTGAAAGAGTTTTGGAAATGGATCAATGCTGAATTTCTGCATATTTTCTACTACTGATTCAGTGTTAACCGGTTAACCATATGCGTTAACCGGTTAACGCAAGTCATAATTAAATTCTTGGCTTGTTTCAAGCCTATTTTTGGTTCCTCTTTCTTCTTCTTCTTCCTCCTTTTTATTTTTACCTTGGGAAGCACCTTTGGGAGTGATTTCTCCTTAATTTCAATGAACTTTGGGTGTAGATTTGAGTAGTTAATGTTCATTAATTCAAAACTACCTTTAAGTGGATTATTCAATTCATTTAATGTACTTTGCATTAGTGATACATTTTCATGCTTGAATCCACCGAGATGAGTGATTGAACTTAAGTATGGAAGAATACCATGAGTGCATCTCAATTTGGTATTCACCTTTAGTTTTGTGCGGTATCGCGTCCGAATAATGATTTACATATCGTTTATCTCGCATGCATTAGCACTAACATTATGCCCCTTAATTGGTGGTGGCCGGCCTCATTTGTAGGGTAATTACTTCGTAAATTACTCGACGATTGCTTAACATAGACCTAAATGTGTCCCGACTTCGGAATAAATATCTAATTGGGTACTTGCACTTTCGTGGACCGGATCTCTTGTTGATCGCGTAATCCCAAAGTGGTTAATCATATTGCATTAAGAATTGAGACTTTTGAATGTTTGATGCGTAGGTGCTTTGGGTCTCCCAACCGCCTTTCAAATTTCATTGAATTCAGTTCAGTTTGCCTTGATTAATCGCTATAGTGTAAGATACTAAGTGGATCCGGTTGCCTTCGATTTTGGTTACTCTTTCTTTTTGGTTGTGGTTGATTAAGTTCACCATACCATTATTATGTGAATACTATTATACTACTATTATTATTAATATTTAGATTCTTGCACTTTAATTTCTTTTGTTACTAACATTTAATTTCTTGTACTTTTATTGCCTTTATTCTATTTTGCTTTATTCATCCATATCATGTTTATTTTTTGCTCTTGTTTTGTTGTTGTTTTTTCTATTTGTCCATTTGGACACAAAAAAATTAATAAAGGATTAAACTTCTAAAATACTTGTGACTTTAATTTGAATACTTTTGGTTACTATCCTTGGCATTGGAATGGAGATTTTGGACTTAGATTTTAGGATCCCTTCCCCTTGCTTTGATCTTCATGAAGTTGGATTTAGCCTTTATTTGGCCATTTGCTAACTTATAAGGATGAAACTCTTATGCTTATAATTTGGAATGTCATCAAGTTTGGTTAGATTTTTCTTCACTTATCTCCTTATTTTCTTTTTTAGGATAGTCCCTTCATCTCCTCCCATTCTTTAATTTTCAAAACCTTCTCCCTTTTTCAAAGGATTCCTTTTTTTTTTAAATCATCACCTCTTTAATAAACAAAACCTTGACCTTTGTCAAGTGGCTTTTAATTTTTCCTTTTCTTTAAAAATCAAAGAATCTAATCATGTTGACCTTAATTCAAAAATAAAAAGAATCAAACTCATTCAAGTTGTTTTGTGCCTTTGTGCACTTTTGTTTTCTTCTTTTAAAAAGTGCCGATTATGAGTCATTATTCTTTAGTCAAGTGCAAGTCTCTCAGTCTCCATGGTTGTAGTTTAATGTAATTGAGTCTCTTGTCATTTGTGGGGGTTTAATGGCATACTCGTTGATTTTATCCGAGTTGGCGCCCTCCCCATAATGATGTATGAGTCCATGCCTTCATTATCATGGTAGTTTGTTTGGCCATCCACTTGAAGATGACAAATACTCTTCACTTAATAAAATTAATCATAACCCACCCTTTTCACTATTTGTACCACGAACTACGGGGTTTTGATCTTGCATTGCACTTTGTGGGTACGTAGGCATGAGGTGGTAAACCTCTCCAAACAAAAAAATATTAAAAAAAAATTCTTTTCTCATCCCCCACTCTCATTTTTGCAAACTATTTCCAAACCAAAAGCAGTAAATTTTTCAAAGGGCTCCCGTGGAGTACCACAGACATTTTGGGTGTGTAAAACCTTCTCATTGTGTAACCTATCCCCTTACTTGTTTCTCTGTTGTGTTTCTTTAGCTTTTTTCTTTTAGATTCATTAGGATTTATTCGCTCCTTTTTCCTTTTCATACTGGAATAAAAATAAAGCGCGGTGGCGGCTCTATTTACTTTGAGTTAAGTTAACTAATAGCTTACACTCATGTTTTTACCGCTACAGAAAAGTGGCAACTCTGCTGGGGAGTAATCTCTAAGTGGGTTCAGCCTACTTTGATTTATTTACTGCTTTGGTTTGATTTGTTTGTTATTTGTTTGTTCTGTTTCAGTTTTGGTGATCCTCTGTGAGTGAGATAGATTCTAACCCGGATCTGAGTTGAACTTATGATAGGACGGCGATATTCGAAGCGATAAGCGATGGTGTAGTCCAAAGCTATATCAATTTGATAATCTCCACTCGGTTAGGCTCTCTTGGATTATCAATGTCATGATGAGTAATCATACGTGGCATTATTTTCCGACCTTGAGCTAATCATACTGAGGACTGTAGAACCCTTAACCCATCCAAGCCAATTTAGGAACGTAGTGCAGAAACAATCCGGGTGTAAACCTAAGGTGGTTGTCACGCGATACTACACTCGGACGAGGTCTATTTTAAGAATTTTATCCGTTGGAGAGTAATCCAACGTACCGATAATATTCTAAAGATGACTGTTAACTCCGGGCACGTCTGTTAGCACCCTTTTGGTTTTCTGCAGGTACAATGAAGACAAAACCTTAGTACTTACCTGTGTGGGTTGGTGTTTTGTTACCTTGACTTCATGCTCGTGACTCGGAACCTAAACCCGTGTGCTTTGTGTGATCTTGTTTGTGGTTGTTGCATACATGCACTCATGCATTCGTGAGCATTGTATTTGAAATTTCAAGGGACTCATAAGGAACTTTTGCAAAATTTCAGATGTCTATGGTTATGAATTTTGAAAGGAGGAACGCAAAGAAGTACACCTTCAAGAATCCTAATATAGTAGAGCTGAGAAAGCTAGGAGCATTGGTGGTTGACACCCAGAAGTTGCGGAAGTGTTATGGAAAGCTCTTGTTTATTTTGGATACAGATGTACCAGATGGGATTCTCCCTACCTTAGCTCAGTTTTATGATCCGTTGCATCATTGTATCACCTTTCCTGATTATCAGCTTATGCCGACCTTGGAGGAGTACTCTCATTGGATGAGTCTACCTATTTTGGACAAGGAATTTCTTTTCAGTGGTTTAGAGAAGGAGCTGACGACCAAAGTCATCGCCAAAGCCCTTTTTCTCAAGGAGTCCGATCTTAATGGGAAGTTTCTTCCAAAAGGGAGTGTCTGTGGTATTAATGCTAAGTTCTTGATTGGAAAAGCTTCTACTTCTCTTACTTTGGGTCATAAGGATGCATTTGAGGCTATTCTTGCTTTGCTCATTTATGGGATCATTTTGTTTCCTAACTTAGATGGTATTGTGGACGAGAATGCCATTCAAATTTTCTTGAAGAGGAATCCGGTACCTACTTTGCTTGGAGACATATATCATGCCTTTTATTATAGGACCTCCAAAGGTGATGGAGAGATTGTGTGTTGTGCGCCTCTTCTCTATAGGTGGTTTATTTTGCACCTACCAAAGTTTGACGTCTTCAAGGATAATAGAGAGAAACGAAGATGGTCTCAAAGGATTATGTCTCTTTCTCATAAGGATATGACTTGGTATTGTTCCCATTATGATACTGGAGTGCTTATTGACAATTGTGGAGAGTTTCCTAACGTACCTCTTCTTGGTACACATGGGGGAATTAGTTACAACCTTATTCTTGCTAGGTGACAGTTGGGATATTGTTTGAAGGACATACCAAACAACCTTTCCTTATCCCGTTTCTTCTTTCTTAATGGTGCAGATCATGTAGAAATGAAGAAAATGATTGCTCATTCTTGGCATGCAGTTCATTAGAAAGAGAAGGGTCAATTGGGAAGACAACACCTTGCTCCCTCCGAGTGTTACATCTAGTGGGTTCGATCTAGGGCTTCCAAGCTTAAGATGCCTTATCTATCCGAGGAGTCTTTGTTTCCTATACTACCGTTGTCCGCTTTTCTTCCTCCCGTTGACGAGAAGATTGCTCTTCAAGAAGAGTTGGACAAGATGAAGAAAGAGAAAGAAGAATGGCTACTTGAGAAGACTACGATGCAAGAGAAACTGAAAGAGAAGGATGATCTCATTGAGTTACTTGAGCGGCGTGTTACGAAGAGGCCAAGAGAGGATTTATGTTCCTCTAGTACTCCATCTACCATTCCTCCTACATCCGGTGCTTGGAAGACCATTGTTGACCAGTTGGTGAAGGATAAGGAAGACATGGAGGATTGATACAAGAAAGAGATTAATAGGATTCACATGAAGTACCAGCCGAGATTCAGATCTTCTTCGGATGTGATCCCCTAGGCCTAGTTTACTTTTTCTCTCATGTATTAGGATTGTTGAGGCTTGTACTTCACTTGTAATCCTTACTTTGATTTTAAAGAGAATGAGTTTTAAGTACTTCAAAAAATGTTTCTTTATAAATATTGCAATTTATCTTATAGTCCTTTGAAATCTTTGCATTTGCATACGCATACCATGCATCATACCCGCATTTGTCTTGTTTTTTGAGTGTTTTCCAGGGATCTTATGTTGTTTCTTGGTCTTTATTCAGTTCTCCTGTCAAGCTGACTCATAAGGTTGATACTCGAGCTAATCGGAAAAAGATGTCAGAAGTCTTACAACAAGAGAATCGTGAATTGCGCGAAGAAGTTGCATATCTGAGGGAAAGCTTGGAAAGAGTTACTACCATGATGGAAAGTGTTAATCCTATTATTTTATGATTGGCATTATGTTTGGTAAAACTAATATGGCAGGAAAATGTTGAATAGGAAGTTCCATATGTTAAATTAACATGGTATAGATTCTGGAAGAACATGTCAAACATGATGTCCTGACATGGTGGCACAGATAAATGTGGTTATAATAATAGACAGATGTCAAAGAAGATGTTGAAACATCTGCAAATGTCATGACAAAATTACTGTCATATGTTACAGACAGATGTCAAAGAAGATGTTGAAACATCTGCAAATGTCATAATAGAATTACTGTCATATGTTACAGACAGATGTCAAAGAAAATGTTGAAACATCTGTAACTGTCATGACAACATTACTGTCATATGTTACAGACAGATGTCAAAGAAAATGTTGAAACATCTGCAACTGTCATGACAACATTACTGTCATGTGTTACAGATAGATATCAAACAAGAAGTGTTGAACTTAGTTCAGGATGTCACACCAGATGTTGTGACATTGTCAAACAGAGTAACAGTTAATGAACTTAAGTCAAGATATCAGGATGTCACACCAGATGTTGTGACATTGTCAAACAGAGTAAAACTTAAGTCAAGACATCAGGATGTCACACCAGATGTTGGGACATCGTAAACCTGCTACCAGACTTAAATGATGCGCAATAGAACTGAGTAAATTCAGGGGAATTTATCTGGAATTAATTGGAAAGAGATAAGCAATACAAGGCGCATCTTTAGGGAGATTAGTTATCTGAATTCAGTATAACAGAATAACTAACTCACCTTGAATCAAGGAGGTAACAAACTAACTAACCCTAATTCAAGGTGATGACAGTGGGATTTATCAGATCTGAATTATGCAGAATATTCTACAAAATATTCTGATATCACAGGTGGAATTATTTTTTAAAGATGCAGAATATTCTGGAGATATTATGCAATCATATGTGGCGCTGATTTAAAGGGTGCTGATTTAGAAGATATTAAAGACTCAATTTAAATTGAAGACAAATATTGAAAAATATAGAGTTTCTATATTTAGATATATTTTAGGAGTTTTTAGATTTGAAGATCTTTTGGTATATTTGTAGCAGATTTTTTCTGCATATTTGTAGCAGCTATTGTTGTGATTGTTTAGGCCCAAATCTAGTTGGGAATAGGTTATAAAAGAAACCCTGTAACCTAGTTTAGAATCAACCCAATCAACCGAAAATGTAAACATTATTAGGGTTATGTTCTTATGGCAGCCGTGCGTAACAAGGAACTCTATTGTGGCTGTTTCACCTGTGATTCTCGAAGCTTGTAAGCAAGAGAAGTATTGTACTTAATTGAAGATGCTAAGCAAAGTTAAGTTGTTGTCATGGAAGTATGGATTCTATTTGTGAATTGTTGTATAGGTATGAAGTCGTCAATATCAGCAACTGAGAGTTGAGAACTGTGAGACATCACTGAGGTGATTGGAAGTGAGAATGAGTTTCTCATATTTAGGAGTTCCTAAGTAGAAGTTGCATTGGTAGTGATTAAGTGAGAAGACTGTAAACTGTAGGTGTTTGCTGAGAAGTCTTTGAATTGATACTACATAGTGGATTTCCTTCCTGGCTTGGTAGCCCCCAGAGTAGATCGATTTGATCGAACTGGGTTAACAATTCTGCTGTGTTCTTTATATCTTTTCTGTTTTATATTTTATGCAGTACCTGAACTGAATGTCCTATCAGATGTCACAACATCCTGAAGTATTTTTGACTTTGATATATCAGAATTATTTAAGTACTGATATGTATACCTTACCATGTTTATAAGTAATAGATAAGATTTCTCAACATCATATTCGACATCTGAGTCTGTCATACCAGAATTTCAATTGGTATCAGAGCATGCATCCTGGTCTATTTCTGGAAGAGATCTAAGGGGGATACTTTCTGGTTCATGGTAAAGGAAGAAGGATGATATAATGAAAATCTGTTGGAACTTGAGAGGTTCATATTGGCGTTTGAATGGTCCCTAGAAGTGGAGGATGGACTATTCATCATATGGTATAATGGTGTTTTATTCACAGAGGGTTGCTGATGTCAGATAAGATGTCTTGACATCGTGTTTCAATATCTTTTGGAGGATCTTACTGTGGAGGAGTTTATTGATCTCCAAGGAATTGCTCTATTATTTATGATGTGTTATGTCTGATTGTTTGATAGTGGTTCCCCAGTACTTCATACAAAGGCTATTGTAAAGCTTTAGTTCATAATGTCAATTTTGATGTTCTATCATGTGATTACAGAACTGGAGAACACTTAGTTCAGAATGTTGTGTTTCTTGATGAGAGATTCCTGGTGAAAGAAGAGTTTGGAGCCAAATCAAAAGAGTATAATTATCAAATATTTCATGCGGGAGTGAAGATCTTGATAAGTTATCTCTTAAGCTTATTTATGGTGACCTAATTAGGATATTCTTCCTGGTTATGGTGTCCAATGTAGTTTAGATATAGCTGAAGAAAATCTCTCTTGTGAAGATACATGTTTCTGATTGTCTAAATCATGAACTGAAGGAAGTTTCATCAAGAAAGAAGCTGAGTTGATATGTCAATCCTAATGTCTTGACACCACGCTACACATCAGCAGTTTATGGTAAATGTTGAGTCAAAGACCTAAAAGATTGTGGTTTTTTTTAAGGATCTCTGAAGATATGAAGTTGAATACTCTTTGAGATGCTACTGACGATTGTATTTGTGCAAAGTATCTTTCATAATGTTATAGCACTTCAGTTGGAGCTGATTGAAGAAAAGGTAGTAATCTTGAAAGCAGTAATGTTTCAGAACCAAGCTTAGTTTTGTGTTCCAGAAGAAGGAAACTGGTGTGATATCCTGCTAACATGATGGATGCTTTGGGTTCTAGACAAATGTGTGATGATCACATATGTTTGGAACCTACTCCTAACCTGGAAGAGGAGACATCTATGCTATGTGTTGAAGGTTTCAAGTTTAAGAAAGTGGGAGTGGGTTGCTAATAACCATAGTTATTGGTGTATGATCAAGGGAATTCTCCATCAAGCTTAGGCCCAATTATGTGATGTCCCCGTATGAAGAGTATAATATTCAGACATGTTAATGGTATGTATCATGCAAGTCACTGCATGTATTTGGGTCTGATAGAAAAGGATGATTAACTTCTGGTGAACTCTCGTACCCTCTGCAAAGAGTTGTACATGGATTACTACTGTTGTTACCCCCAAAACCATAGTAAGTGTCAAATCAATTTGTTTGAGATTGTTGTCAGATCTGATGTTGGAACATCATCTCAAAAATGTTGAGTCTTCAACCAAGGAAGTTAGTTGTGCTCATGGTGGAATATCAGGTCAAGCCACTTACCTAATTTGAAGTGATAGGTGGTGTGGATTAATAAAATAGGGATTAGCAAGTGCCACAGGCGTGCAGGAAATGAATGTCAAACCAAATCTCCTACCTTGTGTGAGAAGGTTACCTTATCACATATGATAAAAATCTTGACAGAAGTTGAGTATTTGTCTGCTATTGATAAGGATATGCATCTAACCGATAATGAATACTCTGACAGGAGCTAAATGCTTATCTGTCTTTGAAAGATGTTGTGCTTTCAACCAATGAGAAAATACATTAACGGAGGATTATGTATATGTCTGATGTAAAAGTGCAGAACTACAGTCTAAACATCATAATTCAAGAAGTGTTGAGAAATTACTTTTCTCTTTGTGGCTGTATATTTCTCTTCATGGTGTTTTAGTCTGTGATGACCTGAACTAGCTACTGAAGATGTGATCCTTAGAGATTGTCTTTGGAGCTCTGTGTTGAAGTCCTAAATGATATTGAAACAATCATGTCTATTGGTAGATAAAAGAAGCTTCTAAATGCATCTACAAATGTGTGTGATAAATGCATGACTTTGGTCATGATTAAAGCTAGCAATGTGACCAACAATTGCTAGAAGCAAGGGAAGAATGTCAGATTGGGAGGTCTGATCAGAATGGTTGTTGAACTGGTAGTTTCTTCTACTACTAGTCATGGATAGTGGCAGTATGAACCCTTTGTAGCAAGCAAACTAAGAGCATCTGTTTTGGAATATAAAATCAAGTGTGTCTTGTATGGATATATAAGGATATTTATCAGTTGTGCTCTTTGTGGTATTCTCAGAGAACTAGTGTATATGAATTTGTAAAACTCATGATTGTTTTTCGGGTTGAGAGTATGTTCATCAGGGGTGTGAAGTTGAGAATTAGTGGAGTGGGAGTATTGTTTATCCATGACATGAGGAGATCTTGCTAATATTATCTGGAGCTAACCTTAAAATCCTTCAAAATTAAAAGATTAGATTGTGTAGAACTATCTGATAGGGTATTATACAAGGATTTAAGATCAATTGTTGTTTGTAGAGTTCACAAATATTTGATTGATTATCCTTGTGATTCAAGATTGGTGATGTTCAAAAAGATGTTGGAACATATTATCATCAGAGTTTGTGTAGAATCATGGGAGAGGTATTGCATAAGCTGTAGCATTGACTTCAGTCTTGTGTGACAGGAGTTGTGTATTTCTGGAAAGTTTCTTGGCAAGAAATGGTCTGGATATTATTGATTCTGAAGATGGAGATGAAAGACCATGAACACATCATAATCTTGATGACTACTTGGATTGGTTTATTTCTGATCTAGGTGCAGTCCAGAATGCTCATCATGAAGTTAAGATAGGTGGCGATATCATAAATTTGTTAAGACTGCCTTACTCAAGGAAAGGTGGCATCCTTGGTATAGTTATGAGGTGTAGTTCTTAACTATTCATTTTGAATGATCAGACAGTGGCAGGTTTGAAGACTTTGGAGAAACATTGGAAGTTTCTCATCAATATGTGTTATCGGTAGGAATTTCTGCAAAACCAATAGAATGGAGGTTTTTTACTCAAACTTGATGGATAAATCAAGTCTATGAGAGCATGGAACTCTTGTTCTATAAAGGAAGGAGGTTCTTTCAAGTGGCAGAAGAAGGACCTGAATTCAACAGATGGATGTGGGCTAATAATGTTCAAACATCTAGTTCAACATCAGAGTCTAATTGGTGAAGTGACACATAAATTAAGATAGAATGATCTATAGGGATTGAATGCTTCATAAGGCCTATTATCTTGACAGCTTGGTGAAGATCAACTTTATTGATCAGGATATCTTTGGAAGATTTATTATAAACGTGAAGAAGACAAAAGTGGCAATTGACTTTTTCATATGAGGATTCATAAAGGAGGTTATCAAAATGTGGTAATTGGTTGATCTTTAAAGTGGATTCGAAGAATCAAGATAATTAGAGTGTGGCAGCTGGTTGTTCTTGAGGATTGTCTTGGAACAAATTGCTCTTGGGCAGAGAAGTGATGAGTTGAAGACTCAAGAGGATTTATTCTTCTTGAAGGTGGATGAGAGTTTATCACTCTTTCTGGATTTCTGATTCTAACTGGTGGCACAGTGTAGTTGAAGATTTTCAGTTCTTGGATTAATATGCTATAGTAAGTCCAGTTGGTGGAGCACATCTAGGATCATGGTGATAAGGTCTTGGTGTATGGAAAATGTTCTAACTAAGTGTTAGTACATTATCTGGGGTGTTTTATCTACATGGTTTCTATTATTAGACTACCTAATCATATGGGAGAATGATGAAGTAGATGATCTATATTGGAAGAAACATGTAGAAGAGACTGAAGTATATCAGGTATTGATTGCTTGGAAGTTTGTTTGTGGACATTCATTCTAATGTCATAATTAGTTTGGATGTGTTTTATCTGGATTGTATGGCCTTTGGTGTGTAAAGGCTTAGTGTCAAGAACCTGAGTGCTAAAAGATGTTCATCTTGTGTAGTCTGTGGTAACTACAAACCAAGAAAGGAATCAGGTATGCTTTGGTACAAGAAGTGAATGTGTTCAATTGGGAATTGAACAGAGGGCGAGCTCTTGAAGACATGAAGATGCGTCTTATGTGTTCCTTTCATCAATGTACAGAGAAGCATGGAGTATCCTAGACAGGGGGAGTGTGTTACAAGTATGTGCAACTGATTTTGTGGAGTTAAGGGGGAGTAATACCTTAACCAGATAAGGAGTATCCTAGGAGTCTAGAAGGCTATATTGTATAAAGCTGCTCTCTGCAGTTTATGTTTGATTCTTGAGGAATTGTGAACCATACCGTTGCACTTTTAGCAGATAGTCTATGGTTATTATCGTGCCTTTGTCTTTTTATGGCTAAAAAGGGGGAGAATTAATAGTGTGTACTATTGAGGTCTGATATGAAGATGTGATGTTAAGGAACTTCTACATGTAAATTAGTTTTAGCCAAAATAAGCCAAAGGGGGAGATTGTTAATCCTATTATTTTATGATTGGCATTATGTTTGGTAAAACTAATATGGCTGGAAAATGTTGAATAAGAAGTTCCATATGTTAAATTAACATGGTATAGATTCTGGAAGAACATGTCAAACATGATGTCCTGACATGGTGGCACAGATAAATGTGGTTATAATAATAGACAGATGTCAAAGAAGATGTTGAAACATCTACAAATGTCATGACAAAATTACTGTCATATGTTACAGACAGATGTCAAAGAAGATGTTGAAACATCTGCAAATGTCATGACAGAATTACTGTCATATGTTACTGACAGATGTCAAAGAAAATGTTGAAACATCTGCAACTGTCATGACAACATTACTGTCATATGTTACAGACAGATGTCAAAGAAAATGTTGAAACATCTGCAACTGTCATGACAACATTACTGTCATGTGTTACAAATAGATATCAAACAAGAAGTGTTGAACTTAGTTCAGGATGTCACGCCAGATGTTGTGACATTGTCAAACAGAGTAACAGTTAATGAACTTAAGTCAAGATATCAGGATGTCACACCAGATGTTGTGACATTGTCAAACAGAGTAACACTTAAGTCAAGACATCAGGATGTCACACCAGATGTTGGGACATCGTAAAACTGCTACCAGACTTAAATGATGCTCAACAGAACTGAGTAAATTCAGGGGAATTTATCTGGAATTAATTGGAAAGAGATAAGCAATACAAGGCGCATCTTTAGGGAGATTAGTTATCTAAATTCAGTATAACAGAATAACTAACTCACCTTGAATCAAGGAGGTAACAAACTAACTAACCCTAATTCAAGGTGATGACAGTGGGATTTATCAGATCTGAATTATGCAGAATATTCTACAAAATATTCTGATATCACAGGTGGAATTATTTTTTAAAGATGCAGAATATTCTGGAGATATTATGCAATCATATGTGGAGCTGATTTAAAGGGTGCTGATTTAGAAGATTTTAAAGACTCAATTTAAATTTAAGACAAATATTGAAAAATATAGAGTTTCTATATTTAGAGATATTTTAGGAGTTTTTAGATTTGAAGATCTTTTGGTATATTTGTAGCAGATTTTTTCTGCATATATGTAGCAGCTATTGTTGTGATTGTTTAGGCCCAAATCTAGTTGGGAATAGGTTATAAAAGAAACCCTGTAACCTAGTTTAGAATCAACCCAATCAACCGAAAATGTAAACATTATTAGGGTTATGTTCTTGTGGCAGTCCTGCGTAACAAGGAACTCTATTGTGGCTGTTTCACCTGTGATTCTCGAAGCTTGTAAGCAAGAGAAGTATTGTACTTAATTGAAGCTGCTAAGCAAAGTTAAGTTGTTGTCATAGAAGTATGGATTCTATTTGTGAATTGTTGTATAGGTATGAAGTCGTCAATATCAGCAACTGAGAGTTGAGAACTGTGAGACATCACTGAGGTGATTGGAAGTGAGAATGAGTTTCTCATATTTAGGAGTTCCTAAGTAGAAGTTGCATTGGTAGTGATTAAGTGAGAAGACTGTAAACTGTAGGTGTTTGCTGAGAAGTCTTTGAATTGATACTACATAGTGGATTTCCTTCCTGGCTTGGTAGCCCCCAGAGTAGATCGATTTGATCGAATTGGGTTAACAATTCTGCTGTGTTCTTTATATCTTTTCTGTTTTATGTTTTATGCAATACCTGAACTGAATGTCCTATCAGATGTCACAACATCCTGAAGTATGTTTGACTTTGATATATTAGAATTATTTAAGTACTGATATGTATGCCTTACCATGTTTATAAGTAACAGATAAGATGTCTCAACATCATATTCGACATCTGAGTCTGTCATGCCAGAATTTCAGAAAGCTTGGTGGCTGCTCAGAATCAGCCACCTCCTCCTAATTCTCTGGTACAAAATACAGTCATCTCTGAGATTGTCACTGCATCAATTCCTGTTGAAACTGTTCTTTCTCCTCGCTATCGCATGCCTGCCAGTACACTGTCAGGCATGCTAGTTGATTTTATTCCTACTGGTTATCATCCTCCTCCTCCTGAGACTGCTGCATTTAATAATCTTCCGCCAGTGATGACTACGGCACCGCCTGTGATGCACATTATTCCGCACCATGATGAATTGATTTACCATGCTAAGCCCAGTGAAGGCGCTGGTGTGATTGAAAGACTTGATGATTTTCAAGGCCGTTTTGCTGAGATACAGAAGGAGATGAGAGCTTTGAAGCATAAGGATTTATTTGGAAAAGATGCCTATGATCTCTATCTGGTTTCTAATGTCAAGGTTCCGTAAAAGTTTAGGTTGACTGAGTTCGAGAAGTATAAAGGCAACACTTGTCCTCTGAGTCATTTGACTATGTATGCTAGGAAAATGTCTGCTCAAACAGACAATGATCAGCTGTTGATTCATTATTTCCAGGATAGTTTGACTGGTGCAGCCATGAGATGGTACATGAGTTTGGATAATAGCCAAATCAATACTTTCAATGATTTGGGAGAGGATTTTGTTAGGAAATACAAGTATAATGTTGATATAGCACCAGATAGAGATCAACTCCTGCTATGTCCCAGAAGGACAAAGAGACTTTCAAAGAATATGCGTAGAGATGGCGCGAGCTAGCAGCTTAGATTGTTCCTCCTCTGGAAGAGAAAGAGATGACAAAGATCTTCTTGAAGACTTTAGGTTCTTTCTACTATGAGAAGATGATAGTAAGTGCTCCTTCTGATTTCACTGAGATGGTGAGTATGGGGATGCATTTAGAAGAAGGTGTCCGTGAGGGACGGTTGAGCCAAGAGAGTGGAAATGGTTCGAGCTCTAGGAGGTTCAACTTTGGTAAAAAGAAAAAGGGTGATATTAATGTTGTGTCTCGTGAAAGTTACAGAAGACCCCGTGGTCGTGAGAATAGTCATCAACAACATGTAGCTTATGTAACCCCAGTGATTAATGTAACTCCAACTATACCAACGGCTCCAAAGTATCAATCTCGTTATCAACAACCTTATGTGCAACAGGGTGGTAATCATCAGGTTCACGCTAAGCCAAATTTTGAACCCATTCTAATGTTGTATACATATTTGCTTCTATCTCTGATTGCGAAGAATCTTGTGCAAACACGTTCTCCACCTCTAGTTCCAGAGTCTATCCCATAGTGGTATAAGCTAGAGGCTCACTGTGCTTTTCATCAAGGTGCCCCGGGGCACGATGTTTAGAATTGTTATCCATTGAAGTACAAAAATTGATGAGGAGTAGTGTTCTGTCTTTCAATGATGTTAATCCAAATGTGAAGACAAATCCGCTTCCGAAGCATGGTAATGCGTCTGTGAATATGGTTGATGGTTGTCCTGGTTTGTTCAAGAATTATGAGGTCCACCATATTCGAAGGTCTTTGGTTGAGATGCATGCTTTCTTAAGTGAATATCATGATATTGATCACGATTATGCTGGTTGTTGTATTTGTTTGGTGAACCCTCGTGGTTGTGTGATTGTTAAGAGAGACATTCAAAAGATGATGGATGATAAGTTGATTGAGGTAACAACTAAGAGAGATGAGTATGAAAATGAAGTGAATGTTATTGTGCCTCAGTTCAATATTCCTGAGAAGGTTGTTCCTGAGAAGGTGGTTATTTCTTTTAATAGCCGCAAATATGCTGTTACTCCCTTGGTGATCAATTTGCCTGGTCCAATGCCATATGAGTGTTATAAAGCTGTTCCGTATCGGTATAATGCTACGATGATAGAAAATGGTAAGGAAGTTCCTATTCCTTCTCCAATGTCTGTGGTTAGCATTATGGATGTGACCAAGGTTACTCAAAGTGGTAGAGTCTATGCTTCGGATCCTCCGAAGAGAGTTGAAGATACAAGTGCGAGTAAACAGATTATGGATGCTGTTACCCGATTAGGCCAATTCGGTGATATTGAAGATGAGGTATTAAAATTGATAAAGAAGAGGGAGTACAATGTTACTGAGCAGTTGTTGCATACTCCTTCGAAAATATTAGTTTTATCACTCTTGATGTGCTCTGAGGCTCATAGGAAGTCTTTGCAGAAAATTCTTGATCAAGGTTATGTTGACCATGATGTGACTGTTGATCAGTTTGATAGTATTGTGGCTAATATTACATCGTGCAACAATCTGAGTTTCTGTGATGATGACTTTCCTGAAGAAGGAAGAAACCATAATTTGGCTCTGCATATTTCAGTGAATTGTCAGGAAGATGCTATGTCTAAGGTGCTGGTTAATACTGGGTCTTCTCTGAATGTGATGCCGAAGTTGACTTTGTCAAGGCTTACATACCAAGGTGATCCCATGAGGCATAGTGGGATTATTGTGAAAGCTTTTGACGGATCGAAGAAGATAGTGATTGGTGAAGTTGATCTTCTTATTTTGATTGGACCGTTTATATTCCAAATTTCTTTTCATGTAATGGATATACGTCCCGCTTACAGTTGTCTCCTTGGAAAACCCTGGATTCATGAGGCAGGAGCTGTCACATCTACTCTCCATCAGAAGCTGAAGTTTGTGAAAGATGGGAAATTAATGACTATTAGTGGTGAGCAGGCGATGCTAGTGAGCAATTTTTCATCTTTCTCCTACATTGATGCGGAAAAAGAGGTGGGAACTTCATTCCAGGATCTTTCTGTTGTTGATAATGATTGTAGATGTCTTGAATTGGCAGAATTTTTGACCAACAAGAATTATTGAATTCAGTTCAGAATGTCCTATCAAATGTTGGAACATTATCAAACAGAGTATATGAACTTATTTCAGGATGTCTTACCAGATGTTGGGACATTGTGTAAATGACTTAAGTTCAGTTTTTCAGGATGTCCCAACAGATGTTGAGACATCTCAAACCTGCTTCCAGAATTAATTATTGACTAACTAATCAGAGATATTTAAGGAGAGTTATCTGGAATTAATTAATGATGGATAAAAACAGAACAAGGCGCATCTGTAAGGAGTTTTATATTGAAGATTCAGATTAAAACAGAAGACCTAAATCACCTAGAATCTAGGAAGTAACAAACCCTAAATTCAAGGTGGAAGCTGCATGTGCATTAGGGCTGGATCATCCTACAGAAAGCCCAAATTACAGATACCTATTTAAGCAACAGAAACTCATAGAATTGAGTACGAATTTCAGAAGATCAAATAGGGTGTCTAGTGTTTTTAATTGTACCACTTTATGAGCTTTTAAGCAAAAGTGTATTTGTGACTTGATTGAAACTGTGAAGTAAGATCAAGCTGTATAGTTTGAAGAATGTCTTCAATTTCATTAAACTTGTAAACTTGATCACTGTGTGATTGAGGGGGAGTGAGTAGGGTACTCTTATCTAAGGTGTGTCTTAGGTAGAAATTGCATTGGGTAGTTATTAAGTGATAGATTAAACAGGGTGGTTTAAGTCTAGAATTAATATTACTTATAGTGGATTTCCTCCTGGCTTGGTAGCCTCCAGATGTAGGTGTGGTTATACACTGAACTGGGTTAACAAACTTCTGTGTTGTTTACTTTTATTGCTATTTAAGTTTTGGTTAAATTTGTCAAGTGTCCTATCAAGTGTTGGGCCATCTCTTAGGACATCTCATACCTGATCACAGAATTTCAATTGGCATCAGAGCAGGCACCCTGCCTGTTTATACTGGGTGAGATCTAGGGAATACAAATTCTGTAACATGGACAGAGATATAGGGTCAGTAAATAGACCACCTATTCTGGATGGATTTAATTATGACTACTGGAAGCCAAGAATGATTGCATTCTTAAGATCACTTGACAACAGGGCATGGAGAGCAGTCAACATTGGATGGGATTATCCTGTCCAAGATACCAAAGATGGATCAAAAGTGCTGAAACCTGAAGAAGAATGGAGTAAGGAAGAAGAAGATTCAGCACTAGGCAACTCAAAGGCCTTAAATGCTTTATTCAATGGCATTGATAGGAACATTTTCAGACTTGTACATCATTGTGAGCTAGCCAAAGATGTGTGGGATACTCTCAAAACAACTCATGAAGGAACATCAAAAGTAAAGATGTCAAGACTTCAACTTCTCACCACAAAATTTGAAAACTTGAGAATGAAGGAAGATGAGACAGTTCATGAATTCTACATGAACATTTTAGAAGTAGCTAATACTTCTGGAGCTTTGGGAGAAAAAATGACTGATGAAAAGCTTGTTAGAAAAATCCTCAGATCTTTGCCAAAAAGATTTGACATGAAAGTCACAGCAATAGAAGAAGCTCAAGACATATGCTCTATGAAAGTTGAAGAACTCATTGGTTCCCTTCAAACTTTTGAGATGGGAATGACTGACACAAATGCTAAAAAGAACAAAAGCATAGCCTTGGTTTCAAATACTGATGAAGAAGAAGATGATGAATCAACAAATGATAAAAGCTTATCAGACAACCTTGCTATGCTTGGAAGACAATTCAAACAGATTCTCAGAGGAATGTAAGGAAAATCCAAACCCAGTGGAAGAAACACAAACTCTTCTGAGAACAGGAGACCTTATGATGCTAACAAAAGGTCAAATTATGCTGAAAAGACCAGTCAAGAAAAAGGAGTCAAATGCCATGGATGTGAAGGATATGGACACATCAGAAATGAATGTCCTACCTACTTAAAAAGGCAAAAGAAAGGACTCTCTGTAACCTGGTCTGATGAAGACTCAGGAGGTGATTCAGAAGAGGAATCAGCTAAGCATATCACTGCTTTAGCTGGATTATGTGACTCTGAAAGTGAATCCAGTGATGGAGAACTTACTTATGAAGAACTTGAGCAAGCATTCAAAGATCTATACAAAAGAAGCTCTGAAATATGCAGTGAGGTCATAAAGTTAAAAAAGAAGAATGAGGCATTAGAAGATGACAAAGCAAATGATCAGGAGATCATTGACACCTTAAAAAGTGAAGTAAGTCTTCTCAACTCCAAGTTGGAACATATGTCCAAATCTGTTAGAATGTTGAACAGCAGCTCAAATACACTGGATGTGATTCTCAACAACAATAAGCACTCAGGGGATAAAAGTGGACTGGGATTTAACAGAGTAAATAAAGATGAAGCTAGCTCTAGCAAAACAACTTCAAAATCCATACAGTCTAACAAGATGTCCCAACAGATGCTTCAACATCAGGAAAAGAACACAAAGTCAAACATAATGTTCCAACAGATGTCTCAACATTCTGAAAAGAACAAAGGGAAGAAGAAGTATCAAAGATGGAGATGCCATCACTGTGGAAGATTTGGACATATCAAACCTCATTGTTATAAGTTGCATGGATATCCAAATCAGATGTATCAGCAACCTTCCAAGAAGAAAATAGAAGTTACCAAGAAAGTGCTGCATAAACATCAGCAACCTCCTAAGCAGAAGACAGAAAACATCAAGAAGGTATGGAAACCAAAAGCTAGCACTGAAGCTGATCAAAGCTACAAGAACAAGATCAACAATCAATCTTGGAGATCAACTGACAAACAACACACAGGGCAGAGGCATCAAAAGAAATCTCAACTCATCTGGTCAAAGAAAAATACTGCATACATAGCACATACATCACTGAGAGTATCAGCTAAATAAGATTGGTACTTTGACAGTGGATGTTCAAGACACATGACTGGATTGAAGAATTTGCTAGTAAACTTAAAATCACATTCATCCAGGTATGTGACCTTTGGAGATGGAGCTAAAGGAGAAATCAAGGGAGTTGGAACCTTGGATTGTCAAGATGTTCCAAGACTAGATGACGTGCTGCTAGTTAAAGGTTTAACTGCTAACCTGATCAGCATAAGTCAATTATGTGATCAAGGGTACAGTGTAAACTTTACCAAAACTGAATGCATAGTGACTAACAAAGAACAAGAGGTTGTCATGAAAGGAGCCAGATCTAAAGACAACTGTTACATGTGGGAATCCCAAAATCTCAGTCTCACTTCAACTTGCTCTTTAGCTAAAGAAGAAGAAGTGAAACTATGGCACCAAAGACTAGGTCATCTTCATTTCAGAGGCATAAAGAAGATAATATCCATGGATGCTGTAAGAGGTATTCCTAAACTGAAGATTGATGATGGCAAAATATGTGGTGAATGTCAAATAGGCAAGCAAACCAAGATGTCCCATCCAAAGCTCCAACATCTGACAACTTCCAAAGTTTTGGAACTTTTGCATATGGATCTGATGGGACCTATGCAGGTTAAAAGTCTTGGTGGTAAGAGGTATGCCTATGTTGTCGTTGATGACTTTTCAAGATATACATGGATAAATTTCATCAAAGAAAAGTCTGATGTATTTGATGTATTCAAAGAGTTATGTCAAAGATTGCAAAGGGAAAAATCCAGCTGTGTGATCAGAATAAGAAGTGATCATGGAAAAGAATTTGAGAACCAAAAATTCTTAGATTTCTGTTCTTCAGAAGGAATAAATCATGAATATTCTTCACCAATCACTCCTCAACAGAATTGAATTGTTGAAAGGAAGAATAGAACTATTCAAGAATCAGCAAGAGCTATGATCCATGCTAAAAAGTTACCTCTGTACTTCTGGGCTGAAGCTATGAACACTGCCTGTTACATTCATAACAGAGTTACCTTAAGGAAAGGAACTTTGTCCACAATATATGAAGTCTGGAAGGGCAGAAAACCCACAGTTAAGTATTTCCATGTATTTGGAAGTAACTGTTATATTCTGGCAGATAGGGAGCAAAGAAGAAAAATGGATCCTAAAAGTGATGAAGGGATTTTCCTTGGATACTCCATAAATAGCAGAGCATATAGAGTATTTAATTCTAGAACCAAGGTTATCATGGAGTCCATAAATGTGATAATTGATGATGCTCCTACAGATGTCCCAGAAGATGTTGGAACATCTGCTGATATCAAGATTGAAGATGAAGAAAAGAATGATCATTATAACTTCACTCAAACTGATACAAGAACAAAAGAATCAAGCAAACCTCCCTCCATCAGAATACAGAAGGATCATCCCAAAGATCTGATAATTGGTGATCCCAACAGAGGTGTGAGCACTAGATCAAGAGAAGTAATTTCAGGTTCTTGTTTTGTTTCCAAAATAGAACCTAAAAACATCAAGGAAGCTCTTACTGATGAATACTGGATTTGTGCTATGCAAGAGGAATTAGGTCAATTCACAAGGAATGAAGTGTGGATTCTTGTTCCTAGACCTGATGACATAAATGCGATTGGTACAAAATGGGTGTATAAGAACAAGTCAAATGAACAAGGAGTTGTTACAAAGAACAAAGCTAGACTTGTAGCTCAAGGATACACTCAAATTGAAGGAGTAGACTTTGATGAAACCTTTGCACCAGTAGCAAGGCTTGAATCAATCAGACTACTTTTGGGAATTGCTTGTATCTTGAAGTTCAAGCTATTTCAAATGGATGTGAAAAGTGCCTTTTTAAATGGCTATCTTAATGAAGAAGTATATGTAGAACAACCTAAAGGATTTGTTGATCCAAGCTGTCCAAATCATGTATACAAACTAAAGAAGGCACTTTATGGTTTGAAGCAAGCTCCAAGGGAATGGTATGAAAGACTGACCACATTTCTTATCAAGCAAGGATACAGAAAAGGTGGAATTGACAAAACCCTGTTTGCTAAAGATGAAGAAGGGAATGTCATGATTGCTCAAATATATGTTGATGATATTGTCTTTGGTGGGATGTCTGAAAGGATGGTCAAACATTTTGTCAAGCAGATGGAATCTGAATTTGAAATGAGCCTAGTAGGAGAGTTAACCTACTTTCTTGGTCTACAAATAAAGCAAATGGAAGACTCAATGTTCAATTCCCAAAGCAAGTATACCAAGAACATAGTCAAGAAATTTGGAATGGAAAATGCTACTCATAAGAGAACCCCTGCCCCCACACATTTAAAGCTTACTAAAGATGAAAAGGGTGAGAATGTAGATCAAAGCTTATACAGAAGCATGATTGGAAGCTTGTTATACTTGACTGCTAGCAGACCTGACATAGCATTTGTAGTAGGTGTATGTGCAAGATATCAAGCTGATCCAAAAGTCAGTCATCTCAATCAAGTCAAGAGAATTCTTAAATATGTTAATGGTACTTGTGACTATGGCATAATGTACTTTCATGGATGTAAACCAATTCTTACTGGCTTCTGTGATGCTGATTGGGCTGGAAGTGCTGATGACAGAAAAAGCACCTCAGGAGGATGCTTCTTTCTAGGAAACAATTTGATTTCTTGGTTCAGTAAGAAACAAAATTGTGTATCCTTATCTACAGCTGAAGCTGAATACATAGCAGCTGGAAGCAGTTGTTCTCAGTTGGTTTGGATGAAGCAAATGCTCACTGAGTACAATGTCCCACAGGATGTCATGACATTGTACTGTGACAACTTAAGTGCAATAAACATATCAAAGAATCCTATCCAACATAGCAGGACCAAGCATATTGATATCAGACATCATTTCATCAGAGATCTTGTAGAAGAAAAAGTGATTTCATTGGAACATATAGCTACAAATCTGCAGTTAGCTGATATCTTTACCAAAGCATTGGATGCTACACAATTTGAGAACTTAAGGGGCAAACTTGGAATCTGTTTATGTGATATTTAGCAGTTAATGAGATGTGCCAACATGTCATCTGACATTGTATGGCATAAGTTCCAGATGGCAAAACCAGTCTGGACAAGATCCTTGGGAATTCCATCTCTAATCATTTGCACTGTAACGGCTACTTATTTAGTAACTGCTTATAATCAGCTATCAAGATTCTCATCATACTATCACAAGCGAATCACATTAACTAGCTATTCTCCAGAAATCATAAACCCTAAAACTTTTCATTCATCTTCCTCAACAATGTCTCAAAACCCTAACACAACTGAAGAAGTTCTCAACCAAGAAGACGTAGTTCATGCCACTCCCATTTCTGTGGTACCAATGAAATCAACTCCATTGGACGAGCTCAGAGGAAGTGCTTCTCACACTAAAAAGCCAATAACTCCAAAGAGAGCTAAAGATCAAGTCTGCAGCAAAGCCAAAGGAGGCATTCCTTCTCCTGCTAACATGCCCCCAAAATCCTCAAAATATGTAGATGATTCCATCAAGGAGATTGTCAACCAAATCCTCTTTGAACAGAGAGTGGTGAGTGGGATCTCTGTTCCTCTGAACACAATGCCTGCACCTCAAGAAGAACAAGCTCAAGATGCAGAGGACACTCCTGCAGAACAAGATGTCCCAATAGATGTTGGAACATCTGAAGATGAGAAAAAGAACTCATCTGGTGATGATTTGGAACAAAATGAGGACCAGAATAAAGCCTCAAATGAAAATGATGAAGAAGTCTCTAAGGAACAGGCTAAAGCCTCAAATGAAGATCAAATCCCTGCTGATCAACCAGCTGAAGAGGAGACTGCTCAATCTCCTCCAGTGGTCCACCCGGAGCAGGACTCTGATACAGAGATCATAGCCTCTGTTAGACCTAGCATAGCCAAAAGGCTCAGGTCCAGGAAAGGAAAGATGCAAGCTGAAGCAGCAATTCCTGAGAAGAAGAAAGCCTCCCCAAAGAAAGGCAAAGCTAAAGCTACTTTTGGGCCAACAAAATCATGGAGTAAAGTCCAAACCCAGAAGAGAAAAGCTGTTACACCATCAGACTCAGATGTTGAATCAGATGTCCCAACATCTCCTCCCAAAAAGAAACCAGCACCATCTAGGGCTTCATCTGCTGTTCCAGAAGCCCCCTTGGACAACATATCTTTCCATCATGTCTCTAGTGTCAACAGATGGAAGTATGTGTACCAAAGAAGGATTGCCCTAGAAAGAGAACTGAGCAGCAATGCACTTGAGTGCACTGAATTGATTGACCTCATCTCTGCTGCAGGACTATTCAGAACAGTCTCAGATCTCTCTCCCTGCTATGAACTTCTGGTCAAAGAGTTCATTGTTAATCTTCAGGAGGATTGTTCAAATGGTAAGTCCTCTGAGTTTCAAAAAGTTTTTGTTAGAGGTAAATGTGTAGAGTTTTCTCCTCAAATCATAAATCAGTACCTAGGAAGAGAAACAGATGGACCAAATGAGCTAGGTAAGACAGATAATCAAGTCTGTAAGGTGATCACTGCAAACCAGGTCAAGGCATGTCCTGTGAAGGGAAAGCTCTCAGTGAGCATGCTTACCAGAAAGTATGCCATGCTGAACAGGATTGGTACAACTAACTGGGTGCCTACCAACCACACTTCTTCAATCTCCACTGGTCTAGCCAGGTTTATATATGCTGTGGGAACTCAAACCAAGATGGACTATGGAGCTTTCATTTTTGATCAAACCATGAAGCATGCCAGCTCTTCTGCAACAAAGCTGCTGTCGCTCCCGATAAGTGGGACTAGGCCCAGATAGAGGTACAGACGCGAACGGTCGGCGAGGGGGACAATGAGAACACACAGCCGTGAACTCACTGGAGATGAATAGAGTCGCCAGCTAGGCATTTTTATCCCGGAGGAAAGGCAATGCTGCATAGGCCTAAAAAAGGATGGACAAGACGGTTTGCGAACCAGAGAGACTGAGAAAGGGGGTTGGTTACAACCTGGGAAGGTATTAGCACCCAGATTGTCCGTCGTACTCGACGGGATCCACGCTTAAAAGATTTGTGTTTTAAAGGGGTAGTGTCAGTGCAATCTGTGTATAAAATAACTGGAAAAGAATGTACAGGTGTCAGTGTATAGTGTATAAGTGATATGAAGTATGAAAGTGTCAGTGTGAGGAAGGAGTGAAATGCTCAAGATCATGAGGCTAAAGAATAAAGCTAGAAAGAGGGGGAATATACAGAGACTTTTGTTCGATAACTGTTAAGTTATGCCTACGTATCCTCTCGTGCAATGAGGAAGTCAGAACACCGTAGTTCGACCCAAAGAGACTGAAAGATGAATTGACTTGTGAACTGCTTACTTGTCTATGCTCAAGTGTATGACCTGTCTGGCTCAGGTGCAAACTGTCTTGCATTAGACGGAAGAAGCAAGTTCTCATTTATGAGTGAAGGTGATGAGAAAAGAATCCCGGAGGAGGCGATTATTGTTTGTTTTTGAGTTTTCAGTCTTTTATTGCCTTTTGGATTTTGTCATAAGTTGATGAGCTTAAGCCTAAACCAATGGATTTAGTAAACTCATCACATCTTCCCTCTGATTAGGGGTAATGAGAGTACCTTAAATGTGAAGTCAGCTTCTCACACTTAATCACCTTTGATGTAGGGTTAAGATCATTATCTTACTTGTGATTATTTAGATGTTTTTGATGTTTTTGTTTAGTGTTAAGTAATGAGGTTAAGCCATAATCAGGGATTAAACAGACTCATTACACCATCCTAATAGAAGGATAATAGATGAGAATGTTTAAGCTGAGGAAAGCTCCTCAACTTAATCCATGATTAGGGATTAAACTCATGACAAAACAAGCCTTTGATTAAGTGGATTTTATTTAATGGTATGATGATGAAGTGAGTTTTATGATTTGTAAGACAACTTGAGGGGGACTTGTCCATTAACACTAGGGTTAGTCCTTCTTAACCAATTAAGGAAGAATTAGAACCCTAATGCAAGGCCCAAGTTACAAGTGTGATGTCTTGATGATTATTATGTGAATTGATTAAAGGAGTTAAACACATTAAGGGTTTAACACTTAGGATTAAAGTTATACACTCCATCCTAAGAGAAGGATGCAGGCATAAGCTTAATCACAAAGCCTTAAAGCCTTTAGGGTTTAGTCCCTGATTATGAGGTGAGAAGAGAAGACTCAAAAGAGACACAAAGGTAAAACTAAGAGGGGAGACTAATCAAAACCCTAATCATTGTCATGCTTAGTTGTTCCTAGGGTTGGTGAGGTTTTTCAAGAACAATCTTCAATGAAACCACCAGGAAGCAGATGAACAGGATCAAGAGAAGCAAAGTGACTTGCTTCATTCAAGAAGTCAAGTCACTGGAAGAAAGAAAGTGGGAGGAACAAGAATGAGCAAGCTCAATCTCATACACAAACAAAAATGCAGCAATGGATGCAAGAGAGATGAAAAGAAACAATATGAGAAGTGAAGGCAAATTCACTTCTCAACTCACTTACCACCTGAAAAGATTAGAAAAGAAATGCAATGCAAAGTGGGATGAGATGACATGATGATAAACAAAACCAGAAGCATGTACATGATGTTAATGATGCTAAGAGATGATGCAAACACATGTCAAGATTTGTGAAATAAGTTCAGTTTTTCAGGATGTCCCAACAGATGTTGGGACATCTCAAGCAGAGTACAAGCAAATGAACTTAATTCAGAATGTCACACCAGATGTTGGGACATTGTTTCAGTTAATGAAATAAACTCAGTTTTTTCAGGATGTCCCAACAGATGTTGTGACATTATCAAACAGAGCATGAGCAAATGAACTTAATTCAGAATGCCACACCAGATGTTGGGACATTGTTTCAGTTAATGAAATAAACTCAGTTTTTTCAGGATGTCCCAACAGATGTTGTGACATTATCAAACAGAGCATGAGCAAATGAACTTAATTCAGAATGTCACACCAGATGTTGGGACATTGTTTCAGTTAATGAAATAAACTCAGTTTTTTCAGGATGTCCCAACAGATGTTGTGACATTATCAAACAGAGCATGAGCAAATGAACTTAATTCAGAATGTCACACCAGATGTTGGGACATTGTTTCAGTTAATGAAATAAACTCAGTTTTTTCAGGATGTCCCAACAGATGTTGTGACATTATCAAACAGAGCATGAGCAAATGAACTTAATTCAGAATGTCACACCAGATGTTGGGACATTGTTTCAGTTAATGAAATAAACTCAGTTTTTTCAGGATGTCCCAACAGATGTTGTGACATCATTAGTTAATGAAATAAAACTCAGTTTTTCAGGATGTCCCAACAGATGTTGGGACATCCCAGACCTGCTACCAGAATTAATGACTAACAAAACTGAATAAATTAAGGAAAGTTACCTGGAATTAATTATGGAAGAATGAAACAGAATAAGGCGCACCTGTACTGAGCTGGAGACCTTCGAAAGTGAGCTTTCAGAGCTTCCCTCTTGTGCAAATGATCTCCCTTTAACCCCTTGAGGCCAATGGAAACCTTGAATGAGGCTGAAAGTGGCTAGTTTTTTGTGGTTCAGTTCTGGTGTAACAGGAAATGCAGTTCTTGTGTGTTGTGTTTCAGATCATTATAAGGGGTGGGATCTGTTCTATGGATGATTTTTGTGGTTTGTGTGTGAAGGAATTTTTTTTAATGTTTGAAGGCTGTGGAGAGAGTTTTTGAAGAGGAGAAGGTTCAGACCAGTTTTTTTTTTTGTATGTTGCAATATGTATTCAGCTTGTGTATGGCTTGCTTTATGTTCCATAATGTTTGAGTAGGCTATGGAGCAGGTTTGTAGAGGTGGCTGATCACTATTCCAAAAGCATGGGAGAAATTGCAAAAAGTCATGGTTTGGTGTACTTGAAGCATGGGCTGTGTCAGAGATGGTTTCCTAACCTGTACTGCATCAGCTGAGTTCAAGGAAGGCCCTTGGATGGTTCATGAAAGGCTACTGCATTTGGATCATGAGCTAGAGGAGTTTTTGCAACTTGCCCACTTGTGACATTTCATGATTTTGGCTATGTGAATGTGAGAAGTCTTGCTGAATTGTTGGTGAGGCATGCTTCATTAGGTCATGGCCAAATTCTGAAACCAGCTAGGGGTCAAACAAAACCTTTGAGAATCAGTTTGCAAGAAATCCCTCTTTGCACTTTCATGAAAAATGATTTATGGTCACTTGAAAATCAAAGCATAGAAATGGGAAATTCCTTAGGCCAAACTGAATTTCAGGTCATGCATTGTGTTTGTATGATTCTATGATCAAATAAAGATCATACACATTCAAAATGATGGGGAAAGCTGAAATTCTGGGATCAGGTTCGAGATGTCCCAACATCTGTTGGGACATCTGTTGGGACATCCTGAAAAAACTGAACTTATTACATTAACTTACACAATGTCACAACATCTGGTGGGACATCCTGAAGCCTGAACTTCAACACTTCTTGTTTGTCCAAAAATCCTACCAATTCTAAAACATCTACAAAAACCCTTTGGTTGGATGATTGGGGTCCTCAGATGCCCTGATTTTGTACTGACTTGCTCAAGAAGTCATCTTTTGATCAGATGCCTTCCCCATTGAATTCCTTCATGAAAATTGATATGCATGATCCTCATACCATATGGAGACCAATGGAAACAAGAATGACCAAAAAATTTGGAGTTATGGCCTCTGAAACCCTAATTCTAGGTCATCTGTGCAGCCAAACTTGGCTCTGCATCCATACCAATCCCAGTTCTTGTGATTCTTTGGCATTTTTGACTTTGAGAGGATGCAATATGATATAAGAACACACATGGACCCCTTTGAAGTGATTGGTAGCCTTTGGAGTGGCTCAAAGTGCCCTGAGGTTGCTCAGATCACAAACCCTAGGTGCAGATGACTTAGAAACTATGCAGTGACTCAAAATTGAGATATGAGGTGATATGATTGTGTTTATGCACATGAGAATGATCATAAGCCATGGTGAATGGGTGAGGGCAAATTTGGGGTGTTTACAGCTGCCAATAGCTTTTCCATCATTGCTGTGTGGTATTGTGCTCAATCAATACCCTGGAATTCTCACTGACAAGGATACAGCATGCAAAAGAGAAAGCCCCTTGGCTTTTCACTACAAGTTATTCCTCAGTCATCATGCTGCAGATGTTGAAGCACCTTCTGGGACATCTGCAGGTCCATCAACTGCTAAGACTCCAATCTCCAAGAAGGCTCTAATTGCTGAGCTCAAAAGCACATGCAAAGAACTTGAAGCAAGGAAGCTGAAACTTGAAGAAATCATACAAAGGCTGGAGAGTGGAGAAGATCAGAAAGCAGGCACTGATGAAGAAAGTGAAGCTGATGAAGAAACAGAAGTTGAGGAAGAAACTGAGAGTGATGAATCTGAGTGATCAATGTATGTGAGGCAAATGTAATAACAACAATGTATTTCTGGAATAGTGTCTTTGGCCCTAAATTTTGTGTCTACCAAGGGGGAGAACAACAACAAATTGTAATTGCTGTTTAAGTATGAAAAAAAAAATCTGTTTGTTTGCTTCTGAACTGAATAAGTCTTTTTTCTGTTGCAACAAGATTGGATACATATATGATTGAGGGGGAGTAATCTCAAATAAGAATCAACAGAAAAGTAATGCTATACTCTGATAAAAAGAACTTCTGCTGCACTCTGAAAACTAGAAAAGATGTTAGCCAAAAATTAGCCAAAGGGGGAGTTTGTAGATGTCTTGAATTGGCAGAATTTTTGACCAACAAGAATTATTGAATTCAGTTCAGAATGTCCTATCAAATGTTGGAACATTATCAAACAGAGTATATGAACTTATTTCAGGATGTTTTACCAGATGTTGGGACATTGTGTAAATGACTTAAGTTCAGTTTTTCAGGATGTCCCAACAGATGTTGAGACATCTCAAACCTGCTTCCAGAATTAATTATTGACTAACTAATCAGAGATATTTAAGGAGAGTTATCTGGAATTAATTAATGATGGATAAAACAGAACAAGGCGCATCTGTAGGGAGTTTTATATTGAAGATTCAGATTAAAACAGAAGACCTAAATCACCTAGAATCTAGGAAGTAACAAACCCTAAATTCAAGGTGGAAGCTGCATGTGCATTAGGGCTGGATCATCCTACAGAAAGCCCAAATTACAGATACCTATTTAAGCAACAGAAACTCATAGAATTGAGTACGAATTTCAGAAGATCAAATAGGGTGTCTAGTGTTTTTAATTGTACCACTTTATGAGCTTTTAAGCAAAAGTGTATTTGTGACTTGATTGAAACTGTGAAGTAAGATCAAGCTGTATAGTTTGAAGAATGTCTTCAATTTCATTAAACTTGTAAACTTGATCACTGTGTGATTGAGGGGGAGTGAGTAGGGTACTCTTATCTAAGGTGTGTCTTAGGTAGAAATTGCATTGGGTAGTTATTAAGTGATAGATTAAACAGGGTGGTTTAAGTCTAGAATTAATATTACTTATAGTGGATTTCCTCCTGGCTTGGTAGCCTCCAGATGTAGGTGTGGTTATACACTGAACTGGGTTAACAAACTTCTGTGTTGTTTACTTTTATTGCTATTTAAGTTTTGGTTAAATTTGTCAAGTGTCCTATCAAGTGTTGGGACATCTCTTAGGACATCTCATACCTGATCACAGAATTTCAATGATGCTAAGAAGAATGTTATGCCTATGTCTTTTCTCAAGGATGCTCTGCGCATACTCGAAACTGGTCGATCTGCCGGTTGGGGATGAGTTATTGATGTTGTTGACAATAAAGAAGGATTCAGTATTGGTTTTGCACCAGGTGTGGCTCTCAATGACCCAAAGACTATTCAGGAAGGATTCCGAAGTGATGGGTTTATCAACGATCATTCCGCTGCTGCCATCATTGAAGATGGTGAAGATGAAGAAATGCCTACCTTTGTTACACACAAAAAGATTTGCAAGAACTGGATTGCTGTTGATGTTCCTTTTATTGTTCATGCTTCAAAGTAATTTGTTTTATTTTATTTCAAAAATCCTTTCACTCTGCCCTAGGTGAAAGTGATGTTTGTCGGGCTTTGTTTCAAATTTTATCATCATCAATAAAATGTTATTTTGTTATTTCCATATGTGTTTTTTCCTTTTTGCTTTAATCTGAAAAATGGTAACGTAAAAAACCCAAAAAAATAAAATAACCATTGTTTATATGTATAATGTTTGCACTTTTATTCATACTCTAAAATAAAAATAAAATCATTGTGCAGATTGATTGATAAACCCATTGAAAACAATGATCCTATGCCCACTCCCAACTTTGAATTCCCTGTGTTCGAAGCTGATGAAGAGGATATTAAAGAGATTCTTGATGAAGTTTCTCGGTTGCTTGATGTAAATACCCCAAATTTGCCCTCTCACTTTCTCAGGCCTTGGCTTATGATCACACATATTGCATAACATTGCATATTCATCTTTAATATCTCATTTTATCTCTGCACAGCTAGGGTTTGTGATCAGATGAATATTGAAGAGAGTATGAGGTATCTCATAGACCATGAAGCATGACAAGAAGGTCCTTGAGTGTTCTAAGGTCATATTGTACCCCAAGGGTTCTTGGAAGTCAAAAAATCACAAGAGATTGCAGAGCCACCCAGGCAGGCTCAGGGCTCCTACACAGATGACCTGAAATTAGGGTTTTGGGTTTGAGGCCCTTACAACCAAATTTTTTGGTCATTCTTGATTCCATTTGTCTTCATATGATATAGGGAGCTTGTGTATGAAGTTTGATGCAAAAATTCACTGAGGAAGTCATCTGATCAAGCTGTGACTTGTTGTGCAAGAAAAGTCAGAATTAAGGCATCTAAGGCCTCCAACAAGGATTCTAAAGGGTCACCATCATCAATTTGAGGTCCTATGACCTTTATTTTTTCTTATGAATGTTTGAAAGATCACAAGATTGAAGAATTTTGAGCCATTGCAAAATTTGCCATTTTTGGACATGACTTGTGATGAAAACTTTCCATTTTGGGAAAGATTTTCAACCTCCTCTTTCTTGATCAAAAAGGCTTCAAATGAATTTTCTTCAAACATGAAAGTTGTATATTGGATCTTCCCATTTTCAAAAAGTACAAGAACTCCTCTTATTTCATCCTAGAACTCAAGATATGGCAAGTCAAAGTTGGGAAAAATCTTGTAATTTTCAAGTTCATGTCAAAGAGGGAAATGTGAAAAAGTGAATTTCAGGCATCTACATGACTTCTAATCCACTCAAATACATCATGGCATGATCAAACAACCTCTCAAAGTCAGAATTGAGCCTTGAACCAAAGGATTCCATGACTTGTTTCTCAAGAAATCACAAAGTTGCAAAATTGCAAAACCTATGCAAACTCTTGATCCAAGCCATACAACTCATAACATTTGATCCTAGAGTGCTCCTTGAAGCCAGCTGAGGTAGCTCAAGCCCTCAAATCAGCTCTGCAATGGCCCATACCTCAAGTACACAACTTTTGACTTTTTGGCCAATTGAGCCATGCCATTCCCACAGTGGATATCTACTCCTCTGACTCATTCTAATTGTTTATGCATTGCCTAAGGATCATAAAACAGAACACACAAGAGCTCAGAAGGAACACACACTTAGATTGCACAAAAATTCCCAAAAAACTTCCTCTCTTCGATTCTCCCAATCTAGCCATCAAACTTCAAAACTTCCTTCACCAATCAACCACACATCACCCATAGAACAAATCCCACCCCTCACAATGGCCTGCAACACAACACACAAGAACCTCATTTTCTACCATATAAGAACTGAACCTCTCAAACTGCCACTTTCAAAGCATTCCAAGCATTCCATCAGCCTCAGGAGGTTCAAAGGAGTCCATTTGCACAAGAGGGAGGCTCTGAAAGCTCACTTTCAAAGGTCTCCAGCTCAGGTATAGCTCAAGAACTTTTTTCTCAGAACTTCATTTTCTTGTTACAAAATGAATCTTCATGTTGCACTAATCATCTAGATGTGTTTTGAATTGAAAATGAGCAAGAAATGACCATTTCATGTTGTTCTGAAAGTTTGCCCGTGTTTTGATTTTTGCTTCGATTTGCTTGATTCGTGTCTTATAAATGTTGTTTGATTATTGATTTGTGTTCCATGAAGTGTGGGGAGTGTTTCTGGGTAGGTTAGAGGTCTTGGGATGGCCTAGGGAAGAAGATAGGGTTTTTGGTTGGCCGGAGAAGATGACAGGAGCACTGTTCTGGTCATCTGAAAGTAATTAGGGTTAGGGTGCCCAGATTGAATGTGAGCCCTTAGATCTTGATTAGGTTAGTGAGTGGATGGTTCAGATTAGTCATTAACCCTAATTATAATTAATTAAAATAAAACCTAATTAATTAAATCAGATTGAATGATGGCCATTGGATTGCGCGTGTTTTATAAGTTTAAACCTGGACCCTTGGATTCTCATACCTTCAGTCAAGCCGACTCACAATCTCAATCCTTGATCTGGCTTCCACGCAATCAGAGCCGTCCCTTTCAATTACTTTTCATTTTTATTTTATTTATTTCATTTTTATTTCCTTTATTTATTTAAAATAGAAAAACATTTTCAAAAATTCTGATTTTTTACACTTTCATCCTAATTAATATTAAAAACCCAAAAACATTTTTATTTTTATTTTTTGTATTAAAAAATTATTTTTAAATCATTTAATTGTATTATTTAATTAATTAATTCATTTTAATTAATTAAAAATACTTTTAGGTATTTAAAAATCACCAAAAAAATCAGAGAGACTCTTTGAACATTAAGATCAATTTACAAACTCATTTCACAAATTTATTTTAGGGTTTGATCATGTTTTGGAAATTAAAATTGAATTAGGGTTTTGAAAATCCCCTTTTTTCTTAACCTTAATTCAAAAATTCATTTCTGCCTAACCAAAATGAGTTTGTACTTGGTTCTTTTTGCATTCTTTTACATGTTGCATTAGTATTTAGGACATTTAAATCATATTTTTGCATTGCATTTTCAATTTGTTTTGACTTTTTCTTTGCAAAGTGTCCAAAACCGTAGCCAAACTTAGGAAAACCATAACTTGACTTTGGTTTAGCTTTAGACCTCCACCTTTTGAGGATGTTCTTATGTGGGTTTAGGGTTTGTGTGGATACAACTTCAAGTTTTTACCATGTGTTTTGCTTCTGATTTTGATTATGGACTTTGTGTATATATATACTAACTTTTCAGGTGCAAATGGTAAGTTAATTGGGATGTGGATGTGCATCCAGATTCAATCTCTTCTCTCCCTCTTGTTTGTGTTTGAAGTGAATTTGACTCACTTGTGTTGCTTTCCCTCCTACTCCTAGGTTACTTAACTTCTTCAAGAAGTAAGTAACCTATCTTTCTCTTTCTTCCTCTTTCATCTGCTTCTTCCTTGGTGGCCATCTGAAGACTTCTCTTTAAGCCTCATAAACCATAGGAACATCCAAGCATGGTAACTTTAGGGTTATGAATAGTCCCCCTTAGGCTTTTACCTTTTGAGTCTCCTTGAGTCTCTGCTTCTCATCTCAATAAAAAAGGATAAACAGTTAAAGTTTTGGGGCTCTATATTAAGGTTATGCCTGTATCCTTATCTTAGGATGGAGTGTATAACTTTAATACTTAGTGTTTACCTTTAAGTTGTTTTCACCCTTAATCAAAACACGTAATAATTATCAAGACTTAAGCTTGTAATTTGGGCCTTATATTAGGGTTACATCTCTGCCTCTGGGTCAGAGGGACTAACCCTAGTGTTTAATGGACAAGTCCCCCTCAGGTTTAGTCTTACAAACATAAAATTCACTTCTTAATATCATCTCTAATTAAAATCCACTTTAATAAAGGTTTGTTATATAATGATTTTAATCCCTAACCATGGATTAAGTTGAGGTATCTTCCTCATCTTAAGTGTCCTCATCTATCATCCTTCTCTTAGGATGGTGTAATGAGTTCACTAATCCCTGATTAGAGATTAAACTCATTAATTAACATAAAAAAAAAATCCAAAAAAACTTAATAATCACAAATGGGTTAATGATCTTAATCCAGTATCATTAGGGTAATTAAGTTGAGATTCCCATCTTATACTTAAGCAGACTCATTATCCCTAATCAGGGATGATATAATGAGTTTACAAACCATTGATTAAGACTTAAGCTCATTATCCTATGCAAAACACCAAAAAAAATAAAAAACTGAAAATAGAAAAACAAACAAAAATCGTCTCCTCTGAGATTCTTTTCTTATCACACTCACTCTGAAAACGAGAACTCGCTTCTTCCGTTTAATGCAAGACAGTTAACACTCGAGCCAGACGAGTCGTACACTTGAGCATAAACAAGAAAGTAGTTCACACAAAACATCCAAGTCTCTTTGAGTCTAACTACGGTGTCCTGACATCCTCATTGCACGAGAGGATACGTAGGCATAACTTAACAGTTATCGAACAAAAGTCCCCAGGTCTCCCCCTCTCTCCTCCTTCTAGCTTTCTTTTCTTAGCCTCAGTTTAAGCTCTCATTCTTTGTATACCATCACCCTGTACATCCATCTCTTTTATACATTGTTAGCACACACACTTTTCCCCCTTTTTAAAACAAAATTAAGTAAGCGTGGATCCCGTCGAGTACGACAGACGATCTGGGTGCTAATACCTTCCCAAGTCGTAAGCAACCCCCTTACCCAGTCTCTTTGGTTCGCAACCGTCTTATCCATATCTTTCTAGGTTTATGCAGCATTACCTTCCCTTCGGGATAAAACTGCCTAGCTGGCGACTCTATTCAACCTCAACCTTCAACATCGCTGACACCAATTCGCGTTTGCACCAGGATGAAAATCAAGGGAGAGACACTTGAGCATGAGGAGAAGGTTATTCAGCCTCATGGAGAGTCTATAGAAATGGTCAAATTGGGTTCTGAAGATGATAAGAAAGAAGTCAAAGTAGGAGCATTGCTTGGTCCTGATGTTAAGAAGAGGATTGTAGAGCTTCTTAGAGAGTATGTTGATGTATTTGCTTGGTCTTATCAAGACATGCCAGGTCTTGATACTGATATTGTGGAGCATAGATTGCCGCTGAAGTCTGAATGTCCACCTGTTAAGAAAAAGTTGAGAAGAACTCATCCTGATATGGCAGTAAAGATCAAAGAGGAGGTTCAAAAGCAGATTGATGCAGGTTTTCTTGTGACATCTAATTATCCTCAATGGGTGGCCAATATTGTGCCTGTTCCAAAGAAAGATGAAAAAGTCCGAATGTGTGTTGATTACAGAGATTTGAATAAAGCCAGTCCAAAAGATGATTTTTCATTACCACACATTTATGTGTTGGTAGATAATACGGCTAAGTTTGATGTGTTCTCTTTTATGGACGAATTTTCCGGTTATAATCAAATAAAGATGGCACCTGAGGACATGGAAAAGACCACATTTATTACACCATGGGCAACATTCTGCTACAAAGCGATGCCCTTTGGATTGAAGAATGCTGGTGCGACATACCAAAGAGCTATGACCACACTTTTCCATGATATGATGCACAAATAAATTGAGGTATATGTTGATGATATGATCGCTAAGTCAAGGACTAAAGAGGATCCTGTTGAACATTTGGTGAAGTTGTTTAAGAGGTTAAGGAAGTTTAAGCTTCGTTTGAATCCGAACAAGTGCACGTTTGGTGTACGTTCTGGAAAGTTGTTAGGTTTTTGTCGCTCCCCGGATTTTCATCCCGGTGCTAACGCGAACTGTCGGAGATGTTGGAGGTTGAGGTTGAATAGAGTCGCCAGCTAGGCATTTTTATCCCGAAGGAAAGGTAATGCTGCATAAACCTGGAAGGGTATGGATAAGACGGTTGCGAACTAGAGAAACTGAGAAAGGGGGTTGGTTATGACCTGGGAAGGAATTAGCACCTAGATCGTCCGTCGTACTCGATGGGATCCACGCTTACAAGATTGTTTTTAAAAGGGGTAAGTGTATGTGCTATCTGTGTGCAAAATCTAGGGAAATAAAGTACATGTGTCAGTGCAAAAGTTGTGAATTGCTCAGGAACTGAGGCTTAAAAAAAGGCTGAAGGAATGGGAAGACACAAAGACTTTTGTTTAATAACTGTTAAGTTATGCCTACGTATCTGTAAACACCCCAAATTTTCCCTCACTCATTTCACACCATGGCTTGTGATATATTATGATTGCATCAACATAATCATTACATCTCATATTGCATTTTGTTCCACTACTTAGTTCAAATTCATCTGCATCTAGGGTTTGTGATCTGAGCAATCCAAGGATCCATCTGAGCCACTCCAAAGGTCTCCAAACATTCCAAGAGGGTCCATGTGTGTTCAATCATCATTTCATGTCCCTCAAAGTTCAAGGAGGTCAAGAAATCACAAGAACTTGCAAGGCATGGAAGCAGAGCTAGGGTTTTCACTACACAGATGACCAAAATTAGGGTTTTGGTTTCAGAGGCCATAACGCCAAATTTTTGGGCCATTCTTGTTTCTAATGTTCTTAATATGTTATAAGGATCATGTGTACCAAGTTTGATGAAGAAATTCATTGTGGAAGTCATCTGTTCACTGGGTAACTTCTTGAGCAAGTCAGAGCAAAATCAAGGCATCTGAGGCCCCCAACAATGGAACCAAAGGGGTATTTTCATCAAATTGAAGTTATATGATCTTTATTTGATCATTGAAGTGCTTGGAAGTTCACAAAATTGAAGAAATTTGAGCTAAACCAAAAGTTACCAAAAATGGAAATGACTTGTAATGGAAACGTTCCATTTTGGGAAAGTTCTTCAACCTCCTCTTTCTCAACCAAAAATGCTTCAAATGAAAAATATTTGGTCATGAAAGTTGTAGATTGGATCATTACCTTTTCAAAAAGTACAAGAACATGTTCTAATTCATTATGGAACTCATGTTATGATCCTTCAAAGTTGGCAAAAATCCTATAATTTTCAAGAATACACCAAAGAGGGATTTTTGCAAAACCACTTGCCAAGCCATTTTGTGACCTCTAATGCATCTCTAGGAATCATACAAACATATTAAAATGCATTGTGATCATAATTTCCCAAGGAACCACAACATTTCATGCCTTGCATCACAAGATTTCTCAAAGGGGCAAAATTGCATAACACTTGCAAAATCTCTTGCAGCCATGCTTCCACTTGTGCCAGCTGCATAATTTCAATTCCAAGGACCTCCTTGAACCAAGCTGAGGCTAGACATGCCCTTGAACAACTCCTGCCATAACCCATACCTCAAGTACACACAAATTGACTTTTTTGCAACTTGCCCATACTAATCACCACAGGCCACCACCCACTCTCTGGCCAATAGAGACATGTTATGTGGACCAAAAGCAAGCTATTTCACATAACTTTGGAGCCTGAATCATCCCATACACCAAGTTTCACAAAATCACCCTCAATCTTCATCTCTTTGAAACACACTGCACAAGCATCAAACCTAAAATATTTTTCCACCATTCATCTCAAAATGACTCAAGGATCATAAACCACCCATTGCCAAGCCTTAAAAGACAGCCAAACACAAACACGATTTTGGACCAGCTAAGTTACAATCTCTCAAACCAAGCCATATAAACTCTTGCAAAGCTTCTCAACATCATCAAGGAGTTCATTGGAGTGGATTTGCATATGAGAAGAGGCCAAAAAGCTCCAGAAGTGAAAGCTCCAGCTCAGGTAGTCACCATCAAACTTTTTTCCAGAACATCTCTTTTATGTTATAGAATGATTCTACATGCTCCCCTGATTACCATGATATGATTTGTTTTGAAAATGGTTGAGTTTTAAGCATTTCACAAGCTTCTGAAATTTTTGATTGCTTTTCCGTTTTGCTTTGATTCATGTTGTTCATGTGAAATAAATGGATTTTGTTGGTTGATTCATGTTTAGAGTGGTGTGAGGATCATTTCTGGAGAGTTTGAGACATTTTTATGGCGTTTTGAGAGAGATAGGGAAGAAGAGTGACCAAAGAAGATGGCCGGTCACCTGAAAGTGATTAGGTTAGTTAATTAGGGTTAGCGCGTCAGTTTGAATATTAGCCTTTGGATTTTGTTTACCGCGTGTTTGGACGGATCAGATGCATCCACTTAACCCTCATTCTTAATTAATTCAGTTAATTAATTCATTTAGCCAGATTCAATCCCAACCTCACATCTGCGCGCGTAGTCAAGCCAAGTTTGAACCTTAGCCTTCAGATGCGTTGACTTCCCTTTAAATTCATTTTATTTTCATTTTTATTCTATTTTCTTGCATAATTATTTTAAAATACCTAGAAAAATCACAAAAATATTAATTTCTGCATTTTAGTTCCAAATATTTTTCTAAACTCAAAAACATTTTTATTTTATTTTTTGCATTAAAAAAGTATTTTTAAAATATTTAAATGTTTATTTTAATTAATTAATGGAAATTAATTAATTAAAATACCATTTAGGTTTCTAAAAATCACCAAAAAAATCATGAATCATCCCTTTGCATTTAGAAACATTTTCAAACTCTTCATACAAATTTCTTTTTAGGTTTGATGATCATTTGAGAATTTTTTTTGAATTAAGGGTCATTTAAATCCTATTTTGGAACCCTAACTTAGAAAAATCTTTTCTGCCTAACCAAGAAGAGTTTGAAGATGATTCTTTTTGCATTGTTTTGTGCATATCATGTAGTTTCTAGGATATTTTTGGCATGAATTTATCTTTCACTTTCAATTTGTTTAGAATTTTTCATTGAAGATCACCCAAAAAACCCTAGAAACTTAGGAAATTCATAACTCCTTATAGGTTTAGCTTATGACTTCCCCCTTTGGATGGTAATCTAGCATAGGTTTAGGGTTTGTTTGAGTGTGATTTCAAATTTTTATCATGTCATTTGCTTCCGTCTTTGCCATTTGCATCTCATACTTTTATGTAACCCTAATTTGCCTCTTCATTTGCATTCATCTTGCATATGCATCCATACATGAACTTGCCATGACATTTCATGCATTCATATGTCATCTTATACATATTAGGACATGTTATAATCATGCTTGATCATTTCTTCATTCATTTTCCATGAGTTACATTCATTTCCTCTCATAAACTTTCATGAACTTTCAAACTTCAAAGCATGCTTCCATTTGCATCTCATCTTTGTATGGCCATTAATTGAACTTTGTATGCCTTTGAATCATGTCATAGCATCATTTGCATCAATTTTATGCTTCTGGTTTTGATCTTTGTCATTGCATATGCTTCATTCCATTTCACTTCTTTCCTTATGCATCTTGTGCTAACATTTTCAGGTGGTAAGTTAATTTGAGAAGTGAATTTGCCTTCACTTCTCATTTCTCTTCATCTTCTTTATATGCATCTTTGCTGCATTTTTGGTTGACTTTGAGTGGGCTTGCTCATTAATGTTCATCTCTCACTTTCTTTCTTTAAGTTACTTATCCTCTTCATTGAAGTAAGTAACTTATTTCTTCTGCTTCTTCCTCCTTCCATTTGCTTCTTCCATTGGTGGCTTCTTTGAAGATCTTTCTCAAGCCTTACAAACCATAGGAACATCCAAGCATGATAATAATTAGGGTTATGATTAGTCCCCCTTAGTTTTAACCTTTGAGTCTTCTTTGTGTCTCTCTTCTCATCTCATCATTAGAGACTAAACCTTTAAGGTTTTATGACTTTGGAATTAGGGTTATGCCTGCATCCTTCTCTTAGGATGGAGTGTATAACTTTAATCCAAGTGTTAAACCCTTAATTTGTTTAAACCTCTTAATAAATCCATATAATAATCACTAAGACATTAACTTGTAACTTGGGCCTTACATTAGGGTTCTAATTCTTCCTTTATGGTTAAGAAGGACTAACCCTAGTGTTTAATGGACAAGTCCCCCTCAAGTTGTCCTACAAACCATAAAATCCACTTCTTAATCTTACTTAATTAAAATCCACCTTAATAAAAGCCTTGTTTTGTCATGAATTTAATCCCTAATCATGGATTAAGTTGAGCTATCTTCCTCAGCTTAAGTGTGCTCATCTATTATCCTTCTATTAGGATGGTGTAATGGGTTCACTAATCTTTTATTATGGCTTAAACTCATTACTTAACACCAAACAAAACCCAAAAACAAACATCTAAATAATCACAAGTAGGTTAATGATCTTAATTCTACATCATCATGGTAATTAAGTTGAGGTGCTTATCTCACACTTAAGTATTCTCATTATCCCTAATCAAGCGAGGATATAATGAGTTTACAACCTTTGATTTAGGCTTAAGCTCATTAACTTATGCAAAACACCAAAAACAATAACAAAACTGAAAACACAAAAACAAACAATAATTGTCTCCTCCGGGATTCTTTTCTCATCACAATCATTCACAAACGAGAACTCGCTTCTTCTGTCTAATGCAAGAAAGTTAGCACTTGAGCCAGACAAGTCATACATTTTAGCATAGACAAGTAAGCAGTTCACAATCAATTTATATTTCAGTCTCTTTGAGTCGAACTACGGTGTTCTGACTTCCTCATTGCACGCGAGGATACGTAGGCATAACTTAACAGTTATTGAACAAAAGTCTTTGTGTCTTCCCCCTCTTTCAGCATTCTCGTTTAAGCCTCAGTTCCTGAGCATTCACCCATTTTGCACTGACACGTGCATATTCTTTCTCCAGCTCTTGCACACAGATAGCACATATACTACCCCTTTAAATACAAACTTTCAAGCATGGATCCCGTCGAGTACGACAGACAATCTAGGTGCTAATACCTTCCCAGGTTGTAACCAACCCCCTTTCTCAGTTTCTCTGGTTCGCGACTATCTTATCCGTATCTTTTCTAGGTTTATGCAGCATTACCTTTCCTTCGGGATAAAAATGCCTAGCTGGCGACTCTATTCACCTTCATTTCATTTCTCCTTTCACCGACCGTTCGCGTCTGTATCCTATCTGACCAGGTGTCTTTTCGTGCAATGAGGAAGTCAGAACACCGTAGTTCGACTCAAAGAGACTAAATGATGATTTGACTGTGAACTGCTTACTTGTCTATGCTCAAGTGTGTAAACACCACAAATTTTCCCTCACTAATTTCACACCATGGCTTATGATATTTTCATTTGCATAAGTTCAATCATATCATCCCATGTTGCATTTTTGCTTCACTGCATTGGTTCAAAGTCATTTGCATCTAGGGTTTGTGATCTGAGCAATCCATGAGCCATCTGAGCCACTCCAAAGGTCCCCAATCATCTCAAGAGGGTCCATGTATGTTCAAGCATCATATTATATCCTCCCAAGATCAAGGAAGTCAGAAAATCACAAGAACTTGCAAGGCATGGAAGCAGAGCCAGGTTTAACTACACAAATGATCTTAAATTAGGGTTTTGGTTTCAGAGGCCATAACTCCAAATTTTTTGGTCATTCTTTTTTATATTGGTCTCAATATGATTTAAGGATCATGCATACCAAGTTTGATGGAAAAATTCATTGTGAAAATCATCTGATCACTGGGTAACTTCTTGAGCAAGTCAGAGCAAAATCAGGGCATCTGAGGCCCCCCAACATGGAACCAAAATGAATTTTTCATCAAATTGAAGTTATATGGTCTTTATTTGATCATTGAAGTGCTTTGAAGTTCACAAGTTTGAAGAAAAGTGAGCAAAACCAAAAGTTGCCAAATATGGAAATGACTTGTCATGTAAACTTTCCATTTTGGGAAAGTTTTTCAACCTCCTCTTTCTCAACCAAAAATGCTTCAAATGAAAAATTCTTGGTCATGAAAGTTGTAGATTGTATCATTCCCTTTTCAAAAAGTACAAGAAGTAGATCTAATTCATTTTGGAACTCAAGTTATGGCTTTCCAAAGTTGGGAAAAATCACATAAAAATCACTTTTACACCAAAGAGGCATTTTGCAAAATGGTATGATAAGGCATTCTAAAGGCTTCAAATATGCACAAATACTTCACAACATGCTCATGTGACCTCTAAGAATCATATTTGTGCTTTGAATCATTCCATTTCATGCCTTGTACATGAAGAAATCAAGAAAGGGCCAAACTTTGCCAAAATTGCAAAACCTCCCACAACTTCCCACAAACTTGCCAATTTGCCTCAAACTGATTTCCATGGTTGTCCAAGAATCATGCTGCGCAGGACATGCCCTTTTCCTTGGCCTGAACTTGCCCATACCTCAAAGGACACATAACCATGACTTTTTGCAAAACAAGCCATACTAATCACACTATGCCATTACCAACTTTCTGACCAATCACATTTGTTTATACTAATAAAATGCAAGCCAAACATAACAAGAACATAGCCCGAGCTCTCCCACAAGTCAGCATACACCAAAACCTCCCACTTTGCATTTTCATTCGAAACTCTCAGCATACTCCACAAAACATCAAATTTCTTCCACCATTCATCTCAGCTTCCCTCACTGATCATTTCCCACCCTTCAGTTTGCCCTAAAAGCCACCATACCAAAAACACGATTTCCTTCCCCCTTTGAACTGAACTTCATCAAACTCACAAACCAGCCACAAAAAACTCCAACCAAGCATCAAAGCTTCTTCAGGGAGGTCATTGGAGGCATTTTAAAGCAAATAAGCAGCTTGAAAGCTCTAGGGTTGAAAGCTTCATCTCAGGTAGCTATGTGAAAACATTTTTCCAGAACCTTTGTTTTAAGTTATTGTTTGGTTGAGTTTGATCCCCTGAGTGTAATGAGCTTTAAATTATTGAAAATGATGAAGAAATATGGATGTATGGCATGTCTGAAAGTTTTGCAATTTTTGTTCTTGGCTTCGAATCTTGTTAATGGCTGGATATAAATCTTGTTTGAGGTTGGATTCAGGTTTAGAGGGGTGAGAGGAACAAATCTGGAGCTTTAGAGCTCCAGAAATTGCCTGGGGAGTGAGATTGAAATTCTCAGGGAAGGGTGTGGCCGGAGAAGATGACCGGAGGTCATTTCCGGCCACCTGAAAGTGATTAAGATAATTAATTAGGGTTAGGGCTAGGTTTGAACGTGGACCCTTGGATTTGTGATTGGCGCGTGTTCTGATGGCTAGGATTGAATCATTAATTATTAATTAGGTTTAATTAAATAAATAATCAGAATTAAGGAAGTTTGAACCTGGGCCGTCCAGATGCGCGCCCAGTCAAACATTCCAAGCCCAGATTCAATCTGAGCCTTCCATCCAACATACTTTTCATTTTTATTATTTTTATTTTATTTTTCTTTGTTTTTCTTTCTACATTTTATTAAAAATAGCAAAAATAGTCTAAAATTCTGAATTTTTTTATCCAAACTTCAATTAATTTTCAGAACCCAAAAATATTTTTATTTTTATTTTTTTCATTAAAAATATTTTTAAATCATTTAAATGGTTATTTTTAATTAGTTAATAAGAATTAATTAATTAAAAAAATACATTTAGGTATTTAAAAATCCCAAAAAAATTCAGAGAACATTTTCAAACATTTAGAAACATTTACAAACTCACCACACAAATTTCTTTTTGGTTTTGATCATACTTTGACATTTTTCAATTGAATTAGGGTTCTTAAACTTGGATATTTTTAACCCTAACTTCAAAAATGCATAACTTTTGAGCCAAAGTGAGTTTGTGAATGATTCTTTTTGCATTGTGTTATGCATGACTTCAAGCATCTAAAAACATTTTTGTTTCATTTTTATCTTTCATTTTCAATTTGTTTGGCATTTTACCCTTAGGATCACCCTTAAAACCCTAGAAACTTAGAAAAATCATAAGTCCTTCTAGGTTAAGCTTCTGACCTCCCTCTTTGGATGGTGAACTAGTATAGGATTAGGGTCCCTTTGAGTCCATTTTCAATTTTTTATCTCATGTTTTGCTTCTGTTTTTGAATTGTGCATCTCACATGTTCATATAGCCCTAATTTGCATCTTCATTTGCATCCATCTTGTATAAGCTTGCATACATGAACTTTCCATGACATTTTGTGCATCCACATGACATATAAGACATCTTAGGACATATTGAAATCATGTTTGATCATTGCATCATCCATTTGCCATGTTTTGCTTTCATTTCATTTCATGTGCATTCATAAACTTTCATGCCTCTTATATGCTTCATTTGCATTCCCATCCTTTATATGATCATCTCCATCTCATGACATACATTTGCATCATCTCTTAGCACCATTTTCATCTTGAACATGCTTCTGGTTTTGGTTTGCATCAATGCATACTTTTCATTTTCATTTCATTTTCATTTGCTAACTTTTCAGGTGGTAAGTGTTTGAGAAGTGAATTTGCCTTCACTTCTCACAATATCTTCTCATCTCTCTTATGCATTCATTGCTGCATTTTGTATGTGAATTGGAGTGAGATTTCTCATTCATGTTCCTTCCTCACTTTCTTTGTTCAAGCAACTTATCTTCTTAAGTGAAGTAAGTTGACTTGCTTCTTTCTGCTTCTCCTCCTTCCATTTTGCTTCTTCCTTGGTGGCTTCTCCTGAGGATTTCTTGCAAGCCTCATAAACCCTAGGAACATCCAAGCATGATCACAATTAGGGTTTGATTAGTCCCCCATTAGTTTTACCTTTGTGTCATTTCTTTGTGTCTTCTCTTATCATCTCTTAATCAAGGACTAAACCTTAAAGGTTTTAAGGCTTTGTGATTACGGTTATGCATGCATCCTTCTATTAGGATGGAGTGTATAACTTTAATCCTAAGTGTTAAACCCTAAATGTGTTTAATTACTTTAATCAATCCACTTTAATAATCACTAAGACATCAAGCTTGTAACTTGGGCCTTGCATTAGGGTTCTAATTCTTCCTTAATTGGTTAAGAAGGACTAACCCTAGTGTTAATGGACAAGTCCCCCTCAAGTAGTCTTATATGTAGGATCAAGCGCTTACCACTGCACTAAAAGCAATTGCTGTTAGTGAAGGCGCAACTTTATTTCCTTATAGTATAGAGTCTTTCAAGGGGTTGCGCCTATTAAGTGCCATGGGTTGGGATGTTAAGCCCATCGAATCCCTAAGGGTGACGCTGAATTAATAAATCCAACAATCTCCCCCTCAGTGTCAGCCGGGGGGATTCGAACCCATGACCTGGCTCTGATACCACTTGTAGGATCAAGCGCTTACCACTGCACTAAAAGCAATTGCTGTTAGTGAAGGCGCAACTTTATTTCCTTATAGTATAGAGTCTTTCAAGGGGCTGCACCTATTAAGCGCCATGGGTTGGGATGTTAAGCCCATCGAATCCCTAAGGGTGACGCTAAATTAATAAATCCAACATTACAAACCATAAAATTCACTTCTTAATCTTACCATTAGCTAAAATCCACTTTAATAAAGGTTTTGTTTTGTCATGAGGTTAATCCCTAATCGTGGATTAAGTTGAGGAGCCTTCCTTAGCTTAAATGTTCTCATCTATTATCCTTCTATTAGAATGGTGTAATGGGTCCATTAAATCCTTGATTATGGCTTAAACTCATTACTTAACACTAAACAAAAACTCCAAAAACATCTAAATAATTACAAGTAGGTTAATGATCTTAATCCTACATCATGGTGATTAAGTGTGAGGTGCTTACTTCACACTTAAGGTATTCTCATGACCCCTAATCAGAGGGAGGATGTGATGAGTTTACTAAACCCTTGGTTTAGGCTTAAGCTCATTTTCTTATGACAAACACCAAAAAGCAATAAAAGATTGAAAACATCAAAAACAAACAATAATCGTCTCCTCCGGGATTCTTTTCTCATCATCTTCACTCATAAACGAGAACTCGCTTCTTCCGTCTAATGCAAGACAGTTTGCACCTGAGCCAGACAGGTCATACACTTGAGCATAAATAAGTAAGCAGTTCACAAGTCAATTTATCTTCCAGTCTCTTTGAGTCGAACTACGGTGTTCTGACTTCCTCATTGCACAAGAGGATACGTAGGCATAACTTAATAGTTATCGAACAAAAGTCTCTGTATATTCTCCCTCCTCCAGCTTTATTCTTTTAAGCCTTATAGTCTTGAGAATTGCACTTTTTCCTTGCATTGACACTCCTTTACTTCACTTCCCACTTCATTTGCACTGACACTTGCATTCTTTTCCAGCTTTTGCACACAGAAATAGCACTGACACTACCCCTTTAAACACAAACTTTCAAGCGTGGATCCTGTCTAGTACGACGGACAATCTGGGTGCTAATACCTTCCCAGGTTGTAACCAACCCCCTTTCTCAGTTTCTCTGGTTCACAACCGTCTTATCCATCTTTTCCTAGGTTTCTGCAGCATTACCTTTCCTTCGGGATAAAAATGCCTAGATGGCGACTCATCTTCATGTCCTCTTTCGCCGACCGTTCGCGCTTGTACCGGGATGCAAATATTTGGGAGCGACAAAGTGTATGAATCGTCTGGCTCGAGTGCTAACTGTCTTGCATTAGACGGAAGAAGCGAGTTCTCGTTTTTAGAGTGAGTGTGATGAGAAAAGAATCCCGGAGGAGACGTTTATTGTTTGTTTTTTGTGTTTTCAGTCTTTTATTGTTTTTTGGTGTTTTGCATAGGATTATGAGCTTAAGCCTAAATCAAGGGTTGTAAACTCATTATATCCTCCCTGATTAGGGATAATGAGCCTACTTAAGTATGAGATAAGCATCTCAACTTAATTACCTTAATGATGATGGATTAAGATCATTAACCTACTTGCGATTATTAAGATGTTTTTGGGTTTTTGTTTAGTGTTAAGTAATGAGTTTAATCTCTAATCAGGGATTAATGAACTCATTACACCATCCTAAGAGAAGGATGATATATGAGAACACTTAAGCTGAGGAAGATACCTTAACTTAGTCCATGGTTAGGGATTAAATTCATTATATAACAAACATTTATTAAATGGATTTTAGTTAAAGGGTGAGAATTAAGAAATGGATTTTATGGTTTGTAAGACAACTTGAGGGTGACTTGTCCATTAAACACTAGTGTTAGTCCCTCTTAACCATAAGGAAGAGATTAAATCCTAATGTAAGGCCCAAGTTACAAGATAAAGTCTTAGTGATTATTAATGTGTTTTGATTAAGAGGTGTAAAAAAATTAAAGGTTTAAAACTAAGGATTAAGGTTATACACTCCATCCTAAGATAAGGATACAAATATAACCCTAATTCCAAAGTCCTAAAGCTTTAAGAGTTTAGCCTCAGATTAAGAGATGCGAAGAGAGACTCAAGGAGACTCAAAGGTAAAAATCTAGGGGAAACTATACACAACCCTAAAAATTATCATGCTTGGATATCCTATGGTTTGTGAGGCTTAAGAGAAAAGATCTTCAAGAGGCCACCATGGAAGAAGAAGCATATGAAAAGAGAAGAGAGGAGAGAAACGTTACTTACTTCCTGAAGAAGATAAGTAACTTAGGAGAAAAGAAAGGAGCAACAGAAACACAATTGAAGCAAGTCCACTCCAAAGACAATTAAAGGATGGAAATGCAAAGGAAAGAAAAGGTGGGAAGTGAAGGCAAATCCACCTCCCAGACAACTTACCAAAAGTTCCGGAAATGTTAGCACAAGATGCATAACATGCAAATGCAAAAGGAAACAAAGCATATGAAGGTGCAAAGACCACAACCAGAAGTGTAAATGCAATGCAAATGGTGTATGAAATGATTCAAAGGCATAAACATGTCATGTATATGATCATACAAGAGAATGAGTGCAAATGGAGCATGTTAGTGTCGTACCCCGAAAAATACGACCTCACGCGATCCGAAAAGACGGAGTCACGCGCCGGACGGACTGAAGAGTCGCCACCTAATTCTATTTATTCCCGAAGAGGGAAAGGGAAGATATAGATACAACCCGGGAGGAGAAGGATGAGGACAAAGGTCGACGGAACCATTGCCTGGGTTCGGGAGTCGGTTATGCAGGGGGAAGGTATTAGCACCCCCTACATCCATCGTACTCGATGGGAACCATCTAAGTTAACGCGTTCGAAAGGATGTCTATGCTTAAACGAATTGCTTGCTAGAGGGAAATGAGTTGAATTATAAGTTAGATTGAACCTAGGTGCTCGACAAGGATTGAGATCCTCGTGCCTACGTACTCCCGTATGCAATGGGAAAGTCAGAGCCTCGTAGTTCGGCCTACTAAGGGTAATGGTTGTTGATTTTATTACCTTTCGTCGATGAAAGGGTTTAGGAGTCGAATGTACTAAAGACTATGGATAGTTATCTCGCCCAACAAGACGAGTGTCCTGCGTCGAAATAATCGGAGCGAGTAACGAAAGCTCATTATCCCCCTTTCTACCGCTTAAGGCTCGTGGCGTACAAATCTTCTCGTATTATTAGAATGTTTTATTTCCTAAAGCCGCTTGACGTTGGATCAAGGGTTTGGATCTAATCGAAACATTTTGGTTTTTTAAGGTTTAGAGGGTGCATGCAAATGGAGGTTATTTTTGTGGTTTTGTCAGCGAGGCACTAAGCTCGGCTCGCAAAGATAGGAGGATCCTAATAAACGAAATAATAACTGGAAAATAAAGTGCAAGTGTGCAAGTGCAATCGCTTGGCGTTGGACCAAGGATTCAGAATTAAATGAAAAAATGCGGAAAATAAAATGCGTACAAAATAATGGGAGAGGGATACAAAATAAATACAGGGGGTTGCGAAAAATAAATGGTCTCGTTGTAATTAGCCCAAGAGAAAGCGTGTGTGCAGTGTGTTTGAACTATTCGAAGGCGTTCGGCCTGTTTAATCGGGACGCAACTATTTGAAGGCGTTGGACCTTTTTTCGAGCGCAACTATTCGAAGGCGTTGGACCTTTTGGGACGCGACGAAATTTTGTTCGTTTACTGCCTTAGAGCCGATTTAATGAAATCGTTCTATGAGGAGTCGAATCGTAATTTTTTTTAAATGCGAAAATGAATAAATAAATGAATTGAATTGCGAAGAATAAATAGATTAATGAATAAAATAAATTGAATAAATTATATTACAATTTTTTGTTCAAAATAAAAATAATAGAATAAAATAAAGGAGGGCCTCATATTGACCGCTCATCACCGATTAAATGTAATCGGGCGAAAACGGCCTTTTATAATATCATCGGCCCTTAAAATAAAGAATAAAAAATTAAAATTTAGATAACTCATTGATTTTTTTTTAACATTTTATAAATAATAGATAAAGTAAAATCTGGAATTGTAATGAAAATTAAAAGAAACTTAAACTACTAACACTTAGAATAAAAATAAAAACTTCTTAAACAATAGATAATATCTAAATATAAAAAAATAAAGAAAAATAATCTAGGAGCATTAAACATATGTTTGCTGGATATGTGCATTAATAGCAGAAAATTATATACGGGACTAAAATCACATTAAAATAAACAAAATAAAAAAAGGAATACATGCTGCATAATTTAGGTGATACAAACAAAACAAGAATAAAACATGAGCTGTTTCCCACCGAGGCATTATGAAGATTATCCACAAATAACAATAATACAAATAAAAGGATTAAATAAAAGAAAATAAAATAAGGGTTTGAAATAGTCAGCAAAGACATGATACCTTTCCTCTTTTCACAACACGCTCAAACATTCAAAAAAAGAATGGAAAAAAAAAAGAAAAACCTTCAAGCGGCGGCGCGGCGGTCAGTTTCAAGTCTTTCCGTCTCAGCTCAGTTTTCGTTCTCACTTGCGGTGGCTCACGGAGTTTTGCCGGTTCAGTTTTGGCTTTGGTTCGCGAACTCGTCTCCGTCTCGTTCTTCAGATCTTTGTCTCGGATCTGTTGCTCCACCTTTCTACTCCGGCGTTTCTGCTTGGCTCACTCGCGCGGATTACGCTCACGGTTCGGATTTGCTTCGACTCTGCTTTCGGATCGGTGGATGTCGCGAACGGTATGCGATGGTTTTTTGAGGAAAACGGTTCAGTGAGAAAAAGAATGCAGGTGGTTTGATTATTTTACGGTTTCAGCTTCGGTGATGTTTCGTGTTTGGTTGTTCTGTAATTTGTGAGTTTTCTGGTTTTTTGGCTGTGTTTGGTTCAGAGTTTTGAATGGTGGTCGGTTTGATTGGTTTCTGGGCTGATGCAGATGGTGGTTTCACGAAAAGGTTTGAGGTTTGCTGCGGTTGATCTGTGGATACGTGAAGGAGGTGAGCGGGTCAGCGGTTTCGCGTGAGAGTTTGCGTATGGTGAAGGTTTGTCGGTTTATGAGTTGTAACTTCAAGGTTTGGTGCTATGGTGTTCTGTAAATGGTGTTGTTGTTGAACAAACTGTTATGAATGCTCAAGTGTTTTTGCAGTTGTTTGTGATTTGTATATTTCTTCATCACTCTTTTTTATTCGGTTTTCTGGTTTGAGATTTATGGAGGATTTATGAGGGTTTGATGAAAGGGGTTTGTGATGGATTTTCTACGAATTGGAGTTTCACAGAAGCTGGAAAAATTTTGTGATTATTGAATGAAAGGTTTGTGTGTTGAGGATTGAGGGAAGAGGTAATGTAGAAGAAAATGAAGAGGTGTTTGTGTGAATTTGTGCAGAGAATGTTAAATGATTGAAGGTGGTTATTGCTTTCAACGAATGTAATCAATTTGAGTGGTACTAGCTGTGTTATGCAAAAAAAAAAAATTGTGGAATGGAATCGTACAAGTTGTTGTGAGTGGGACAAGAAAAAGTTTGTTACATAATTTTGGTGAGGTAGTGAAAAACGTGTCATGTGCTGAAGAAAAATTTTGTACAGGCTGTGCTCTTTTGTTTTGATTTTTTTTAATATAAAAACTAGTAATGGAATGGAACAAAATAATAATAATATGGCTAAAATAAAAATAATAATAACAATAGAACTAATAATAAAATAATAATAATGATAAAATAATAATAACAATATAATTATAAATGAAGTAGGAAATAAAGATAAAATGTAATAATAATACAAATGAAGTTTTATTGAAATTTTTGTATAAATAATGAAAAAATGGTGATAAAAAAAAATGACAATAACAAGAAGGGAAATATAGATGATTTTTTTTGTTGAGTTTTGGATAATGATTATCAAATTTGGATAAGTATCAAAATGGATTTGTTTATAATAATAATAATAATAATAATAATAATAATAATAATAATAATAATAATAATAATAATAATAATAATAATAATAATAATAATGGAAGTACTAATAATTGCTAAAAACACTAACAATAATAATAATAAAAATGATAATGGTAACAATACTAATAACAAAATAAATGATAAAAGAAATGATAAAAAAATAAAAGAAATGGAAAATACAAGAAAATAAATGCTTTTATAAAATAGAAAATAATGAAAAGATAATAATAAATTTTGTAACTATTTGATAATAACTAAATCATAACAAATGAAATAAATAAAATACTCATGATATAAATAAATAAATAAGATTAATTTTAAAGAGGGACAGATCCATTGTCTTTATCTTTCGAACCTCAGACAGAAAAATAAATTAATACATATTTTTGATCTTTTTTTAGGAAAAAATGGTTTAGTTGGTAAAATAAAATGGTATCGATTTCTTTTATAAAATAAAGATAAAATGGCATCAGTAGGACAAATTTGGGGTATGACAGATGCCCCTATCGAATTGGCTTAGACCGAGTAAGATGAACTGGCTCGCGTTCAATCTGTCAAGGTATAAGATAATTAGATATTAACAGACTCCAAATTTGTCCGAAAAGAAGTTGCGAAAATAGCAAACGAAATATATTGGAAAATAACAGGTGACACAGCAAGAACAAATTGACAAAATGAATCACTTATCACCAGAGGATGATAAGGCAATAAACAGAAAAATAAACTCACTTATCAACAGAGGATGATAAGGCAATAAACTGAAAACAAACTCACTTATCAACAGAGGAAGATAAGGCAATAAACTGAAAACAAACTCACTTATCAACATAGGAAGATAAGGCAATAAACTGAAAACAAACTCACTTATCAGCAGAGGATGATAAGGCAACAAACTGAAAATAAATTCACTTATCAACAAAGGATGATAAGGCAACAAACTGAAAATAAATTCACTTATCAAAAGAGGAAGATAAGGCAATAGACAGAAAATTAAACTCACTTATCAACAGAGGATGATAAGGCAATAAACAGAAAAATAAACTCACTTATCAACAGAGGATGATAAGGCAATAAACTGAAAACAAACTCACTTATCAACAGAGGAAGATAAGGCAATAAACTGAAAACAAACTCACTTATCAACAGAGGAAGATAAGGCAATAAACTGAAAACAAACTCACTTATCAACAGAGGAAGATAAGGCAATAAACTGAAAACAAACTCACTTATCAACAGAGGAAGATAAGGCAATAAACTGAAAACAAACTCACTTATCAACAGAGAATGATAAGGCAACAAACTGAAAACAAACTCACTTATCAACAGAGGAAGATAAGGCAATAGACAGAAAATTAAACTCACTTATCAACAGAGGATGATAAGGCAATAAACAGAAAAATAAACTCACTTATCAACAGAGGATGATAAGGCAATAAACAGAAAAATAAACTCACTTATCAACAGAGGAAGATAAGGCAATAAACAGAAAAATAAAATCACTTATCACCAGAGGATGACAAGGCAATAAACTGAAAATAAAATCACTTATCACCAGAGGATGACAAGGCAAAGGGACTGAAATTTAAACACGGCTATTGAATCCGCCAAGAGAATGCCTGGAATCTAATTGATGTGATCCTCCGCTGGGGAAAGGACCGGAAACTTGTATGGATCCTGGATCCTGAACTATGCAATTATGCTTGATTGTTTTGAAATGGTATTCCATAAAGATGGAGATACGATGCAAATGTTTATGCGCTGAGAGGTAGGTTGAAACTGTTGGGGGAAATAAAAGGTCTGATTTATTTAAGGTATGCATATGATGCAAATGTTAAAAATGATTGATGTAAATGATGCTTATGACGTTGATGATGCATAATGATGCATATGAGCGATTGGAATGAAAGGTGCCAGCTTGGTGGACTTTTGGTCTGGTAGTTGCCAATAATGATTGGACTTTGGGTGGGTGGAGGGATTTATTCCCCGACACTCGATCTTCGACAATGTTTGACCAGAAGATGGATCTGAAAGCTCCAAGTTTGGTTATCTGCTGGTGAGCGAAGCGACTTAATTGACATATGAAGACTGATTTCACTTTGAATGGTTACCAATGTCTGGCAAGGTCTGTTTGCTCAGCTGGGGAGAAGAGAGAGGAAGATTTGCTCCTTGTCTGCTTGCCCCTGCCTGTAGGGTATCAGAAATAAATCGGGTGGGGAAGCTTTGACAATGACCATGGCATGATCTGCCCCAGAGTCTGGATTTGGTAAGCGCCTGCCCCTGACTGGGCCATTGAGAATAATTTTTCCCCTGATTAGGCTGTTTGGAAAATAATTTGCGCCTGATTAGGCTGCTGAAGTAGTCTTGATTCATGTTGGTACCAATGAAGTTCAAATTTCTCCTTTGATTGCCCCTTGTTGGGATTGTACTGATGTCAAGCACTAAATTGCAATTAAATTGTTCATACACAAATGGCAGTGTTAATGTAAAGTTCATGTAAGTTTTGAAAAAGTCAATTTATTTGAATGATTGTGATAGTGTGACGAATGAACTGTTAGTCCAAACGAGGTGCTGATTTAGAAAATGCGTGAAAGATGCAGCAAGAATAATGTGCAGTCGAGATTTGAAGATTAGCAAATATATGGGAGTCAATTTACGCAACCTTGTTGGTAGCATGCTTTCAGAATAAACCCTGCCTCAATTAGGACTTTCGAGGGTTGTAACATGGTCTGGTTAATGGTTTGAGAAATAAAAGGACATTAGGCTCAAAGTTTGATTTGTACCCACCCCTTCTTCGTATTGTTCTCCAGTCCTATGTTCAGTTAACTTTACACATGCATTTGTTTTGACTTTGCAAGAGTGAAGATTAAGCTTTAGGATTCGCTTGAGAATGGCAGTCATCTTTTTTGCTTTGATGGTGACCCTTTGATTTTTGATTTTGTGGTCTCTGATATTTGTTTTGCTTTTGCTGAGGATTTGAGTTCCTCTTTTGATTTGTTTTTTTTCTTTTGTTTCATTTCTCGACTAAGTCTCCCTTTGGGTGCTCAACTTAGTGGCTTTTTTTCTTTTTGCTTGAATGTTGTGACTGCCAAGTCACTTGCTGATGGTCCTCTAATGGGATGTCTCATCTTGCGATTTGAAGGTGTAGTCAGGTTAACTGAATAACTACCCTGCCCCGGGTTAAATAAAAGGGTTGTATCCGAAAGAAACTCCTACTTCTAGGCTCGAAGTGGTTGACTAGGGATTAACTCCTTATATCTCCAGTGTTTGGGGATTTGAAAGAAATGCCTGTACATCATTGACAGGGTTTTATCCGAAAGCATACCGCAACAGTTATGGGTATTTAGTTTTCATCATCCTCCCTCAAATATTTGCTAAAGTGAAGTGAGGGAAATATTTTTGTGATTTTTGTGATAAATGATAAATATGAGCGAATGCGAATAAACTGATTCAAAACATGCATAAACATAACATTAACATAACCAAGTACAGATAACAATGTTCAGAGCAAATAGTACTTAAACAAACATTACAAAACAACAGAAATGCGGAAATAATAAATGGCGATGGCTGCCTTGATTTGAGGAATTGAACTTCTCTTGATTGAATGCTTCAAAGTTGGAGACTACTCAGCTAGGTCTTCAACGACCCCTTCAAATGTCTTTACTTGTTGGCGCCGTGTGGCGGCATTGGATCGTTCTGGACATTTGCATTCCTCGGAGTGAGAGTGAGGTCCTTAGAGTTGATCATATCCTGAATCAAGTGTTTGAAGGCATGGCAATTCTCGATGGTGTGACCTGGAGCGCCTTTGTGATACTCACAGCGAGCATTGGCATCATAGTTCCGGGAATTAACAGTCTGAGGCAGCATATCTCTCAAAGTGAGAGGTCCTTTTGCCGTTAGCTGTTTAAAGATTTCGGTATATGACATAGGCAGGGGATCAATGTGCCTATCATATCCTCTTTGTTGATATGGTGGACGCTGTTGAGGAGCGCGTTGTTGCTGTTGACCAGGTCGTGGTTGATAAGCCTGTTGCTGGTATGGATTGGGCACATATTGCGCAGCTGCAACCATTGGACGTGGTTGATGAGCCATCTGAGGCGGAAATAAAGCTTGAAAGGCCTGCTGATAAGGCATTGGAGGAGTTGGCTGATATGGCATAGGAGCATATTGTGCAGCAGCAACATAGGGATACTGGTAGTAGGGAACTGGTGCAGGTGCACTCTGTTGAAAATTCCCACTTGCAGCAGAAATGGCGTTTGTTTCGCCCTTTTTGTACCCGTTGAAAGGTTTCTTGGTATTGGCTTGGTTGTTAGAACCTCCTTGGATCTTTCCACTTTTCAAGCCTTCCTCGATTCTTTCTCCGACCATCACCATGTCTGAAAATCCAGAAGATACGCTGCTGATCAGCTTCTCGTAATATTGTCCTTGTAGGGTACCCATGAAGATATCGATCAATTCACGGTCAACCAAAGGTGGATGAACTCTGGCAGCTAACTCCCTCCAGCGTTGGGCGTACTCTTTGAAGGATTCGCTTTCCTTTTGAGACATACTCTGAAGTTGAGTACGGTTAGGAGCAAGGTCAGTGTTGTACTTGTACTGCTTTTTGAATGCATCAGATAGATCAAGCCAAGTACGAACATTGTTGCGCTCAAGTTGCATGTACCATTCTAGAGACGCTCCAGACAGGCTGTCTTGGAAGCAATGGATCATAAGCTTATCATCTTTGGCATGAGCGGCCATTTTCCTGCAGTACATCCTTAAATGAAGCTCAGGACAGCTGAGGCCTTTGTATTTTTCGAACTCTGGAAGTTTGAACTTAGCAGGGATCGCAACATCTGGAACTAAGCACATGTCTGGAGCACTCAGAGAGGTTGAGTTGTGTCCTTCCATGATTCGGAGTTTTTCAGCTAACTCGCGACACATCTTCATAGCTTCTGACTCTTGAACAGCATGAGGATTGGTGATTGGAAGAGCAGTATGCATCTCATACTCAACTTGATGATTCTCTTCAGTTTGAGGAAACTGAACTTGAGTTGGAATAGGTTGAGCTTGAGGAATAGCACTAACAGTGACACCAGAAGCAGGTATTGGTTGGGAAGTGACCTCTTCAACAGCAGGAGTGAAGCCTGGAGGCAAACCGTAGACCAAAGGATTTGGAACGGGAACTGAAGGCATCGCTCGTGAGGTAGATCCTTGCACTTGAGCATTGTTCATTGCGGCAGCAGCTTCGCGACGTTCTTCCATTCTTGCCAAAGATTGCAGTCTCATAAATCTGGTCAATCTTGCTCTTGACCGAGTCAATCTCTTCCCTCATAGCAGCTTGTTCTTCCTGAATCACGTCCATCGGTCTTCTAGTGTTGGCTCGAGTTAAGTACGGTCGTCTAGCTCGATACGGGCGTCGGGAAACCAGCTTGATTTACTGAAGATGGAGGAACATGGAAATAAGTTCTTGGCTTTTGGAATGAAATGCAAGATGAATAAATGATGCAAATGAAATGATATGCAATGTCAGAATCCAGGATCACCAGATCAGGGTCTTGGTATTAATCCAGAATTTCGAAAACAGGAATCCATGAGTCCGAGGTACAGATGGAGGATACTCTGATCAAGAACTCACTGGGTAGACTCTAAAGTTTTAGGGATCCCAAAGTTGTCAATTCATATGGCTGTTCATCACACACGCCATAAGCATGACGGTTGATTGACTCCGCCATATGAATCTATTTTGGGTGAGATCTTCGTATCGACAACCCACGAGATCAAATTTTCTCGGGAGTCCATACTACGTGATCATCGACACAAGGTTTAAACAAAGTCCTGGAGTTGTGGAACTTTCTCAACTGTTTGATGCACGTGTCAATTTCATACATTCTTGACAGTCAATCAACTCCATTGAGTAAGTCTATTCAAGGTGAGGTTTTCGTACCGAGCCACGCAAGGGTGAACCCTGGTGCCCAATACTACGCAACCATCAACCGATGTTTTAACCAAAAGGTTCTAAAGGTCCTCAGAGTCGACGACTTTAATGAAAACAACTGAGCACACACGTCAAGAGCTTGACGGTTGTCAGTATTTCCATTAAAATCTACTCCGAGTGAGGTTTTCGTATCGACAACCCACGAGAGAGGTTCTCTCGGGAGCCCATACTACACAACCTCGCTAACTTAAGTTTGTACTCGCAAGCCCGGGTATAGAGCTTTTCCCTCAAGTTCTTTTGCAAAGTATCGATCCAAATTATAGTACCAAGGAGCCACGAGATATATAAGATGGAATGCGATAAAGAAAGCGATAAAAATAAACAAGCAAGGCATAAAAGCAAACAACCAAACAAACGCGGGAACCTAGACTAGGCTTGACTCGCATAGGGGTGAACCAATCCCCAGCAGAGTCGCCAGCTGTCGTACCCCGAAAAATACGACCTCATGCGATCCGAAAAGACGGAGTCACGCGCCGGACGGACTGAAGAGTCGCCACCTAATTCTATTTATTCCTGAAGAGGGAAAGGGAAGATATAGATACAACCCGGGAGGAGAAGGATGAGGACAAAGGTCGACGGAACCATTGCCTGGGTTCGGGAGTTGGTTATGCAGGGGGAAGGTATTAGCACCCCCTACATCCATCGTACTCGATGGGAACCATCTAAGTTAACGCGTTCGAAAGGATGTCTATGCTTAAACGAATTGCTTGCTAGAGGGAAATGAGTTGAATTATAAGTTAGATTGAACCTAGGTTCTCGGCAAGGATTGAGATCCTCGTGCCTACGTACTCCCGTGTGCAATGGGAAAGTCAGAGCCTCGTAGTTCGGCCTACTAAGGGTAATGGTTGTTGATTTTATTACCTTTCGTCGATGAAAGGGTTTAGGAGTCGAATGTACTAAAGACTATGGATAGTTTATCTCGCCCAACAAGACGAGTGTCCTGCGTCGAAATAATCGGAGCGAGTAACGAAAGCTCGTTATCCCCCTTTCTACCGCTTAAGGCTTGTGGCGTACAAATCTTCTCGTATTATTAGAATGTTTTATTTCCTAAAGCCGCTTGACGTTGGATCAAGGGTTTGGATCTAATCGAAACATTTTGGTTTTTTGAGGTTTAGAGGGTGCATGCAAATGGAGGTTATTTTTGTGGTTTTGTCAGCGAGGCACTAAGCTCGGCTCGCAAAGATAGGAGGATCCTAATAAACGAAATAATAACTGGAAAACAAAGTGCAAGTGTGCAAGTGCAATCGCTTGGCGTTGGACCAAGGATTCAGAATTAAATGAAAAAATGCGGAAAATAAAATGCGTACAAAATAATGGGAGAGGGATACAAAATAAATACAGGGGGTTGCGAAAAATAAATGGTCTCGTTGTAATTAGCCCAAGAGAAAGCGTGTGTGCAGTGTGTTTGAACTATTCGAAGGCGTTCGGCCTGTTTAATCGGGACGCAACTATTTGAAGGCGTTGGACCTTTTTTCGAGCGCAACTATTCGAAGGCGTTGGACCTTTTGGGACGCGACGAAATTTTGTTCGTTTACTGCCTTAGAGCCGATTTAATGAAATCGTTCTATGAGGAGTCGAATCGTAATTTTTTTTAAATGCGAAAATGAATAAATAAATGAATTGAATTGCGAAGAATAAATAGATTAATGAATAAAATAAATTGAATAAATTATATTACAATTTTTTGTTCAAAATAAAAATAATAGAATAAAATAAAGGAGGGCCTCATATTGACCGCTCATCACCGATTAAATGTAATCGGGCGAAAACGACCTTTTATAATATCATCGGCCCTTAAAATAAAGAATCAAAAATTAAAATTTAGATAACTCATTGATTTTTTTTTAACATTTTATAAATAATAGATAAAGTAAAATCTGGAATTGTAATGAAAATTAAAAGAAACTTAAACTACTAACACTTAGAATAAAAATAAAAACTTCTTAAACAATAGATAATATCTAAATATAAAATAATAAAGAAAAATAATCTAGGAGCATTAAACATATATTTGCTGGATATGTGCATTAATAGCAGAAAATTATATACGGGACTAAAATCACATTAAAATAAACAAAATAAAAAAAAGGAATACATGCTGCATAATTTAGGTGATACAAACAAAACAAGAATAAAACATGAGCTGTTTCCCACCGAGGCATTATGAAGATTATCCACAAATAACAATAATACAAATAAAAGGATTAAATAAAAGAAAATAAAATAAGGGTTTGAAATAGTCAGCAAAGACATGATACCTTTCCTCTTTTCACAACACGCTCAAACATTCAAAAAAAGAATGGAAAAAAAAGAAAAACCTTCAAGCGGCGGCGCGGCGGTTAGTTTCAAGTCTTTCCGTCTCAGCTCAGTTTTCGTTCTCACTTGCGGTGGCTCACGGAGTTTTGCCGGTTCAGTTTTGGCTTTGGTTCGCGAACTCGTCTCCGTCTCGTTCTTCAGATCTTTGTCTCGGATCTGTTGCTCCACCTTTCTACTCCGGCGTTTCTGCTTGGCTCACTCGCGCGGATTACGCTCACGGTTCGGATTTGCTTCGACTCTGCTTTCGGATCGGTGGATGTCGCGAACGGTATGCGATGGTTTTTTGAGGAAAACGGTTCAGTGAGAAAAAGAATGCAGGTGGTTTGATTATTTTACGGTTTCAGCTTCGGTGATGTTTCGTGTTTGGTTGTTCTGTAATTTGTGAGTTTTCTGGTTTTTTGGCTGTGTTTGGTTCAGAGTTTTGAATGGTGGTCGGTTTGATTGGTTTCTGGGCTGATGCAGATGGTGGTTTCACGAAAAGGTTTGAGGTTTGATGCGGTTGATCTGTGGATACGTGAAGGAGGTGAGCGGGTCAGCGGTTTCGCGTGAGAGTTTGCGTATGGTGAAGGTTTGTCGGTTTATGAGTTGTAACTTCAAGGTTTGGTGCTATGGTGTTCTGTAAATGGTGTTGTTGTTGAACAAACTGTTATGAATGCTCAAGTGTTTTTGCAGTTGTTTGTGATTTGTATATTTCTTCATCACTCTTTTTTATTCGGTTTTCTGGTTTGAGATTTATGGAGGATTTATGAGGGTTTGATGAAAGGGGTTTGTGATGGATTTTCTACGAATTGGAGTTTCACAGAAGCTGGAAAATTTTTGTGATTATTGAATGAAAGGTTTGTGTGTTGAGGATTGAGGGAAGAGGTAATGTAGAAGAAAATGAAGAGGTGTTTGTGTGAATTTGTGCAGAGAATGTTAAATGATTGAAGGTGGTTATTGCTTTCAACGGATGTAATCAATTTGAGTGGTACTAGCTGTGTTATGCAAAAAAAAAAAATTGTGGAATGGAATCGTACAAGTTGTTGTGAGTGGGACAAGAAAAAGTTTGTTACATAATTTTGGTGAGGTAGTGAAAAACGTGTCATGTGCTGAAGAAAAATTTTGTACAGGCTGTGCTCTTTTGTTTTGATTTTTTTTAATATAAAAACTAGTAATGGAATGGAACAAAATAATAATAATATGGCTAAAATAAAAATAATAATAACAATAGAACTAATAATAAAATAATAATAATGATAAAATAATAATAACAATATAATTATAAATGAAGTAGGAAATAAAGATAAAATGTAATAATAATACAAATGAAGTTTTATTGAAATTTTTGTATAAATAATGAAAAAATGGTGATAAAAAAAATGACAATAACAAGAAGGGAAATATAGATGATTTTTTTTGTTGAGTTTTGGATAATGATTATCAAATTTGGATAAGTATCAAAATGGATTTGTTTATAATAATAATAATAATAATAATAATAATAATAATAATAATAATAATGGAAGTACTAATAATTGCTAAAAACACTAACAATAATAATAATAAAAATGATAATGGTAACAATACTAATAACAAAATAAATGATAAAAGAAATGATAAAAAAATAAAAGAAATGGAAAATACAAGAAAATAAATGCTTTTATAAAATAGAAAATAATGAAAAGATAATAATAAATTTTGTAACTATTTGATAATAACTAAATCATAACAAATGAAATAAATAAAATACTCATGATATAAATAAATAAATAAGATTAATTTTAAAGAGGGACAGATCCATTGTCTTTATCTTTCGAACCTCAGACAGAAAAATAAATTAATACATATTTTTGATCTTTTTTTTGGAAAAAATGGTTTAGTTGGTAAAATAAAATGGTATCGATTTCTTTTATAAAATAAAGATAAAATGGCATCAGTAGGACAAATTTGGGGTATGACAGTTAGGAGCATGAAAACACATAGAAGTTCATGAAACAAAATGAATGCAAAGCATGCCAAAATGATGCAACAATGATCAAGCAATGTTTCAAACATGCCCTAAGATGTCTAAGATGACATACAAAAGAATGGAATGGCATGACAAGTTCATAAGTGTAAACACCCCAAATTTGCCCTCAATCATATCACACCATGGCTTGTGATATTTCATTTTTGAATAAGCATAAGCATACTACCTCATATTGCATATTTGTTTCATATGCATAGTTCAAGTTCATCTGCATCTAGGGTTTGTGATTTGGGCAATCCAAGAATTCATCTGAGCCATCCCAAGGGCCTCAAAGCTTTCCAAGAGGGTCCATGTGTGTTCTATCATCATATTATGTCCCTCAAAGTTCATGGAAGTCAAGAGATCACAAGAACTGGCAAGGCATGGAAGCAGAGCTAGGGTTTTCACTGCACAGATGTCTTGATTCATCCTAGAACTCAAGACATGGCCTTTCAAAGTTGGCAAAAATCCTAAAATTTCAAGTTTCATGTCAAAGAGGGATTTTGCAAATTGGCATGTTCAAGCATTCTAATGACTTCTAATAGGCACAAATACTTCACAACATGTCAAACAAACCTCAAAGGATCAGAATTGTGCATTGAACTTAGGGTTTCCATGACTTATGATCCAAGAAACTTCAAAGAGGGAATTTTGCAAAACATGTGATAACTCCTCATCCAAGCCATCCAACACATCAAAACCAATCCGATGGCCATCCTTGAACTCAGCTGAGGCCAGACACCCCAAGAAATCATACCTACACCATGCCCATACCTCAAAGTACAAAATCTCGACTTTTTGCAAAAGCTCCCATACCAATCAGCCTGTGCCACAACAACTCTTTGGCCAATCAACATTGTTTATGTGGACAATAAGCAACTCATTTCATACAACATTGAGGCCTGAATCCATACACACACTCAGAATCACAAAAACCTCAAGAAACCTTCCCTTCATCGAATTTCATAACACAGCCAACAAAAATTACAAACTCTTCCACCAATCAACTCAGCATCACCCCAGGATCATTTCCCACCCATCACCATAGCCTAAAACACTCTCAAACACAAACATGATTTCTGCATACTCAGAACTAGAACTCATGATTCAGCCAAAATAAACTCATTTCAAGCATCACAATAGACTCAGAGGGACCAAAGGAGGTGGTTTGCATAAAGGAAAGGCCCAGAAAGCTCCATTTTCAAGAACTGCAACTCAGGTAACCTCCATGAACATTTTTTCCAGAAGCTTGTTTTCTTGTTAAAATATGATTCTATGTCTTGCACTGATCATGGGGATGTGTTTAGTTTTGAAAATAAGCAACAATTGAGTATGTATTGATGATCTGAAATTTTGACCTAGAAACTTGTTTGATTAGATTCAGTCATTTGATGCATGATTAATTATTTTTGTTGCTGGATTTGAGTTTGTTGTTGGTTAAGGATCATTTCTGGAGCTTGTGGTGAGTTTTTGTGAGGTTTTGAGAGATTCAGGGAGGGAGTCTGGCCGGAGAAGATGACCGGAGGTCTTCTCCGGCCACCTGAAAGTGATTAGGGCTAATCCACGTTTAAATCCCCAGTTTAAATCTTGGCCATTGGATTAGGATTAGGGTTAGCGCATGAGTGGCCAGGATTAGTTCATTAAGTTAATTTCAGATTAATTAAAATAAAACTCAATTAATTAGTCAAGAGTGATCCCAGCCGTTGATTCACGCGCGCAGTCAAACTCTTTCCCTTGGATTTGAATCCCAACCTTAGGATCAGTTGACTATCCATTTTATTTCATTTTATTTCATTTTTATTCTATTTCTTTTGCATAATTAATTTAAAATATCAAAACACTAAAAAAATATGAAACTTTGCATTTCTGTTTTAAATATTTTTATTAACCTGAAAATGATTTTTATTTTATTTTTTGCATATAAAAAGTATTTTTAAAATATTTAAATGTTATTTTTAATTAATTAAAGTCTTTTAATTAATTAAAAATACATTTAGGTTTCTAAAAATCACCAAAAAAATCATGAATCATCCCCATGCATTTAGAAACATTTTCAAACTCTTCACACAAATTTATTTTTAGGTTTGATCATAGTTTGTGAATTTTCTTTGAATTAAGGGTCATTAAAATCATATTTTTGAACCCTAACTTTAAAAAATCATTTCTGCCTAACCAAGAAGAGTTTTAAGATGATTCTTTTTGCATTGTGTTACATATTGCATGTAGTTTATAGGAAATTTTCCTCATGAATTTATCTTGCATTTTCAATTTGATTTGTATTTTTCCCTTTGAACCACCCAAAAACCCTAGGAAACTTAGGAAATTCATAACATGTGATTGGTGAGGCTTCTGACCTTCTCCTTTGGGGTGTGACCTAGCATAGGATTAGGGTTTGTTTGAGCCTGGCTTTATATTTTTGTCATGCCATATACTTCTGTTTTGATCATTTGCATCTCATACTTTCATAAAACCCTAATTTCTCATGTTCATTTGCATTCACCTTGCATATGCATCCTTACATGAACTTGCCATGACATTTCTTGCATTCATAAGTCATCTTAGACATCTTAGGACATGTTAGAACCATTCTTGATCATTTCTTCATTCATTTGCCATGATTTTCATTCATTTCATTTCATTAACTTTCATGTGTTTTCAAACCTCAAAGCATGCTTACATGACATCTCATTCTTGTATGATCATACATATACACTTTGTATGCCTTTGCATCATCTCACATGAGATTAACATTGCATAAACACTTCTGACTTTGTTCATTTCATCTCATTTCATTTCATTCCTTTATGCTTTATACTTTATGCATTCATGCTAACATTTTCAGGTGGTAAGTTACTTTGAGAAGTGGATTTGCCTTCACTTCTCACTTCTTTTTATCTCAATCATTTACATTTTGTTAGTGAAATTGTTCACTTGTGTTCCATTTCTCTCACTTTCTTTCTTTAAGTTACTTATCTTCTTCAATGAAGTAAGTAACTTATTCTTCTTTCTCATCCTCCTTTCATCTGCTTCTTCCATTGGTGGATACCTTGAAGATATTTCTCTAAGCCTTACAAACCATAGGAACATCCAAGCATGATAATAATTAGGGTTGTGATTAGTCACCCTTTATCTTTTACCTTTGAATCTCCTTGAGTCTCTCTTCTCATCTCAATAATCAGAGACTAAACTCTTAAAGTTTTAGGACTTTGGAATTAGGGTTATGCATGCATCCTTCTCTTAGGATGGAGTGTATAACTATAATCCTAAGTGTTAAACCTATAATTTGTTTAAACCTCTTAATCAAATCATCTTCATAATCACTAAGACTTCATCTTGTAACTTGGGCCTTACATTAGGGTTCTAATTCTTCCTTTATGGTTAAGAAGGACTAACCCTAGTGTTTAATGGACAAGTTCCCCTCAAGTTGTCTTACAAACCATAAAACTCATTTCTTAATCTCATCCCTTAATTAAAATACACTTAATAAAGGCTTTCTTATATAATGAATTTACTCCCTAACCATGGATTAAGTTGAGGTATCTTCCTCAGCTTAAGTGTTCCCATCTATTATCCTTCTATTAGGATGGTGTAATGAGCCCACTAATCTGTGATTAGAGATTAAACTCATTACTTAACACTAAACAAAAACCCAAAAACATATAATTAATCACAAGTAGGTTAATGATCTTAATCCTACATCATCATGGTAATTAAGTTGAGATGCTTATCTCATACTTAAGTATTATAATTATCCCTAATTAGGGAGGATATAATGAGTTTACATGCCCTTGATTTAGGCTTAAGCTCATTAACTTATGCAAAACACCAAAAACAATAACAAAACTGAAAACACAAAAACAAACAATAATCGTCTCCTTCGGGATTCTTTTCTCATCACACTCATTCATAAACGAGAACTTGCTTCTTCCGTCTAATGCAAGACAGTTAGCACTCGAGCCAGACGAGTCATTCACTTGAGCATAGGCAAGCAATCAGTTCACAGTCAATTTATCTTTCAGTCTTTTTGAGTCGAACTACGGTGTTCTGACTTCCTCATTGCACGCGAGGATACGTAGGCATAATTTAACAGTTATCGAACAAAAGTCTCTTTGTCATGCCTTTCTTTCAGCATTCTTTTCTAAGCCTCAGTCCTGAGCATTTCACTTCTCTTTTGCACTGACACTTGTATATTCTTTTCCAGCTTTTGCACACAGATAGCACATACACCTACCCCTTTAAACACAATCTTTTAAGCGTGGATCCCGTCGAGTACGACGGACAATCTGGGTGCTTATACCTTCCCAGGTTGTAACCAACCCCCTTTCTTAGTTTTCTCTAGTTCGCAACCGTCTTATCCATCTTTTTCCAGGTTTATGCAGCATTACCTTTCCTTCGGGATCAAAATGCCTAGCTGGCAACTCTATTCAACTTCATTTCATTTTCTCCTTTCTCCGACCGTTCTTGCTCGTACAGGGATACAAATCTTCGGGAGCGACAATAAGTTCATGATATGCAAAGAAGAATGCAAATGAAGGTGCAAAATTAGGGTTTTAAGACAACATGAGATACATATGACCAAAACAGAAGCATTCATCATGATAAAAAATTGAAATTGAACTCAAACAAACCCTAAACATATACAAGATCACACCCCAAAGGAGAAATCGAGAAGCTTAACCTAGTGAGAGTTATGAAATTTCTAATTTAACTAGGGCTTTTGGGTGATTCTTAAGGGAAAATGCAAATCAAATTGAAAATTCAATGCAAAAATATGAGATAAATAACCTAGAAACTAGATGCAATATTTGAAAAATGCAAAAAGAATCAAGTTCAAACTCACCATGGTTAGGCAAAAATGAAATTTTCAAGTTAGGGTTAAAAAATGTGAAATTTAAGAACCCTAATTCAAAGAAAATTGTGAAAATGTGATCAAACCTAAAAATAAATTTGTATGGTGAGTTTGAAAATGTTTCTAAATGTTTAAGAATGCTTCACGAATTTTTTGGTGATTTTTAGAAACCTAAATGCATATTTAATTAATTAAAATCAATTAATTAATTAAATAAAATATTTAAATATTTTAAAAATACTTTTAAATGCAAAAATTAAAATAAAAAATGTTTTTAGTTTGATAAAATTATTTGAAACAAAAATGCAGAAAATGATATTTTTTGAAAGTGTTTTGGTATTTTAAATAATTATGTAAAAGAAAATGCAATAAAATGAAAATAAAAATGAAATAAAGGGAAAGTAAGCAAATCCAATGGTTGAGATTAAAACATGAGGGGAGTCAGTTGACTGCACGCGTGAATGGAGGGCCTGGATTCATTCTTGATAATTAAATTTTTTTATAATTAATTAAACATGATTTATTTAATTAATTAGATTAGGGTTTTAATGACCTAATCCTAGCCATTCACGTGCATAATTAAAACAGATCCAAGGGTCCATATTAAATCTGGAAAACTAACCCTAATCAAACCCTAAACATTTTCAGGTGACCGAAGCAAGCTCCGGTCATCTTCTTCGGCGAGCTCTTCACCCTAACTCACTCCCTAGGCTACCCCAGACCCCCTAACTCTCTAGAATCATCCCCCAAACAAACCTAACAGAACCAGGCCATAAAAATCATTTATATTGCATCAAAATGGAGAATCGAAGAAAAACGTTTTCAGATCAAAAAGTTTCAGAACATCAATACATCCTGGTCTCTCAACCATTTAAAAAAATAATCATATCACCATGATCAGGGGAGTGCATAGATTTATTTTAGAACTTAAAACAAGAGTTTTGGAAAATAGTTTGAAGGCGACTACCTGAGATGAAGCTTTCTGACTTTGAGCTTTCTGACCCTTCCTTTGATGCAAAACTACTCCAATGGCCCCCCTTGAGCTTCTGAAAGGCTTCAAACAAGTTTGTATGGGTTGGTTTTGAAGATTAAGTTCTGCTAAGGCAGAAATTGTGTCTTTTGTTCAGAGGCTTGTAGGGCAAAATGAAGGGTGGTTTGTGATCCTTAGAACATTTGGAGATGATTGGTGAAGTTTGTTTTGAGGTTTGTGGCTTGTGTGATTAGATTCAAAGAGATGAAAGTTCTTGAGTGATTTTTTGATTCTGAGCTTGTGGGATGATTCAGGCCAATGTGTGTTATGAAATGAGCTCCTTGAGGCTTGTATGTGATGTCTTGAATGGCCAGAGGAGTTGGTGTGGCACAGTTTGATTGGTATGGGCAAATTGCAAAAAATCAAAAGTTTTTGTACCACAAGCATGGGCCATGGCTGAAGCTGTTTGAAGGGGTGTCTGGCCTCAGCTGAGTTTATGGATGGCCCTTGGATAGAGTTTGTGCAGCTGTAACAAGTGGATGAAGAGATATCATAGGTTTTGCAAATTTCCCTATTTGGTATTTCTTGATGTGCAAGGCATAGAATCTTGTGATTTTTGGTGCAATCTTGATCAAAATGTGTTGCATTATGTTGGTATGATGTTTAGAAGTTGATTAGAGGTCTTGAAATGGCTTGGCAAGTGAAATTGCAAAAATCCTTCTTTGGTGCACACTTGAAAATTATAGGTTTTTTGCCAACTTTCTAGGATGAATCAAGACATGTTCTTGTACTTTTTGAAAATGGGAAGACATAATCTACAACTTTCATGTTTAAGGATGATTCATTTGAAGCATTTTTGGTCATGAAAGAATAGGTTGAATATCTTTCCTAAAATGGAAAGTTTCCATTACAAGTCATTTCCAAAAATAGCAAGTTTGCATTTGGCTCAAAATTCTTCAACTTTGTGAACTTACAACCACTTAAATGATCAAATAAAGATCATAGAGACTCAAAATGATGATGATGACCCTTTGGTACCTTTGATAGAGGCCTCAAATGCCCTGATTTTGACTTTACTTGCTCAAGAAGTTACCCAATGATCAAATGACTTCCACAGTGAATTTCTTCATCAAATTTGGTACACATGTTCTTCATAATATATTTAGACCATTAGAATCAAGAGTGACTAAAAAATTTGAGGTTAAGGGCCTCAAACCCAAAACCCTAATTTTGGTCATCTGTGCAGGAAAACCCTAGCTCTGCCTGGACTTTTGTGCAATCCTTTGACATTTTGTGACTTCAAAGACTTCTTGGAGATATAATAAGACCATAGACTCCTCATGGACCCTCTTGGCATGCTTAAAGGCCTCGGATATTGCTCATATCACTTCTAAGATTCACTTGATCACAAAACCCTAAATGTGCAGTCATGCAATGATTTGATGAAGTTGTTTATGCAATGTGAGATACAATGAGATGTTTATGCAAAATGAGATCATAATCCATGATGTGAGAAAAAAAAGTGAGGGAAAATTTGGGGTGTTTACAGCTTCCCCTATTCAAGCATGAGTTAGCTATGCAGGGTGCTGTCGCTCCCGACAAATGAAAATGGATCAGATGAAGGTACAGACGCGAACGGTCGGCGAGAGGGACAATGAGAACACACAGCCGTGAACTCACTGGAGAATGAATAGAGTCGCCAGCTAGGCATTTTTATCCCGGAGGAAAGGCAATGCTGCATAGACCTAGAAAAAAGATGGATAAGACGGTTGCGAACCAGAGAGACTGAGAAAGGGGGTTGGTTACAACCTGGGAAGGTATTAGCACCCAGATTGTCCGCCGTACTCGACGGGATCCACGCTTAAAAAATTGGTGTTTTAAAGGGGTAGTGTCAGTGCAATCTGTGTATAAAGAGCTGGAAAGATGATGTACAGGTGTCAGTGTAAAGAAAGAATGTGAAGTGTATAAATGAAGTGTCAGTGTAAAAGAGAAAGGGGTGGAATGCTCATGACAATGAGGCTTAAGAATAAGGCTGAAAGAGGGGGGAATATACAAAGACTTTTGTTCGATAACTGTTAAGTTATGCCTACGTATCCTCTCGTGCAATGAGGAAGTCAGAACACCGTAGTTCGACCCAAAGAGACTGAAAGATGAATTGACTTATGAACTGCCTGCTTGTCAATGCTCAAGTGTATGATCTGTCTGGCACAGATGCAAACTGTCTTGCATTAGACGGAAGAAGCAAGTTCTCGTTTATGAGTGAATGAGATGAGAAAAGAATCCCGAAGGAGACGATTATTGTTTGTTTTTGAGTTTTCAGTCTTTTATTGCTTTTGAGAATTTGTCATAAGTTAATGATCTTAAGCCTAAACCAATGGATTTAGCAAACTCATCACATCCTCCCTCTGATTAGGGGTAATGAGAGTACCTTAAGTGTGAAGTCAGATTCTCACACTTAATCACCTTTGGTGTAGGATTAAGATCATTAACCTACTTGTGATTATTTAGATGTTTTTTTGTTGTTTTTGTTTAGTGTTAAGTAATGAGGTTAAGCCATAATCAGGGATTAAACAGACTCATTACACCATCCTAATAGAAGGGTAATAGATGAGAATGTTTAAGCTGAGGAAGGCTCCTCAACTTAATCCATGATTAGGGATTAAACTCATGACAAAACAAGCCTTTATTAAGTGGATTTTATTTAATGATATGATGATGAAGTGGATTTTATGATTTGTAAGACAACTTGAGGGGGACTTGTCCATTAACACTAGGGTTAGTCCTTCTTAACCAATTAAGGAAGAATTAGAACCCTAATGCAAGGCCCAAGTTACAAGTATGATGTCTTGATGATTATTAAGTGAATTGATTAAGAGATTTAAACACATTAAGGGTTTAACACTTAGGATTAAAGTTATACACTCCATCCTAAGAGAAGGATGCAGGCATAAGCTTAATCACAAAGCCTTAAAGCCTTTAGGGTTTAGTCCCTGATTATGAGATGAGAGGAGAAGACTCAAAAGAGACACAAAGGTAAAACTAAGAGGGGAGACTAATCAAAACCCTAATCATTGTCATGCTTGGTTGTTCCTAAGGTTTGTGAGGTTTTCAAGAGAAGTCTTCAATGGAACCACCAGGAAGCAGATGAACAGGATCAGGAGAAGCAAAGTGACTTGCTTCATTCAAGAAGTCAAGTCACTTGAAGAAAGAAAGTGAGAAGAAGAAGAATGAGCAAGCTCAATCTCAAACACAAACAAAAATGCAGCAATGGATGCAAGAGAGATGAAAAGAAAAGTTATGAGAAGTGAAGGCAAATTCACTTCTCAACCTCACTTACCACCTGAAATGTTAGAAAAGAAATGCAATGCAATGCCAAATGAGGTGAAATGACATGATGAGAAACAAAACCAGAAGCATGTTGATGATGATAATGATGTTATGAGATGCTACAAGCATGAGGCAAGGCATGGAGATGTTCATACAAGATCATGGATGCAAATGATGCAAGTTAAGGAGCATGATCTTACATGAAAAGTTATGAAACATACATGGCAAACAAAATGGCAAATATGGGATGCAATGATCAAACATGCTTTCTATATGTCTTAAGATGTCAAATGAATCAAATGGATGCTTGAAATGTCATGACAAGTCATGTTATGCAAGGGAATGCAAAAAGGATGCAGATGAAAGCCCAAATTAGGGTTTATGGATCAAACAACAAACAAGAACCAAAAACAGAAGCAAACCCTAAGTTAAAAAATGGAAAATGCCACCCAAAGACACCCTAAACCTATACTAAACCAAAGTCCAAAGGGGAGGTCTCAACCCTTAACCAATCTCAAGTTATGATTTTTCTAAGTTATTAGGGATTTTAGGGTTCCTAAACAAAAGAAATGCCAAACAAATTAAAAAGGAGGAATCAAATCATGGCCATTTTATCTCAAAAACTACATGCTAAACTCAAAACAATGCAAAAAGAAACAATGTCCAACTCTTCCTAGATAGGCAGAAATGATTTTTTGACCTTATGATCAAAATAATGCACAAAAAATGATTTAATTCAATGAAAAATTCTCAAAATGCATCAAGATCAAAAAAGAAATTTGGTTTGAAGGTTGGACAATGTTTCTAAATGTCTTAGAACATTTCATGAATTTTTTGGTGATTTTTAGATACTTAAAAGTATTTTTAATAAATTAATTCTCATTAATCAATTAAAAATAATCTTTTAAATATTTAAAAATACTTTTTAATGGTAAAAATAAAAATAAAAATATTTTTGGGTCTTGAAATTTAATAAAACTTTTAAGAAAAAGTTTCATAATTTTTAAGACATTTTTGCTATTTTTAATAAATTATGCAAGTTAAATGAAAAAGAAATGAAAATAAATTGAAATAATAATGAAGTCAAACAAATGGAAGGCTGAGATGAGCTCTGGGTTCAAAGGGGTTGACCACGCGCGCGAATGAAGGGTCCAGATGGCTTCTGACTTAATTATCTTAATTAAAATTAATTAAAACTAATGAAAGAGATTAGGGCTAAGCAGATTGATCTGGGCCATCTATTCGCGCGGCAAGTCAAACAAGTCTACTGATCCTACGCTCAACATTCAAATGGCCATTAATTACATAATTAAACCCTAATGATTTTCAGGTGGCCGGAGAAGACCTCCGGTCGTCTTCTCCGGTGGGGAGTCCACCTGAAAATCCCCAAACTCCCTCAAAACGTAACAAAAACAAAACCTAAAAACATGGAAATGAATCCCAATCACTCACGAATCATAACCCTCACTCAAAACCAATTTATTCTTCCTGGAATTCATGAATCGAACAAAACAAATTTCTAGGTCACAGAGTTTCAGAAGCTAATTAAATACTCATTTCAACACCATTTCAAAAACCAAAAGCACCAGGATACTCAGTGAAGCATAGAGAACAAGTTTATAACATGAAAAACGATTTCTGGAAAAATAATTCTTGAGCTACCTGAGATTCGAAGCTTTCACTCTGATGACTTTCTGGCCTCTCCTCTTGATGAAAACCACTCCAATTAACCCTCTAGTGATGCTTGAATGCTCAAGAGGAATTTATGTTGGCTGAATGAAGAGTTTGAGCAGCTTCTGCTCAAGCTCAGTTGAAAATGGCAATGGAGTTTCAGGCTGTTTCTGGCAATGGTGAAGGGTTGTTTGTGGTCCAGATGATGAGTGGAGAAGGTCTATGGAGTTTGTTCTGATGTTTGTGAGCTGTGGAGAGAGTTTCGAATGAAACTGCAAGTTGGAGTGAAAATGGTGCAGTGGGGTTACAGCTTGTTTCAGGCTTGTGTTCTTGCTGGTTTCTACTCAATGAGGCATGGTGAGTTGAATGGTGGAAATGGTTTGAGTGTTTTGTGGCTGGGCAGAGAGATTCGAAGCAATTTGCAGCTGGGGTGTGTTTTGTGAATGTGATGGTGTCAAGTGTTTCAGCCTTGCCTCTTCATATCTTTGGCTTGCCAAGGAATATTGTATTTTAATCCTATAGGTCAGATGATGTGACCTGGCCTATAGTGATTGGTAAGTTTGCTTTTGCTCAAAGTCCACCTTTTGTGTAAGAGAAGTATGGCTCATGATCTAGGCTAGTACAAGGCATGGGCTGCGCAACAAGGGTGAGGGGAAAGGCTAGCCAAAGTCAGCATCCAAGGTTGCAAGTTGTAGGAAGTGTGATCATGAGTTTTTGCAAGTTGTTGCTTTATGGTTCACATGGAAAGATCTTGTCCCAAAAGCCATGAAACATGAGCAATGCCTAGTCCATTCTGAATTTTAGGACTTACATGATGTTTATGTGAGGGTGTGATGCCAATTAGAAGTTGCAATTTGCCTTGGTACATGATTTTGCAATTTTCACACTTGGTGCACATCTTGAAAATCAATGATTTTTGCCAACTTTGTCACACCATAACTTTTGATCTAAGAAGAGTTTGATCATGTTCTTGTACTTTTTGAAAAGGGAAAAAAGAGATCTACAACTTTCATGACCAAAGTTTTTCCATTTGAAGCATTTTTGGATCAAGAATCAAGGCTTGAAAAATGACCTAAAATGAAGCATTCTTGAAAAGTCAACTATGCCCAAAAAGTCAACATTTGCAAAAACTCCAAATTCTTGATTTTTGTGAACTTCAACCTTCTTCCATGATCAAATAAAGATCATATACACTCAAAATTATGAAGATCACCCATTGGTTGGGTCATTGGGGGCCTCAGATGCCCTGATTTTACACTGACTTGTCAGAAAAGTCAACCCTTGATCAGATGACTTCCCCATGGAATTTCTTCATGAAAATTGATATGCATACTCCCTATACCATATAGAGACCAATGGAAACAAGAATGACCAAAAAATTTGGAGTTATGGCCTCTGAAACCAAAACCCTAATTTTAGGTCAACTGTGCAGTCTAGCCTGGCTCTGCATCCATTCAAACCCTAGTTCTTGTGATTCTTTGGAAACCTTGACTTTGAGAGGATATAATATGATACTTGAACACATATGGATCCCTTTGAAGTGATTGGTTGCCTTTGGAGTGGCTCAAGAGGCTCTTGGATTGCTCAGATCACAAACCCTAGGTGCAGATGACTTAGGAACTATGCAGTGAATCAAAAATGGGATATGAGGGGATATGATTGTATTTATGCATATGAAATGATCACAAGCCATGGTGTGAATGGGTGAGGGCAAATTTGGGGTGTTTACAGCTGCCCCTATTCAAGCATGAGTTAGCTGTGCAGGATGTAAGCGACGGCTTAACAGGCAAGCAAGATAACTTGTGGTTGAATACCAAAGATAGTCCAAAATTTGCACTCACAGGAAGAAGGAGAAAAGGGATATAGATTGTAAAAGAAAATAAAGTATATTGTAAAGCGGGAAACAACGCAATGACGGGGACGGCCGACATGCTGGGGATAAAAGGTAAAGCCAAGGCGGGGACGACCGACTAGCTGGGGAAAATCAAATTATGATGGGGACGACCATCGGGATAAAGCTGTAAAATTCTCTGGGGTTAACATGACGGGGACGGCCATCAAGTTCATAAAGCAAGGTAAACGACGATGGGGACGGCCATCGGGCTAAAAGAAAAGGAAAAGGGACCACGACGGGGACGGCCATCGGGTTAAAGAATAAATGAAATAAACAGATGATAGGGTACGGCCATCAAAGGTGAAGGACGATCACCTAGCAGGGGACGGCTGCTCTGTTGGGAATAAAAGAAATATGATGGGGACGGCCATCAAAGGTGGAGGACGACCACCTGGCATGGTACGGCTGCCGAAAATATCGACGATGGGGACGGCCATCGGATAGAAAAGGTCAACGATGGGGACGGCCATCGGACGAGCATGATGGAGGACGACCATCAAGAAGTGGAGGACGACCACTCAACAGGGTACGGCTGCTCTCGGGGCTTATCATGACATAGGACGAATGTCAGATAACCAAAATCAACAATGGGGACGGCCATTGGATAGAATGATGAAGAACGATCATCAAAGGGGTGGAGGACGACCACCTAGCAGGGGACGGCTGCTAAAATCAACGATGGGGACGGCCATCGGATGAGCATGATGGAGGACGACCATCAAGAAGTGGAGGACGACCACTTAGCAGGGCACGGCTGCTCTCGGGTTTATCATGACACAGGACGAGTGTCAGATAAAAAGGAAAATTTGTTTGCGTTCTACTGGGGAATAGTAAACACGGACGAGTGTTCACATCCAAGAAACAAAGGGGTATGAGTGTTTGGTATTGTGTATAGATTAAAGATGCGGACGAGCATCCCTAAGACTACGATACGGACGAGTATCGGGTAGAAACAAACTGACACATGTTCAGAGATGATGATACGTTCGAGTATCAACTGGTTAACAAGGAACACAGACGAGTGTTGAATCTGATGGTTCTTCTGGGGGAATAGTAGACACGGACGAGCATCTATATTCAAGAAGACACAAGTGTTTAACACGGTGTATGGATTAAAGATGCGGACGAGCATCCTTAAGATTATGATACGGACGAGTATCATGTAGAAACAAACACTAGACGCAATGTTCTGAGATGATGGTACGGACGAGTACCAACTGGTTAACAAAGAACAAAGACTACTGTTGAATCTGTGGGTATATAACTGGTATATACAAGATACGGACGAGTATCTGTATAAGAGCGAGTGGTGTATAGATGGGTGTTTATCTGCTGGGGAGGGAGGCACGGACGAGTGTCAAAAGGAGACAAGCATAGTATGACAAATATTTGATATACAAAGTGTAGGTGACTGCGCTAGGGATACGACACGGACGGGTGCCAAGAAAGTGCATATAAGTAAATGTGAGTGCAAAATGGATATCTTTGGCTTTCTGCTGGGGTATGACACGGACGGGTGTCAGGAAGTATCTGTAATACGGGTGATTTTGTTGTAAAGAGTGTTCAGACGACTTTACTGGGGAGAGATGGCACGGACGGGTGCCAAAAGGAGTATATACTGGTGTTTGTGATTTTGCGAGGCAGCTGCTTTTGCCGGGGGCTCTGGTGGGATTTCTGTATATCGCTGATGGATTGTCATGATTCACAAGTGTTTGATTCATAACATGGCTTATGATTATGCAATATGTTTGATTTTTGCCGTAATGCCCCGTGTTAGACGGAATGCTACGCTTTGTGGGGTGAATATGATGTGAATGCCATGATTATGCAAAGACACCAAAACCGGGATTCGGATCCCGCTGCTGCAGAGATCCCTGGTTGATCTGCTTGAAATGGACATCCCAGCTGGGGATGAGATCATTGGTAGATCTAATAAGACGATGTTTGCTTGGGGATGCGGGTCACTGATAGACCTATCCTTATAAATGGGAGACCCAGCTGGGGTTTGTAGAAGCTTTCTGTACTCTGTTGTGATCCTTCATGCGCTGCTCTTCTGGACAGAGGCTGGAGCTCGGTGGGGAGATGGTTCCCTGATTTTTGTACTCGGCTGAGGGCGAGACGGCAACTCGGCTGGGGAGAAAGAGGGATCCTTGACTCAGTCGGGGATGTAGGTGCCTTCTAGGATGCTTAGCAACTCTGACGGAGATAAGTAATAGCTGGAAACTCCGCTAGGGGGATGTTGTGAGAGGCAACTCAGCTGGGGAGAGAGCACCTTGAGTGCTGAGACTGTTTGTTGATTTGCCAACTTGCTGGGATGTAACTTGCATGCCCCAGGTTGTGATCTGGATACCTGCAATCCTGCAAAGATAAGGAAACGCACAAAAGGTCCCGAGGTATCCTTTACTGGATTCCGTCATAGGAGTTAAGCATTCTCAAGAGTAAGTATAATTTCCTGCAAGCGCGTTTTTATTTGAAGATAAACATCTGTATTCTTATGCAATCAATGTTCTTTTAAGATATCAGACATTTTTGCAAAAATAAAAATGTACAAAACGAGACATGACTGAAAATCTGATTTTATTAATTCAATATGCCCTGAATTGGCGAGATACAGTCAAAGAAACATATCTCCTGAAATGAGGAGATTGCTACAAATTGAGAAACAAAAATGTTGGCAGTGTTGATGACGCTTTCAAAGGAGCTTCCTCTTCTGCTATAACTCGTATGACAATGACGTTCTTCTCGCCTTGCTTTCTGAAGAAGGCTGATTCTGATTGAAGCTTGATCCTTTTGGAGCTTTCCGAGTTGCAAGTGATACAGACGAATTCAGAATGCAGTTGTTCGCTTATTCCCTTATTTTGCATGGATCGCCCTTTCGGGTTTTCAATCCATCGGGATACCCATTTTTGCCTGAGTTGTCCAAGGCGGCTTTTCAACTCAGCGGGTGTACATTTTTATTTATTTTCCCTTATTTTTGCCCGAGTCTTTATTCTGTTTTTGACTCGCCGGGATGCCCTATTTTTTCCTGGACTTACATTCTGTTTTTATGTCCAGCGGGTCATTTTTATGCGAAGTATTTTTTAACTGCATCTGAATTCACAGGGGACGGGAAATCTTCACCATCCATGGTGCTGAGCATCAGTGCTCCACCAGAGAAAACTTTCTTTACAACAAATGGTCCTTCATAATTTGGAGTCCACTTGCCCCTGTGGTCTGTATGAGGAGGGAGGATTCTTTTCAGCACAAAATCTCCTACTTGGTACTCTCGGTGCCTGACTTTCTGATCGAAGGCTCTCTTCATTCTCTTCTGATATAGCTGCCCATGACAGATTGCAGCCAATCTTTTCTCTTCGATCAGACTCAGTTGCTCGTATCGAGACCTAACCCATTCTGCTTCACTCAGTTTAACATCCATCAGTACCCGTAGAGAGGGTAATTCAACTTCGACTGGTAGGACTGCTTCCATACCATACACAAGCTGATACGGTGTTGCCCCAGTGGATGTTCTGATTGACGTGCGGTACCCATGCAAGGCAAACGGTAGCATTTCATGCCAGTCTCTATAGGTGACTACCATCTTCTGCACAATCTTCTTAATATTCTTGTTTGCCGCCTCAACAGCGCCATTCATCTTTGGCCTGTAAGGAGAAGAATTGTGATGTTGGATTTTGAAGTCCCGGCATAGCTCTGCCATCATTTTGTTGTTTAAGTTGGAACCATTATCAGTAATGATTCGCTCGGGAACTCCATATCGACAGATGATATCTCTTTTCAGAAATCTGGCTACCACTTGTCTTGTGACGTTTGCATATGAGGCTGCTTCAACCCACTTGGTGAAATAGTCAATGGCGACCAAGATGAATCTGTGGCCATTTGAAGCAGTCGGCTCAATCTTGCCAATCATATCAACACCCCACATAGCAAAGGGCCAGGGTGAAGACATGATGTTCAAAGGATTGGGAGGCACATGCACCTTATCTGCGTAGATCTGGCATTTGTGGCATTTTCTGGCGTAAGCACAACAGTCTGCATCCATTGTGATCCAATAATAGCCTGATCTTAACAACTTTTTAGCCATGGCATGCCCTCCGGCATGGGTACCAAACGATCCTTCGTGCACTTCATGCATCAACAAACCTGCTTCCGCCTTGTCAACACATCTGAGGAGTACCATATCAAAGTTCCTTTTGTATAAAGATCCATCAGTGTTCAGAAAGAAACTACCAGCAAGCCTTCTCAAAGTATTCTTATCATTGGAAGATGCCCCAGGTGGGTATGTCTGATCTTCCAAGAAGCATTTAATGTCATGAAACCAAGGCTTATCATCTTTGACACCTTCCGCCGCAAATACATATGCTGGTCTATCAAATCTCGATACTGAAATCTGAGGTATAAAGTTAGCAGCTTGAACTTTGATCATGGATGAAATGGTGGCCAGAGCATCTGCAAACTGATTCTCGTCCCGAGGGATATACTCAAGCTTGACTGTTGTAAAGAAAGTCAATAACCTCCTTGTATAATCCCTGTAAGGTATCAGATGATCCTGGTGTGTATACCATTTGCCGTTGGTTTGATTAACTACCAGAGCTGAATCTCCGAATACAGTCAATGTCTTGATCCTGAGGTCAATGGCTTCCTCAAGACCCATAATGCAAGCTTCGTATTCAGCTTCGTTGTTAGTGCAGTTGAAAGCGAGTTTTGCCGAGAAAGGCATGTGAACTCCTTTAGGTGTAATGAGTACTGCACCAACACCACGACCATTCATGTTAACAGCCCCATCAAACATCATAGTCCATTCTTCTTCCGGGTCGGGCCCTTCAGTGTGAACAGGCTCCTCGTGATCTTTTGATTTAATGCACATGATGTCTTCATCAGGGAAGTCAAATCTCATAGGCTGGTAGTCATCAATGGGTTGCTCAGCAAGATATTCAGATAGTACGCTGCCTTTGATGGCTTTCTGAGATGTGTACTGTATGTCGTATTCTGTGAGAATCATTTGCCATCTTGCAACCCGCCCGGTAAGAGCTGGCTTCTCGAAAATGTACTTAACTGGGTCCATTTTGGATATCAACAAAGTAGTGTGGGTCAACATATACTGTCTCAGTCGGCGAGCAGCCCACGCTAAAGCACAGCAAGTTTTCTCGAGCAGTGAATAACGTTGTTCACAGTCGGTAACCTTTTTGCTTAGGTAGTATATTGCGTACTCTTTTCGACCAGACTCGTCATGCTGGCCCAGCACACACCCCATTGACTCTTCTAATACTGTCAAGTACATGATCAGAGGTCTTCCTCCAACTGGAGGCATGAGGATTGGAGGTTCTTGCAGATATTCCTTGATCTTGTCAAAAGCCTTCTGGCAGTCTTCGTTCCACCTGACCGTCTGTTCCTTTCTTAACAGCTTGAACAAGGGTTCGCAGGTTGCTGTCAGGTGAGATATGAACCTTGAAATGTAGTTCAATCGACCTAAGAACCCTCGAACTTCTTTCTCTGTCTTCGGTGCAGGCATCTCTTGGATAGCTTTGACTTTATCAGGGTCAACTTCAATCCCTTTCTCGCTTACAATAAATCCCAGCAGCTTACCGGATCGCACCCCGAATGTGCATTTGTTGGGGTTCAACTTCAGTTGGTACTTCCTCAGACGCTTGAATAACTTGAGCAGATTGACCAGGTGATCTTCCTCTGTAAAGGACTTGGCGATCATATCATCCACATAACATTCTATTTCTTTATGGATCATATCGTGGAATAGTGTCACCATAGCCCGTTGATATGTTGCACCGGCATTCTTCAGTCCGAATGGCATCACTTTGTAACAGAACGTGCCCCAAGGTGTGATGAATGTTGTCTTCTCCATGTCTTCAGGTGACATCTTGATCTGGTTGTATCCTGAAAATCCATCCATGAAGGAGAATACCGAGAACTGAGCCGTGTTATCCACCAATACATCAATGTGAGGTAATGGGAAGTCATCTTTCGGGCTGGCTCTGTTCAGATCCCGGTAGTCAACACACATCCTTACTTTGCCGTCCTTCTTAGGCACAGGCACAATATTAGCAACCCACGGTGGATAGCTAGTCACAGCAAGGAACCCGGCGTCCCATTGCTTTTGTACCTCTTCTTTGATTTTCATTGCCATGTCCGGACGAGTACGGCGCAACTTCTGTTTAACTGGCGGGCACTCTTCTCTCAAAGGCAGCTTGTGCACGACAATATCGGTATCTAACCCTGGCATATCTTGGTAAGACCAAGCAAACACATCCACATACTCTCGAAGCAGGTCAATCAATTGTCTTTTCACTGAGTCTTGCAGGCAGGCCCCGATTTTGACCTCTTTCACGTCTTCATCTGTACCAAGATTAATCACTTCAACCTCCTCCTGGTGAGGGGTAATAACCTTTTCCTCTTGTGTCAACAACCTGGCTAGCTCTTCAGGAAGCTCATATTCTTCTTTAACCCCTTCATCAGCTTGATTGATTGGATTGTCAAAGTCATACGAAGTCATAGCCGTGCTGTTGTCGGTGCTGTCTGGAAGGCACTCTCTGCAAGGGTTAAGTTTGTTCATTTTAGTGATCCGATTTTAGTCTTATTTAGAAAAGTGAAATGAAGTTGTCATTTTGAAAACACCGCCATTTATTTTTTGTACAAAAAGAAAAATGGAAAAACAGTGAACGAAAAGAAAAAGACTCGTTTGCAAAAAGATGTCTGATATTTCATTAATTAATCTTGTTTGCACAAAAAGTACAGATGGCCCGATTACAAAATGAGTCTTGTCATCTTGGGCAAGATGCAAGACTTTGATGCATGCTTATAAAAATACAGGAAATAATAATTACTCTGCATGAGTAACTCTTATAATTTCCTGGGAAGACCAGTTTGAGACACTGCTCCCCGAGATCTTTGGACGAATCCAGCTTTCCAGGTTGCGTTCCTCTTCCAGCTCGTCTTCCAAACAGTTGATAGCATCAGGGGTAAGCATCCCCCCACTCACAAAATTGGGCTCTTTCGCAGCCGCTGCTTGATCTTGTTGAGCTGGTTTGTAACCCAACCCAAATCTGTCCTCTTTCTTCTCTACCGATAGCAATTTGCCCCAGCCTTGGGCAGTTCCTTCCTCAACAACCTTCCGGGCTTGTCGGTATGATGACATTGGAGTACCAGGCACAGCAGATGTTTCATTCACATTCAAGGCTTCAAACCCCTGGCTCATTGTTTCATGGATCTCCCTATCCATTTCAATGTATTTATAGGTAGCCAGGTGGCTGACAAAGATGTCCTCCTCTCCGCAGATTGTAACGATTTGACCCTCCCACTCATATTTTAACTTCTGGTGAAGGGTAGAGGTCACGGCGCCAGCAGCGTGAATCCATGGCCTACCCAATAAGCAGCTGTAGGCGGGCTGTATATCCATCACGTAGAAGATAGTTGTGAAAGTCTGCGGGCCAATCGTTACGGGCAGCTCAATCTCTCCCAGAACCGATCTCTTTGAACCATCAAAGGCTCTTACCACCAGGTTGCTGGGTTTCAATGCCAGTCCATCATATTCTAGCTTCACCAGGGCCTTTTTGGGTAAGACATTAAGGGATGACCCCGTGTCTACCAGCACATGGGAAAGGACAGCACCTTTGCATTCCATGGTTATGTGCAAGGCTTTGTTATGGTTGCGGCCTTCCGTTGTCAAATCAGTATTGGTGAACCCTAGTCCGTGACTAGCATTAACATTTCCAACTACAGCTTCCAGCTGATTGACAGTGATCTCTTCAGGCACGTAAGCTGCGTGCAAGACTTTGAGTAGTGCGTTCCGATGGGCTTCGGAGCACATAAGCAATGATAGGATTGAAATCTTGGAAGGGGTCTGATGAAGCTGATCCACTATTTTATAATCACTCTTTTTGATGATTCGCATGAACTCATCAACCTCTTGATCGAATGGTGTTCTCAAAGCTTCCCTAACAGCTTGATCTTCCTGCACAGGGCTTTTCCCTTTTGCCTTGGCAGCAGCTTCTGCTTCGGCTGTGGGTCTCTGAATTTGTGGAGCGAAAAGACGTCCGCTTCGAGTGAAGCCTCCGCCTCCGCCCACATTGTCTACTTGTGGTACAGGGGTTGATGATTCAAAAGTGATTCTTTGTCCTTCACAGTACAAGTCAGAGCCGTAATGCCAAGGGATGGCATTACTGCTTTCATAAGGTACGGGTCCAGGCACCGTGATGGTGACTGGACTGATTGCAGCTGTTGAAGGAACGGTGATAGTCTGTGGATCGTAATAAATTGTCACTGGTGCCCTAGTGGGAGCAGCACCTTCTGAGTTGTAGACGGAGTTGTTTTCAGGATCGTAGAATATGGTGACAGTTGAAACATCTTCATGATTTGTTGCTGGTGTTGTAGGAGACAATGGTGGAAGAATGGATGTTGTTGTTGTAGGAGGTTCAAAATGGAGTGATGCTGAAGTTGTAGTAGGAAAATTTGTTGAGAACTGATCAGTTGAGATAATGGATGAAGTACTTGTTGATGAAGCCGAAGAATTGTCAGGAACAATGGTTATTGCAGTTGTAGGAGGTTCTGAAACCGTTGCTGATGAGATTGCTGGATTTGTTGGAAATGATGTGGTGATCTGAAGCTGGCCACTCTGAATAAGGCCATCTATGCCATTCCGCAAATTATCGCACCCATTTACCGAGATATTGCAGTAAGCACAGCCTAACTCACACCCCGGGAACATTTGACATTCCAAAAGCTGAGCTTTGATTTCTACCAACGGTGTCCTGATCTGTCCCACACTGGTTATTAAATAAGACGGCTTGTCTTCTTCAATAGCGTTAATTCGGGGACCACCATGGTTTGGCATTGGGTTTTTATTGACATTGGGTGGTGGTGCGAAATTCAGAGCTTTTGAGTCTACCAGGTCTTGCACCTTCATATGCAGAGCCCTGCACTTTTCTGTACTGTGACCAGGTGCGTTTGAATGAAAAGCACACCTAGCATTGGAGTCATAGTTCCTGGGTAAACTGTTGGGATCTGGAGGTGCCAGCGTCCTTAGCTCAACTAGGTTGAGTTTCAGGAGTTGTGGCAGCAGGGTAGCATATGGCATAGGGATCGGATGGATCACCCTGTTAGCTTGAGATGGCCTCTGCTGAAATGGCCTCTGTTGAGTGTTGTTGTTGGTGTTGCTGTTGTTGTAATTTCTTGGAGGATACTGATTTTGTTGGTGGTACTGAGGTTGTTGTTGATAGCTTTGTTGCGGAGGTTGATAAACTGGCTGAGGATGAGCTGGAGCAGGAATGGTGACTGCTGCTATTGACCTTTGAACATATTGGGGCCTGCCCCTGTTTGAATGGATGGCATTGGTCTCGCCAGTTCTTCTCGGGCCCGCAAAAGGCTTTCTTGTACTACTGGACGAGCTTGCGCCGTTGTCTGAGATCTTTCCCATCTTCAATAGGCTTTCGATTCTCTCCCCAGCTATGACAACATCTGCAAAGCTAGTGGAAGAGAAAGCAGCCAACCTGTCAATATATGTTCCCTGAAGGGTGTTCATGAACATATCTGCCATCTCCCGTTCAGACATAGGTGGTTGAACAGCAGCAGCCAGTTGCCTCCATCTCTGTGCATATTCTCGGAAACTTTCCCTTGACGACTGTGACATTCCCATTAGGAGGGTCCTGTTGGGTGCCATGTCTAAGTTATACTGATACTGTCTGATGAAGGCCTCTGCCAGGTCCTTCCAGCATCTAATAGTTGCCCTTGTCAAGTGAGAGTACCATTCTCTTGACGCTCCGGTTAAGCTGTCTTCGAAATAGAACATCCAGAGCTTCTCATCCATTGTATAGGCCTTCAGCCTTCCCAGAAATGACTGTAAATGAGTCCGGGGGCATGAAGTCCCGTTGTATTTTTCAAAACAAGGAGGCTTGAACTTATGGGGGATCCTGACCCCGTCTACCAAGCCCATGTCCATGACATCGAAGCCCAAAGAGTTTTGAGATTCTAAGGACCTCAACTTCTCAGCTATCTCATCCAACCTCCTATCATAAGCTTCTTCCCCAGCACCCATTACTGTGAATTGGTCCTCCTGGGGATCCTCTTGAAGTACCCTAGCTGCGGTGGCAGTCCCTTGAACATTTGCAGGAATATTGACCTCAGGATGGAGGTGTGGTCCAAATACCGGAGGGTTGACGTGAGGTTGGACTCTTTCATTGTTACTGGTACCGGCAGTCCCTATATGTGGATCCTCTTGATTCTGCCTTTCCACCATGGCCCTCAATCTTTCCTGGCTCTGAGCCATGTTGTTCATAACTTCCATAAACTGAGTCATTTGATTCCTCATTTCTAGCCTTTCGTTTGCCATTTGATTTCTGACCTCAGTAAGGTCCTGCTGCATCTGATCCATTTGAATTCCCGGAAGGTTGTTTCGGGTTGGATAACGGTGCGGACGGTTGAGGGGAAATACCCGGCGCCTAGCAATAGTTCCTGAGGCATCACAACAGAGGTTAGCAACAATAACAAAACCTACAAAACAAACAAAGGGTTAGCATGCAATGCAGTTATGCTTATTTGCTCTCAAGGTATCCGGTTTGGCATTCAGTTTTGACCCTTCCAGACCCTTGAAGATATTGTTGATGCTGCTTTCAAAGCGAACTCAGATGGAACAAACTAACACAAATATATTACAGAAGGTGAAATAATACAACTTGTTCATTTTACAACACAAGCCCTCTAAGGGGTCAAAATACAGTACAAGAAAATAAAAGTACATGGAAAGAAAGCAACAACAAACAAATGGTCAAACACCAAGACCAAACTCATCCTCACGAACTTCCTTGAGAAGTTCCTCGGTCACAGGATCAGCCGGACGCTCCGTGAGATTCCTGATGAGGAGATTCCGGGTTGTAACAGCTGTAGTTAGCTTCTTGTGCTGAGTTTGGTCCTTTGACCTCTTCACCCCCGCTTTGACCTTCAGCTCTGATATCTCCCTCTGGGCTGCTGCCAGGGCTTCTTGTTGTTCTTTTGCATTAGCTTCAAGCTGCTCCATCTTGTCTTGAACTCTCTTGTCTTCCAGGGTACGAGCCTCGGTGATCCTGACCCACCGGGCTTGACTCTCCTTCAAATACAAGTCTGTCCTTGCTCTCTGGAACTGGGCTTCTTTACAAGCATTCTTCAGGATTTGTTCTCCAGCCCTTGACTTTTTGATATAATCCCCAGACTTCTCAATCTTAGTCAGATGCTCTATTCTCATCTTCTCCAACCTCTCAATCTCCCTCATACCTTCACTCCTCTCCCGGAGGGTCTTCTGCAAGGCTTGAGTTAACTTCTCATTTCTTTCCTTCAAACTCTCATACTCCTCCAAACTGATAGTGGCAGGGGGTGGTGCTGAAGATGACTCAGGCATGTCTTCTATGGTAAAGGGCATCCCAGAGAATTGGGCCCTGGCACGGGACCACTCATAATATTGTGCTGATGCCACATTATTGCACTTCCCCAGAATGGTTACTCCCTTGGTTTCAACATTATCCCAGGCCCAGGCAGCCTGCCTAACAATAGTCAAACTAATCTTGTTCTCACAATAAAGAGTCTCAACCAAGTCCTGTGCCTTAGGAGTGTGGACCAGTGCATAGCCCAGTTGTCGTCTAAACAGCAGAGGGTTGTAATTGATACTACCCTTAACTCCTACCAAAGGCACATTAGGAAAATGCCCACAGCTGGTGATGATATCCCTGCCCTTGGTGCTCTGAGTGCACCATCTGATATCTGCTGAAGTTAGAACAGTGAGTCTCTTAGCCCAGTTGCTCTGCTGATGAGGGTTTAGAAATGCATCTGTCCTAGGTAGATGCCTGAGAAGCCAAGTGTGGAACAATGGAGCACAACACCTCACTAATCTTCCCCTCTGCTTTTCATTCCTCTGATGCACTGAATAGCAAAGATCTCCCAATAAAGTTGGCACTGGGTTCTTCAGGATGAACAGATGGATTGCATTCTTGCTAATGAATCGAGGCTCATCTGCAAACAATACAATTCCATATATGCTCAAGGCCAGTAAAGCACAAACAGCTTTCCACTCACCTAGAGAAGCTTTCAGGGTAGCTTGAGAGATCAAGAAATCCAGATGAAAGCCAGGGATCCCAGCTTTAGAAGTCATATGCTGCTCAATCAAAACAAGTTCCAGATGCAAAGCCTTTGCTACCTCTCCATTAGCAGGAAAGACCATCTCAGGGTTGAATGGGATTCCACCTTTGATGGGTATACCAACTAATGAGGAGTACTCTTCCAATAAAGGGCCTAACTGAAAGTCTTGGAAAGTGAAACATCTCAGCGGGGGATCATAAAACTGAACGCAGGTGTGGATCAGGCTTCTCTGTGATGGGTCCAGATCCATAACCATATCAAGTATATCTCCATAATTTTCCCTGAACAAAGGTATGTGATCTGGAGTGATCAAGGTCTGAATCCTCCTGATATCTGATAGCTCTGGCTGGAAGAAGTGATAGGTGATGTTACTCTTTTTAGGAGCCATGATGCTGAAGGTTGAGTAGAGACAGGTGCTAATGACAATGCTGAAGAAGTGGGCCACTGACTGGCTGGTGCAGGTGATAACTGAAGCAGATAGCTGATGGAGATAGGTCAATACTGAAGATGGGGTCAAAACCAAAACCAAATGAAGATGGATACCCTGAAACAAATAGGCAAATGTCAATATGATGCAATGATTATGTATGCAAATGAAATGCAAGGGTCTGTGACTGAGCTGGATCTGATCAAAACTCTGATATAGGTCCAAATGTGTTCAAGAATTCCAGTTGGAGGTCTATAAATCCAGTAACCAAGGTGGGGGACTCAAATAAAGAGCCACATGTCCAGGGCTTAGAATCACAAGATCTGTCCAAAGTGGAGCATTCTTAAACAATCAAAGTAACAGGGTATTCTGAGGTCAAGGTACCTGCAAACCTGTAAACAGCCCAACCCCCTCACAGGTGGTGTTCTAAAACAAGGATCCTCAGACTTGGATCAGTTATGAGAAGTGTAAACACTTCTAACCCGGAGGTACAGTGTTTACAATAACCATAAAAGTTCCTCCTCTAATTCACCTCAGTTTCTGAAGGTCAATACTAAAGGTCATCCAGACTTAGCAGGCTTCCCAGATAGCCCTAGCATTGTAGGAAATCTGCAACACAGAGTTCTCAAGAAGAAAACCCATATCTGAACCGTGTTTCATATTCCCGCACCAGACCGAAATGGAATGGGAAAGAATATGATTCACTCTAGCCTAGGTGTCACTCAGGTCCCAGGTATAGGACCTTAACTCTCAATGAAACACCCACCCACCAAAACAAAGACCAGATCCAGCCAGCATGACAGTATGATATATACAAAAGCAATAAAGAAAGCAGTAAAGCAACCGTACATAAAGCAAATACAAAAAATACAAACACAAATAAGCACATAACACCCCAGTAAACACAAATCAAACAAGTGCTAGGAGGAACCCACAAAAAGAACCAGAAGCCCTGGTTACAGTATAAGGATCCCCAGCAGAGTCGCCAAGCTGTCGCTCCCGACAAATGAAAATGGATCATATGAAGGTACAGACGCGAACGGTCGGCGAGAGGGACAATGAGAACACACAGCCGTGAACTCACTGGAGAATGAATAAAGTCGCCAGCTAGGCATTTTTATCCCGGAGGAAAGGCAATGCTGCATAGACCTAGAAAAAAGATGGATAAGACGGTTGCGAACCAGAGAGACTGAGAAAGGGGGTTGGTTACAACCTGGGAAGGTATTAGCACCCAGATTGTCCGCCGTACTCGACGGGATCCACGCTTAAAAAATTGGTGTTTTAAAGGGGTAGTGTCAGTGCAATCTGTGTATAAAGAGCTGGAAAGATGATGTACAGGTGTCAGTGTAAAGAAAGAATGTGAAGTGTATAAATGAAGTGTCAGTGTAAAAGAGAAAGGGGTGGAATGCTCATGACAATGAGGCTTAAGAATAAGGCTGAAAGAGGGGGGAATATACAGAGACTTTTGTTTGATAACTGTTAAGTTATGCCTACGTATCCTCTCGTGCAATGAGGAAGTCAGAACACCGTAGTTCGACCCAAAGAGACTGAAAGATGAATTGACTTATGAACTGCCTGCTTGTCAATGCTCAAGTGTATGATCTGTCTGGCACAGATGCAAACTGTCTTGCATTAGACGGAAGAAGCAAGTTCTCGTTTATGAGTGAATGAGATGAGAAAAGAATCCCGAAGGAGACGATTATTGTTTGTTTTTGAGTTTTCAGTCTTTTATTGCTTTTGAGAATTTGTCATAAGTTAATGATCTTAAGCCTAAACCAATGGATTTAGCAAACTCATCACATCCTCCCTCTGATTAGGGGTAATGAGAGTACCTTAAGTGTGAAGTCAGATTCTCACACTTAATCACCTTTGGTGTAGGATTAAGATCATTAACCTACTTGTGATTATTTAGATGTTTTTTTGTTGTTTTTGTTTAGTGTTAAGTAATGAGGTTAAGCCATAATCAGGGATTAAACAGACTCATTACACCATCCTAATAGAAGGGTAATAGATGAGAATGTTTAAGCTGAGGAAGGCTCCTCAACTTAATCCATGATTAGGGATTAAACTCATGACAAAACAAGCCTTTATTAAGTGGATTTTATTTAATGATATGATGATGAAGTGGATTTTATGATTTGTAAGACAACTTGAGGGGGACTTGTCCATTAACACTAGGGTTAGTCCTTCTTAACCAATTAAGGAAGAATTAGAACCCTAATGCAAGGCCCAAGTTACAAGTATGATGTCTTGATGATTATTAAGTGAATTGATTAAGAGATTTAAACACATTAAGGTTTTAACACTTAGGATTAAAGTTATACACTCCATCCTAAGAGAAGGATGCAGGCATAAGCTTAATCACAAAGCCTTAAAGCCTTTAGGGTTTAGTCCCTGATTATGAGATGAGAGGAGAAGACTCAAAAGAGACACAAAGGTAAAACTAAGAGGGGAGACTAATCAAAACCCTAATCATTGTCATGCTTGGTTGTTCCTAAGGTTTGTGAGGTTTTCAAGAGAAGTCTTCAATGGAACCACCAGGAAGCAGATGAACAGGATCAGGAGAAGCAAAGTGACTTGCTTCATTCAAGAAGTCAAGTCACTTGAAGAAAGAAAGTGAGAAGAAGAAGAATGAGCAAGCTCAATCTCAAACACAAACAAAAATGCAGCAATGGATGCAAGAGAGATGAAAAGAAAAGTTATGAGAAGTGAAGGCAAATTCACTTCTCAACCTCACTTACCACCTGAAATGTTAGAAAAGAAATGCAATGCAATGCCAAATGAGGTGAAATGACATGATGAGAAACAAAACCAGAAGCATGTTGATGATGATAATGATGTTATGAGATGCTACAAGCATGAGGCAAGGCATGGAGATGTTCATACAAGATCATGGATGCAAATGATGCAAGTTAAGGAGCATGATCTTACATGAAAAGTTATGAAACATACATGGCAAACAAAATGGCAAATATGGGATGCAATGATCAAACATGCTTTCTATATGTCTTAAGATGTCAAATGAATCAAATGGATGCTTGAAATGTCATGACAAGTCATGTTATGCAAGGGAATGCAAAAAGGATGCAGATGAAAGCCCAAATTAGGGTTTATGGATCAAACAACAAACAAGAACCAAAAACAGAAGCAAACCCTAAGTTAAAAAATGGAAAATGCCACCCAAAGACACCCTAAACCTATACTAAACCAAAGTCCAAAGGGGAGGTCTCAACCCTTAACCAATCTCAAGTTATGATTTTTCTAAGTTATTAGGGATTTTAGGGTTCCTAAACAAAAGAAATGCCAAACAAATTAAAAAGGAGGAATCAAATCATGGCCATTTTATCTCAAAAACTACATGCTAAACTCAAAACAATGCAAAAAGAAACAATGTCCAACTCTTCCTAGATAGGCAGAAATGATTTTTTGACCTTATGATCAAAATAATGCACAAAAAATGATTTAATTCAATGAAAAATTCTCAAAATGCATCAAGATCAAAAAAGAAATTTGGTTTGAAGGTTGGACAATGTTTCTAAATGTCTTAGAACATTTCATGAATTTTTTGGTGATTTTTAGATACTTAAAAGTATTTTTAATAAATTAATTCTCATTAATCAATTAAAAATAATCTTTTAAATATTTAAAAATACTTTTTAATGGTAAAAATAAAAATAAAAATATTTTTGGGTCTTGAAATTTAATAAAACTTTTAAGAAAAAGTTTCATAATTTTTAAGACATTTTTGCTATTTTTAATAAATTATGCAAGTTAAATGAAAAAGAAATGAAAATAAATTGAAATAATAATGAAGTCAAACAAATGGAAGGCTGAGATGAGCTCTGGGTTCAAAGGGGTTGACCACGCGCGCGAATGAAGGGTCCAGATGGCTTCTGACTTAATTATCTTAATTAAAATTAATTAAAACTAATGAAAGAGATTAGGGCTAACCAGATTGATCTGGGCCATCTATTCGCGCGGCAAGTCAAACAAGTCTACTGATCCTACGCTCAACATTCAAATGGCCATTAATTACATAATTAAACCCTAATGATTTTCAGGTGGCCGGAGAAGACCTCCGGTCGTCTTCTCCGGTGGGGAGTCCACCTGAAAATCCCCAAACTCCCTCAAAACGTAACAAAAACAAAACCTAAAAACATGGAAATGAATCCCAATCACTCACGAATCATAACCCTCACTCAAAACCAATTTATTCTTCCTGGAATTCATGAATCGAACAAAACAAATTTCTAGGTCACAGAGTTTCAGAAGCTAATTAAATACTCATTTCAACACCATTTCAAAAACCAAAAGCACCAGGATACTCAGTGAAGCATAGAGAACAAGTTTATAACATGAAAAACGATTTCTGGAAAAATAATTCTTGAGCTACCTGAGATTCGAAGCTTTCACTCTGATGACTTTCTGGCCTCTCCTCTTGATGAAAACCACTCCACTTAACCCTCTAGTGATGCTTGAATGCTCAAGAGGAATTTATGTTGGCTGAATGAAGAGTTTGAGCAGCTTCTGCTCAAGCTCAGTTGAAAATGGCAATGGAGTTTCAGGCTGTTTCTGGCAATGGTGAAGGGTTGTTTGTGGTCCAGATGATGAGTGGAGAAGGTCTATGGAGTTTGTTCTGATGTTTGTGAGCTGTGGAGAGAGTTTCGAATGAAACTGCAAGTTGGAGTGAAAATGGTGCAGTGGGGTTACAGCTTGTTTCAGGCTTGTGTTCTTGCTGGTTTCTACTCAATGAGGCATGGTGAGTTGAATGGTGGAAATGGTTTGAGTGTTTTGTGGCTGGGCAGAGAGATTCGAAGCAATTTGCAGCTGGGGTGTGTTTTGTGAATGTGATGGTGTCAAGTGTTTCAGCCTTGCCTCTTCATATCTTTGGCTTGCCAAGGGATATTGTATTTTAATCCTATAGGTCAGATGATGTGACCTGGCCTATAGTGATTGGTAAGTTTGCTTTTGCTCAAAGTCCACCTTTTGTGTAAGAGAAGTATGGCTCATGATCTAGGCTAGTACAAGGCATGGGCTGCGCAGCAAGGGTGAGGGGAAAGGCTAGCCAAAGTCAGCATCCAAGGTTGCAAGTTGTAGGAAGTGTGATCATGAGTTTTTGCAAGTTGTTGCTTTATGGTTCACATGGAAAGATCTTGTCCCAAAAGCCATGAAACATGAGCAATGCCTAGTCCATTCTGAATTTTAGGACTTACATGATGTTTATGTGAGGGTGTGATGCCAATTAGAAGTTGCAATTTGCCTTGGTACATGATTTTGCAATTTTCACACTTGGTGCACATCTTGAAAATCAATGATTTTTGCCAACTTTGTCACACCATAACTTTTGATCTAAGAAGAGTTTGATCATGTTCTTGTACTTTTTGAAAAGGGAAAAAAGAGATCTACAACTTTCATGACCAAAGTTTTTCCATTTGAAGCATTTTTGGATCAAGAATCAAGGCTTGAAAAATGACCTAAAATGAAGCATTCTTGAAAAGTCAACTATGCCCAAAAAGTCAACATTTGCAAAAACTCCAAATTCTTGATTTTTGTGAACTTCAACCTTCTTCCATGATCAAATAAAGATCATATACACTCAAAATGATGAAGATCACCCATTGGTTGGGTCATTGGGGGCCTCAGATGCCCTGATTTTACACTGACTTGTCAGAAAAGTCAACCCTTGATCAGATGACTTCCCCATGGAATTTCTTCATGAAAATTGATATGCATACTCCCTATACCATATAGAGACCAATGGAAACAAGAATGACCAAAAAATTTGGAGTTATGGCCTCTGAAACCAAAACCCTAATTTTAGGTCAACTGTGCAGTCTAGCCTGGCTCTGCATCCATTCAAACCCTAGTTCTTGTGATTCTTTGGAAACCTTGACTTTGATAGGATATAATATGATACTTGAACACATATGGATCCCTTTGAAGTGATTGGTTGCCTTTGGAGTGGCTCAAGAGGCTCTTGGATTGCTCAGATCACAAACCCTAGGTGCAGATGACTTAGGAACTATGCAGTGAATCAAAAATGGGATATGAGGGGATATGATTGTATTTATGCATATGAAATGATCACAAGCCATGGTGTGAATGGGTGAGGGAAAATTTGGGGTGTTTACAGGTGTAAGCGCTTGGCTTAACAGACAAACAAGTTAACTTGTGGTTGAATACCAAAGACAGTCCGAAATCTACACTCACTGGGGAGAAGAAGAAAAGGGATATGAATTGTAAAAGATAGTATAGTATGTTTATAAAGTATAAGCGATGGAGGATGACTATCAAGCAGAGGACGACTACTGGGGATAAAAAAATGGTAAGTAAAGCAATGACGGGGATGACCATCATGCTGGGAAATAAAGAGACCGTGACGGGGACGGCCATTGGGTAAAGAAATAAAATTCTCCGGGGATTAAAGAAATGAGGGGAGCACTGACGGGGACGACCATCAGGTTGAAGGGTAAATAAACCGCGACGGGAACTGCCATTGGGTAAAAGAATAAATGAAATAATGATGAGGAACAATCATCAAAAGGTGAAGGACGATCACCTAGCAGGGGACGGTTGCTGAAAATATCACGACATAGGACAAATACCGGATAGAAAAGATCAACGATGGGGATGGACATCGGATAAGCATGATGAATGAAGATCATCAAGAGGTGAAGGACGATCACCTAGCAGGGGACGACTGCTCTTTGGTGATTATCTCGACATATGACGAATGTCGGATAACAAAGATCATCGATGGGGACGACCATCGGATAAAAATGATGAGGGACAGTCATCCAAAAGGTGAAGGACGATCACCTGGCAGGGGACGGCTGCCAAAAATATCGCGACATAGGACGAATGTCGGATAACAAAGATCAACAATAGGGACGAACATCAGATAAAATTATGAGGGACGATCATCAAAAGGTGAAGGACGATCACCTGGCAGGGGACGGCTCCCAAAAATATAGCGACATAGGACGAATGTCGGATATAAGGTTCCAACAATGGGGACTCCATTGGGGAAAGGATGAGGGACGGTCATCCAAAGGTGAAGGACGATCACCTGGCAGGGGACGGCTGCCAAACATATCGCGACATAGGATGAATGCCGGATAGAAAAAGTTGTTTTGTTTCTGTGGGGATGTAAACACAGACGAGTGCTTACGCTTAAAAATAAAAGGTATAAGTGTTTGACAATGTGTATAGACCAAAGATGCGGACGAGCATCCTTAGAACCATGATACAGACGATTATTGGTAGAAACAAACGTTGACACGTGTTTAAGGATGATGATACTGACGAGTATTAATCGGTTATGCAAGGAACACAGACGAGTGTTTGATCTGCTGAGGAATGATATATACAAGATACAGACGAGTATCAAAGATTTCTGTATAAATATGTACAAGTATGAACAAGTGTTTGAGAGTTCTTTATAAGTAAGATACAGACGAATATCAAAAGGATTATGGTGACTTCACTGGGGAAAGAGGACACAGACGAGTGCCGAAAAGAGAATGTATAAATATGAACAGACATCTGTATTTGAGAGTGCAAAGGGGATATCTTGGCTTTTATCTACAAGGGTTTTGATATTTTTAGGTGACTGACTCGAACTTGGCTTATGATTATGCAAATGTTTGATTTTTACCGTAATGCTTCGTATTAGACGGAATGCTGCGCTCAGTTTGGGGAAAAATGATGTGAATGCTATGATTATGAAAATGAGAAAACCGACCCGAGATCCGGATCCCGCAAGAAGAAAGATCTCTGGGTGATGGAGGAAGAACTCCGCTGGGGAAAGAGATAATTGGATGATCTGCGGGGAGAAAGGATCACTGAACGACCTTTCTATGGAACCCTGTGGGGATCCCTGCTGGGGAAGGTTCTTCTTGGGGAAACCTCATGCTAGGGAGGATTGATCTTGGGCGACTCTACTGGAGATAGTCTTGCTGGCGACATACTGGGGATGGGAGAAAACCTTGGCGACTAGCTGAAGAAAAGGGAAGCTCTGGCAACTTGCTGGGGAGAGCAGTTCAGGCAACTCAGTCGGGGAAAAGGGGAGTCCTGGAAACTCTGATAGGGAACAGACAATCCTGGCGACTAGTTGAGGACAAGGAGAACTTAAGCCACTTGATGGGGAATGGAAGACCCTGGAAACTCAGCTGAGGATGAGAAAGTCTTGGTGACTATCTGAGGAGAGAGTTATCCTAGTAACTCTACAGAGGAAAAGAAGTTCGGGCATTGCTCGGGAGTTCCTGCTTGGGGAGGAGAGAACTTCTGGGAAGTAATCTGCTGTAACTCCTTCATCCAAGCAATACGTTGGGGATTGATGAATTTCTCAAGGGATCCTCTGAGGGGATAAAAACTTTGTGAGGAAATACTTCTGTCAAGGAGTCCTTCTGATGATGTGATTGCTGGCTTGGCTGGGGAAAATGCCTGATATGCCTCATCCCGTGAAAGATTGTCTGCCTTGAGTACCTGCAACCTGTTAAGTCAAAGGAAACACACAAGTGTCTCGAGGTATCCTCAACCAGATTCCGTCATAGGAGTTAAATTTGCTTAAGAATTCATATTTCCTACAAGCATTTGTTGAAAATGGCCTATATGATTCACAAGAATGATTGAAGGTGGGTGCGTGGGCAGGATGTGCCATTATATCTTTCAAAACATGGGGGTTTAAACTTGTGAGGAATTCTCACCCCTTCCACCAATCCCATGTCCATGACATCAAAACCTAGGGAGTTTTGGGATTCAAGAGACCTCAACTTCTCTGCAATCTCATCCAACCGACGGTCGTAAACTTCGTCTCCAGCCCCAACCACTGTAAACTTCTCTTCTTGAGGATCCTCCTGCAAGACCCTTCCTCCAGCAGTGTTACCCTGAGTATTTCTTATGGCGTTGATTTCTGGGTTTAGATGAGGCCCAAATTCTGGTGGATCAGTGCGAGGCTGCACGTGATCGTTGTTACTGGTACCTCCTTGTAAACACCCCAAATTTTCCCTCACTATGTTAACACCATGGCTTGTGATCTTTCATTTTTTCATTAGTTTAAGCATACCATCTCATATTGCATTTTTGTTTCACTGCATTAGTTCAAGTTCATCTGCATCTAGGGTTTGTGATCTGAGCAATCCAAGATTCATCTAAGCCATTCCAAAGGCCACCAATCATTCCAAGAGGGTCCATGTATGTTCAATCATCATTTTATATCCCTCAAAGATCAAGGAAGTCAAAGAATCACAAGAACTTGCAAAGCATGGAAGCAGAGCCAGGGTTTCACTACACAGATGACCTGAAATGAGGGTTTTGGTTTCAGAGGCCATAACTCAAATTTTTTTTGGTCATTCTTGTTTCTAATGGTCTCAATATGTCATAAGGATCATGTGTACCAAGTTTGATGAAGAAATTCATTGTGGAAGTCATCTGTTCACTGGGTAACTTCTTGAGCAAGTCAGAGCAAAATCAGGGCATCTGAGGCCCCCATCCATGGAACCAAAGTGGATTTTTCATCAAATTGAATTTATATGATCTTTATTTGATTATTGAAGTGCTTGGAAGTTCACAAAATTGAAGAAAAGTGAGCTAAACCAAAAGTTGCCAAAAATGGAAAGGACTTGTAATGTAAACTTTCCATTTTGGGAAAGTTTTTCAACCTTCTCTTTCTCAACCAAAAATGCTTCAAATGAAAAATTGTTGGTCATGAAAGTTGTAGATTGGATCATTCCCTTTTCAAAAAGTACAAGAACAAGTTCTAATTCATCATGGAACTCAAGTTATGGCTTTTCAAAGTTGGCAAAAATCACATAATTTTCAAGAATGCACCAAAGAGGGATTTTTGCAAAACCACTTGCCAATGCATTTTGTGACTTCAAACACACTTCTAAGCATCATAACATCATAATGCATTGCCTTAAGATCAGAATTGCCCAAAGAATTGTGTCATTCCATGCCTTGAAAATCAAGAAATTACAAGAGGGCCAAACTTCATAGAATTTGCAAAATGACACATAACTTTGTTTCCACTTGCTGAATTGCCTCAAAACCATTTCCATGGACCTCCTTGATCCATGCTGCGCATGGACAAGCCAAAAATCCAGCTGCACCCTTGCCCATACCTCAAGTACAAACTTTATTGACTTTGAGCAAAAACACCCATACCAATCACCACAGTCCACCACCCACTCTCTGCCCAACCAGAACTCTACAAGTATGCTTCAAGGATCATTTTTCATAAGACACACAAGCTGAAACCTCCAAGAACTCAACATTCCCAAAATCACTCCAACTTGCAAATTCCTTCGAAACTCATTACTCACTCACTCAATCTTCAAACAAATTTCACCATTCATCTCAAAATCATTCACTGAACACAAAGCAACCATAAAACAAACCTCAAAGCACCTTCAACCTAAAACACGATTCTTGGCTAGTTGAAGTGCAATCTCACAAACCAGCCAAAAGAAATTCGTTCCAAGCATCAAAGCTTCATCAGGAGGTCAAGGGGAGTCCTTTTGCACAAGAGAAGTGGCCAGAAAGCTCCAAACTGAGGAAGCTCAAGCTCAGGTAACTTCTTCAAACTTTTTTCCAGAAGTGTTATTTTAAGTTCTTAGAATGATCTTCATGCTTCACTGATTACACTGCACTTCTTACTTTTAAAAATAGTTGAGAAATGAGCTTGTATGCGTGTTCTGAAACTTTTGCCGTTTTTGAAATTCTCTTCGAATCATGAGATTGAGCCATAATAAATTTGTTTTGAGAGTGAATTTGAGTTCAGGAGAGTGAGGTGAGTTGATCTGGAGCTTTAGAGCTCCAGAAATAACCTAGGGGTGAAGATTTGAGTTTGCTCAGGGAGGGTCTGGCCGAAGAAGTTGACCGGAGGTCTTCTCCGGCCACCTGAAAGTGATTAAATGCTTAATTAGGGTTAGGGCTAGGTTTAAACGTGGGCCGTAGGATTTGAGCTTCCCGCGTGTGTTGGATGGTGGAGATTAGTTCATTAATCTAATTCTGGATTAATTAATTAATTAAATAAGATTGGCTGGATTTGAATTGTGACCTTAGGATGTGGCGCGCAGTCAACTTTAAAATCCCCATAATCAACCTAAGCCCTTAGATCAGCTACTTCCAATTAATTCAGTTTTTAATTCATATTTTCTTATTTATTTTGCACAATTAATTTAAAATAGCTAGAAAATTCCAATAACATATTTTCTCTTGCATTTTCACTTCAAATATTTTTATCAACCAGAAAACAATTTTATTTTTATTTTTTGCATTAAAAAAATCATTTTTAAAATATTTAAATGTTTATTTTAGTTAATTAATGGAAATTAATTAATTAAAATATCATTTAGGTTTCTAAAAATCCCAAAAAAAATTCACATTGCATCTTAGGACATTTAGAAACATTGTCATACCATCCATACAAATTTCTTTTTGATTTTGAACAATCTTTGACAATTTTCTTGAATTTAGGGTTCATAAAATTCTTATTTTTGAACCCTAACTTCAAGAATTCTTTTATGCCTAACCATGAATGGTATGACATTGATTCTTTTTGAATTGATCTTCATTTGACATGTAGTATCTAACATAATTTTGTCACAAATTTCTTCTGCATTTTTTATTTGATTTGCATTTTTCCCCTTTAGGTACCTTAAAACCCTAGATAACTTAGAAAATTCACAACTTCCTTTAGGTTAAACGTTAGGTCTCATCCTTTGGGGTGTTATATCATATGGGGTTAGGGTTCCTTTTAATGCATTTACAATTTTTTATCTTGTCATTTGCTTTTGTTTTTGACTTTTGCATCTCATGTTGCATGAAAACCCTAATTTCTCACCTTCATTTGCATACATCTTGCATAAGCACTCATTCAAGAACTTGCCATGACATTTCATACATTCACATGACTTCTAAGACATCATAGGACACATTAGACTCATGCTTGATCATTTCTTCATCCATTTTCCATGTTATGCATTCATTACATTCCATGAATATTCATGTGTTTTCATGCTTCAAAGCATGCATCCTTTGCATTCCATCCCTTGTATGCACATTCATAACTCTTGAAATACATTTGTATCATCTCTTAGCATCATTTACACCATGTTTATGCTTCTGGTTTTAGCTTGCATGCTTGCATACATCTCATTTTCACTTCATTATTTCCTTTATGCTAACCATTTCAGGTGGTAAGTACTTTGAGAAGTGAATTTGCCTTCACTTCTCATTTCTTTTCTCATTCTCTTTTATGCATTCCTTGCTGCATTTTATCTTTGCTTTAGAGTAAGCTTGCTCACTCATCTTCTTCCTTCACTTTCTTTCTTCAAGTAACTTATCATCTTCAGTGAAATAAATTAACTTGTTCCTCCTGCTTCTCCTCCCTTCATCTGCTTCTTCCTTGGTGGCTTTTCTTGAAGATCTCTTGCAAGCCTCATAAACCCTAGGAATACCCAAGAATGATAACAATTAGGGTTTTGATTAGTCCCCCATTAGTTTTACCTTAGTGTCTTCTTTTGTGTCTCTCTTCTCATCTCATAATCAGAGATTAAACCTTTAAGGTTTTAAGGCTTTGTGATTAAGATTATGCCTGCATCCTTCTCTTAGGATGGAGTGTATAACTTTGATCCTAAGTGTTAAACCTTTAATGTGTTTAAATCTCTTAATCAATCCATCTTAATAATCACTAAGACAATAACGTGTAACTTGGGCCTTGCATTAGGGTTCTAATTCTTCCTTAGTTGGTTAAGAAGGACTAACCCTAGTGTTAATGGACAAGTCCCCCTCAAGTTGTCTTACAAACCATAAAATCAACTTCTTAATCTTACCATTATCTAAAATCCACTTTAATAAAGGCTTTGTTTTGTCATGAGGTTAATCCCTATTCATGGATTAAGTTGAAGTATCTTCCTTAGCTTAAATGTTCTCATCTATTATCTTTCTATTAGGATGGTGTAATTGGTCCATTAAATCCTTGATTATGGCTTAAACTCATTAATAAACACCAAACAAAAGGACTCCAAAAACATCTAAATAATCACAAGTAGGTTAATGATCTTAATCCTACATCATGGTGATTAAGTGTGTGGTGCTTACTTCATACTTAAGGTATTTTCATTACCCAAAATCAGAGGGAGGATGTGATGAGTTTACTAACCCTTGGTTTAGGCTTAAGCTCATTAAATTATGACAAACACAAACAAGCAATAAAATATTGAAAACCCAAAAACAAACAATAATCATCTCCTTCGGGATTATTTTCTCATCACCTTCATTCACAAACGAGAACTCGCTTCTTCCGTCTAATGCAAGACAGTTAACACCTGAGCCAGACAGGTCATACACTTTAGCATAGACAATCAAGCAGTTCATCAGTCAATTTATCTTTCAGTCTCTCTGAGTCGAACTATGGTGTTCTGACTTCCTCATTGCACGAGAGGATACGTAGGCATAACTTAACTGTTATCGAACAAAAGTCTCTTTCTCTTCTCCCCTTTTCCAGCATTATTCCTTAAACCTCATTCTTGAGCATTTCACTTCACTTTCTTACACTGACACCTGTACATTCTTTTCCAACTTTTTGCACACAAATAGAACTGACACCACCCCTTTAAACACAAACTTTCAAGCGTGGATCCCGTCGAGTACGACGGACAATCTGGGTGCTAATACCTTCCCAGATTGTAACCAACCCCCTTTCTCAGTTTCTCTGGTTCGCGACCGTCTTATCCATATCTTCCTAGGTTTATGCAGCATTACCTTTCCTTCGGGATAAAAATGCCTAGCTGGCGACTCTTTTCAGTTCATCTTCATCTTCTCTTTCGCTGACGTTCGCGCTTGCACCGGGATGCAAATCTTCGGGAGCGACAGCTTGGCGACTCTGCTGGGGAACCTTTATATTGCAACCAGGTGTCGCTCCCGATAAATGGGGAATGCCCAGATAAAGGTACAGACGCGAACGGTCGGCGAGAGGGACAATGAGAACACACAACCGTGAACTCACTGGAGATGAATAGAGTCGCCAACTAGGCATTTTTATCCCGGAGGAAAGGTAATGCTGCATAGACCTGGAAAGATATGGATAAGACGGTTGCGAACCAGAGAGACTGAGAAAGGGGGTTGGTTACAACCTGGGAAGGTATTAGCACCCAGATTATCCGCCGTACTCGACGGGATCCACGCTTAAAAGATTTGTGTTTTAAAGGGGTAGTGTCAGTGCTATTTGTGTATAAAGAGCTGGAAGGAAAATGTACAGGTGTCAGTGTAAAGGAAGTGTGAAGTGTGATATATACAGTGTCAGTGTAAGGACAAGAGTGAAATGCTCAAGATCATGAGGCTAAAAGAATGAGGCCAGAAAGAGGGGGAATATACAGAGACTTTTGTTCGATAACTGTTAAGTTATGCCTACGTATCCTCTCGTGCAATGAGGAAGTCAGAACACCGTAGTTCGACCCAAAGAGACTGAAAGATGAATTGACTTGTGAACTGCTCATTTGTCTATGCTCAAGTGTATGACCTGTCTGGCTCAGGTGCAAACTGTCTTGCATTAGACGGAAGAAGCAAGTTCTCGTTTATGAGTGAGTGAGGTGAGAAAAGAATCCCGGAGGAGACGATTATTGTTTGTTTTTGTGTTTTCAGTCTTTTATTGTTTTTTGGATTTTGTCATGAGCTAATGAGCTTAAGCCTAAACCAATGGATTAGTAAACTCATCACATCTTCCCTCTGATTAGGGGTAATGAGAATACCTTAAGTGTGAAGTCAAATTCTCACACTTAATCACCTTTGGTGTAGGATTAAGATCATTAACCTACTTGTGATTATTTAGATGTTTTTGGTGGTTTTTGTTTAGTGTTAATTAATGAGGTTAAGCCATAATCAGGGATTTAACAGACTCATTACACCATCCTAATAGAAGGATAATAGATGAGAATGTTTAAGCTGAGGAAAGCTCCTCAACTTAATCCATGATTAGGGATTAAACTCATGACCAAACAAGCCTTTATTAGATGGATTTTATTTAATGATATGATGATGAGGTGGATTTTATGATTTGTAAGACAACTTGAGGGGGACTTGTCCATTAACACTAGGGTTAGTCCTTCTTAACCAATTAAGGAAGAATTAGAACCCTAATGCAAGGCCCAAGTTACAAGCTTGATGTCTTGATGATTATTAAGTGAATTGATTAAGAGATTTAAACACATTAAGGGTTTAACACTTAGGATTAAAGTTATACACTCCATCCTAATAGAAGGATGCAGGCATAAGCTTAATCACAAAGCCTTAAAGCCTTTAGGGTTTAGTCCCTGATTATGAGATGAGAAGAGAAGACTCAAAAGAGGAGAGACTAATCAAAACCCTAATCATTGTCATGCTTGGTTGTTCCTAAGGTTTGTGAGGTTTGCAAGAGAAGTCTTCAATGGAACCACCAGGAAGCAGATGAAAGGATCAAGAGAAGCAAAGCAACTTGCTTCATTCAAGAAGTCAAGTCACTTGAAGAAAGAAAGTAAGAAGAAGAAGAATGAGCAAGCTCAATCTAAAACACAAACAAAAATGCATCAAGGATGCAAGAGAGAGATGAGAAGAAAGTATGAGAAGTGAAGGCAAATTCACTTCTCAAAATCACTTACCACCTGAAAGGTTAGAAAAGAAATGCAATGCAATGCAAAATGAGATGAAATGGTATGATGTAAATCAAAACCAGAAGCATGTTTATGATGATAATGATGCGATGAAGTGATACAAACATGAGACAACAAATGGAGATGATCATACAAGCTCATGGATGCAAATGAAGCAAGTTAAGAACCAAGAACATACATGAAAAGTTATGAGATGCATATGGCATACAACATGACAAATGCAAGGTGCAATGATCAAACATGCTTTCAATATGCCTTATGATGTTCAATGAATCAAATGGAGGCATGGAATGTCATGGCAAGTCATGTTATGCAAGAAAATGCAAGATGGATGCATATGGAAGCCCAAATTAGGGTTTATGAACAATGCAACAAACAAAAACCAAAACCAGAAGCAAACAACATTATAAAAAATTGAAAATGCACTCAAAGGACCCCTAAACCTATACTAACCCACTGCCCAAAGGAGAGGTCTCAACTCTTAACCAATCTCAAGTTATGGTTTTTCTAAGTTTTCTAGGGTTTTAGGGTTCCTAAACAAGAAAATTATCAAACAAATTGGAAATGAAAGATCAAATCATGGCCATTTAACCTCACAAACTACATGCTATACACAATGCAATGCAAAAAGAATCAAGGTTCAACTCTTCATAGTTAGGCAGAAATGATTTTTTGAAGTTTAGATCAAAATAATGCATAAAAAATGATTTTAATTCAATGGAAAATTCTCAAAATGCATCAAGATCAAAAAATAAATTTGGTTTGAAGGTTGGACAATGTTTCTAAATGTCTTAAAACATTTCATGAATTTTTTGGTGATTTTTAAATACCTAAAAGTATTTTTAATAAATTAATTTTCATTAATTAATTAAAAATAAACTTTTAAATATTTAAAAATACTTTTTTAATGCTAAAAATGAAAATAAAAATATTTTTGGGTATTAAAAATTAATGAAACTCTTGGCAAAAAGTTTCATAATTTTTAAAGCATTTTTACTATTTTTAATAAATTGTATAAAACAAATGAAATGAATAGGAAAATAAAATGAAATTAAATGGAAAAGGAAAAAGTCAGCCAATCTAATGGCTGAGATTCAAACCCCAGGACGCGGGAGCTGACCACGCGCGCAAATGAACGGACCAAATTCAAACTCAGCTAATTAATGCTTATGCCCTAATCCCACCGTTAATTACTTTCAGGTGACCGGAACAGTGTTCCGGTCATCTTCTCCGTTCACCCCAAAACCCAATCTCACTCCATACGCTTCTAAAATGAAATCTAAAAACACAGGAATGATCCCCACTCACTCACGAATCAAAACCCCCAATCAAAACATATTTATCATTCCAGAAATGGCTGAATCGAAGCAAACAAAATCTAGGGCAAAACGTTTCAGAGACTGATTAAACTCTCATCTCTTCACCATTTTCAAAACTAAAGACATATTCATGATCAGGGAGGCATATAGAACAACTTAAGAACTTAAAAAATGATTTATGGAAAAAATGTTCTTGAGCTACCTGAGTTTCGAAGCTTTCAATCTTGCAACTTTCTGACCCCTTTCTTTGATGCAAACCACTCCTTATGACCCCTTGATGATGTCTGGATGCTTAGAAGAAGTTTATGCTGGCTGGTTAGGGAGATTGAACAAGTTCTGTTCAAGCTCAGGTGAGAATGGTGTTTGTGATTCAGGCTGTTTCAGGCAAAGGTGAGGGGTTCTTTGTGATCAGGATGATGATTTGAGAAGGTTTGTGAAGTTTGTTCAAGTGTTTGTGGCCTGTGGAATGAGTTTCGAAAGCTTTGGCTTTGAGAGTGAAAAATGGAAAAGTAATGTTCTTGCTGGTTTCAGGCTTAGGTCCTGCTGGTTTTGGTTCAGTGAAGCAAGGTGAGTTGATTAGTGGAGTTTTTTTGGATGTTTATGGCTTGTGGAATCAGATTCGAAGGAAAATGCAAGTTGGAGAGAGTTTGTGAATGTGTGTTGTGGTGAGTTAGATTTTGCAAAAAGTCCACTCTTGTGTAAGAGAAGCATGGGTTGTGTTCTAGGCTAGTACAAGTGTGTGTGCTGGCGCAGCATGGTGAGGGGAAAGGCTAGGGTTGGTTCAGCAGCCAAGGCAACAAGTGGATGGAAGTGTTATGATGGTTTTGCAACTTGGTTCCCTTTTGGTTCATATGGAAAGATCTTGCTATACAAACCATGAAACATGAGAAACTCTTGGTCCATTCTGAACTTTAGGGTACATGTGATGTTTGTGTGATGGTTAGACATGAATTAGAAGTCACAAATGCCTTGGTACAAAGTTTTTGCAAGTTTTCCATTTGGTGCATATTTTGAAAATTTGTGATTTTTGCCAACTTTGACACACCATAACTTTTGATCCAAAATGAATTAGGTCATGTTCTTATACTTTTTGAAAAGGGAAAGATCTAAGCTACAACTTTCATGACCAAAGTTTTTCCATTTGAAGCATTTTTGGATCAAAAAGTAAGGGTTGAAAAAGTTGCATAAAATGACATTTCATTAAAAGTCAACCATGCCCTAAAAAGTCAACTTTGCAAAAACTTGTAATTCTTGAATTTTGTGAACTTCAACCTTCTTCCATGATCAAATAAAGATCAAATACACTCAAAATGATGAAGATCACCCCTTGGTTGGGTCATTGGGGGCCTCAGATGCCCTGATTTTGCACTGACTTGTCTAAAATGTCAACTCTTGATCAGATGACTTCCCCATGGAATTTCTTCATGAAAATTGATATGCATACTCCCTATACCATATAGAGACCAATAGAAACAAGAATGTCCAAAAAATTTGGAGTTATGGCCTCTGAAACCAAAACCCTAATTTTAGGTCAACTGTGCAGTCAAGCCTGGCTCTGCCTCCATACCAATCCCAGTTCTTGTGATTCTTTGACATTCTTGACTTTGAGAGGATATAATATGATGCTTGAACACACATAGACCCCTTTGAAGTGATTGATGACTTTTGGAGTGGCTCAAGAGGCTCTTGGATTGCTCAGATCACAAACCCTAGATGCAGATGACTTAGAACCAATGTAGTGAAACAAAAATGTAATATGAGATGTTATGATTGTGTTTATGCATATGAAATGATCACAAGCCATGGTGTGAATGGGTGAGGGAAAATTTGGGGTGTTTACAGCTGCCCCTATTCAAACATGAGTTAGCTGTGTAGGTTGTAAGCAACGGCTTAACAGGCAAACAAGATAACTTGTGGTTGAATACCAAAGACAGTCCAAACATTTGCACTCACAGAATGAAGAAGAAAAGGGATATAGATTGCAAAAGAAAATAAAGTATATTGTAAGGTGTGGGCGACGGAGGACGACCGTCGAGCAGAGGACGACTGCTGGGTAAAAAGCAATGACGGGGACGGCCGACATACTGGAAAAGTGCGGAAAATAAAGCAATGACGGGGACGACCGACATGCTGGGGATAAAAGAATTATGATGGGGACGGCCACCAAGATAAAGCCGTAAATTTAATGAAACATGACGGGGACGGCCATCAAGTTCATCAAGTTCATAAAGTAAAGTAACCAACGATGGGGACGGCCATCGGGTTAAACTGAAAGGAAAAAGGGACCACGACGGGGACGGCCATCGGGTTAAAGAATAAATGAAATAAACAGATGATGAGGTACGGTCATCAAAGGTGAAGGATGATCACCTAGCAGGGGACGGCTGCTCTGTTGGGTATAAGATGAGGGGCAGTCATCTAAGGTGGAGGACGACCACCTGGCAGGGTACGGCTGCCGAAAATATCGCGACATAGGACGAATGCCGGATAAAAGGTCAACGATGGGGACGGCCATCGGATGAGCATGATGGAGGACGACCATCAAGAGGTGGAGGACGACCACCTAGCAGGGGACGGCTGCTCTCAGGGTTTATCATGACACAGGACGAGTGCCAGATAACCAAAATCAACAATGGGGACGGCCATTGGATAAAATGATGTAGGACGATCATCAAGCGGTGGAGGAAGACCACCTAGCAGGGAACGGCTGCTAAAGTATCAACGATGGGGACGGCCATCGGATGAGCATGATGGAGGACGACCATCAAGAGGTGGAGGACGACCACCTAGCAGGGTACGGCTGCTCTCAGGGTTTATCATGACACAGGACGAGTGTCAGATAAAAAGAAAAGAAATGCTTTGTTGGTGATCTACTGGGGAATAGTAAACACGGACGAGTGTTTATCCAAGAAACAAAAGGTATAAGTGTTTAGATGCTGTGTATAGATTAAAGATGCGGACGAGCATCCTTAAGACTATGATACGGACGAGTATCGGGTAGAAACAAATACTGACACGTGCTCAGAGATGATGATACGGACGGGTATCAACTGGTTAACAGAGAACACGGATGAGTGTTGAATCTGAGAGGATTCTTCTGGGGAATAGTAGACACAGGCAAGTATCTATATTCAAGAAGACAAAAGTGTTTGACACAGTGTATGGATTAAAGACGCGGACGAGCATCCTTAAGACTATGATACGGACGAGTATCATGTAGAAACAAAACTCTAGACGCATGTTCTGAGATGATGGTACGGACGAGTACCAACGGGTTAACAAAGAACAAGGACTAGTGCCGAATCTGAGGGGATATAAAAGTGGTATATTCAAGATACGGACAAGTATCTATATATAGAGTGATTGGTACATAGATAAGTATTTAACTGTTGGGGAGAGCGACACAGACGAGTGTCAAAAGGAGAAGAGTGTAATATGAACAAGTATCTGATATACAAAGTATAGGTGACTGTGCTGGGGATATGACACGGACGGGTGCCAAAGGATTGTCATATGTAAGTATATGTGAGTGCAAAGAGGACGTCTTTGGCTTTCTGCTGGAGTTATGACACAAATGGGTGTCACAAAGTATCTGTAATACGAGTGTTGTGTTTGCACAGGGTATTCAGGTGACTTTACTGGGGAGTGATGACACGGACGGGTGTCAAAGGGAGTATATATACTGGTGTTTATGAATGTGAGGCAACTGCTTTAGCTGGGGAACTTCCGCTGGGGATTTTGGGGAAGTATTTTGTATACTGACGGATTGTCGTTATTCACAAGTGTTGATTCAAAACATGGCTTATGAATATGCTATATGTTTGATTTTTGCCGTAATGCTCTGTGTTAAAACGGAATGCTACGCTTTGTGGGTGAATATGATGCGAATGCTATGATTATGCAAGGATACCAAACCGGGATTCAGATCCCGCTGCTGCAAAGATCTCTGGTCGATCTGCTTGAAATGGACATCCCAGCCGGGGGTGAGATCATTGGTAGATCTGATGAGATGATATCTGCTTGGGGAAATGGGTCAACGATAGACCTATTCCAATAAATGAGAGACCCAGCTGGGGTTTGTAGAAGCTTTCTTCACTCTGTTGTGAGTTCTTCATGCGCTGTTCTTTCTGGCTAGAGGCTGAAACTCTGTGGGGAGATGGCTTCTTGACTTTTGTACTCGGCTGAGGGTGAGATGGCAACTCGGCTGGGGAGAAAGAGAGATCACTGAAAGACCTCCCTAGGGATTCTGTGGAAGAGGATCCTTGACTCGGCCAGGGGCATGGGTGCCTTCTGTGATTCCTGGCAACTCTGATGGGGATAAGTAATAAGTGGCAACTCAGCTGGGGAGAAAACACTTTGGGTGCTAAGACGGAGTGAGTGTTGATTTGCCAGCTTGCTGGGGTGAAGCTTACATGCCCCAAGTTGCGTTCTGGATACCTGCAATCCTGCAAAGATAGGGAAATGCACAAGATAATCCCGAGGTATCCCTTACTGGATTCCGTCATAGGAGTTTTCACGCTACTGAGAGTAAGTATATTTCCTGCAAGCATGTTTTTGTTTTTGAAGATAAACATCTGTATTCTATGCAATCAGTTTCTTTTAGACATCAGACATTTTTTGCAAATAAAATGTACAAGACGAGACATGACTGAAAATCTGATTTTATTAATTCATATGCCCTGAATTGGCGAGATACAGTCAAAGAAACCAATCCCCTGAAATGAGGAAATTGTTACAAATTGAGAAACAAAATTCTGGCAATGTTGATGACGCTTTAAGGAGCTTCCTCTTTTGCTACGACTCGTATGACTTTTGACGTTCTTTTCATCTTGCTTTCTGAAGGAGGCTAAGTCTGATTGAAGCTTGATCCCTTCGAAGCTTGCCAAGTTGTAAGTTATACAGACGAATTCACAATGCAGTTGTTCGCTTATTCCCTTATTTTGCATGGATCGCCCTTTCGGGTTTTCAATCCATCGGGATACCCATTTTTGCCTGAGCTGTCCAATGCGGCTTTTCAACTCAGCGGGTGTACATTTTTGTTTATTTCCCCTTATTTTTGCCCGAGTCTTTTATTCTGTTTTTGACTCGCCGGGATGCCCTATTTTTGCCTGGACTTACATTCTGTTTTTGTGTCCAGCGGGTCATTTTTATGCGAAGTATTTTTTAACTGCATCTGAATTCACAGGGGACGGGAAGTCTTCACCATCCATGGTGCTGAGCATCAGTGCTCCACCAGAGAAGACTTTATTTACCACAAATGGTCCTTCGTAATTTGGAGTCCATTTGCCCCTGTGGTCTGTATGGGGAGGGAGGATTCTTTTCAGCACAAGATCTCCTACTTGGTACTCTCGGTGCCTGACTTTCTGATCGAAGGCTCTCTTCATTCTTTTCTGATACAACTGCCCATGACAGATTGCATCCAATCTTTTCTCTTCGATCAGACTCAGTTGTTCGTATCGGGCCCGAACCCATTCCGCTTCACTCAGTTTAACATCCATTAATACCCGTAGAGAGGGTAATTCAACTTCAACCGGTAGGACTGCCTCCATACCGTACACAAGCTGATACGGCGTTGCCCCAGTGGATGTTCTGATTGACGTGCGGTACCCATGCAAGGCAAATGGTAGCATTTCATGCCAGTCTTTGTAGGTGACTACCATCTTCTGCACAATCTTCTTGATATTCTTATTAGCTGCCTCAACAGCGCCATTCATCTTTGGCCTGTAAGGAGAAGAATTGTGGTGTTGGATCTTGAAGTCCCGGCACAGCTCTGCCATCATTTTGTTGTTCAAGTTGGAACCATTATCAGTAATGATTCGCTCGGGAACTCCATATCGACAGATGATATCTCTCTTCAGAAATCTGGCTACCACTTGTCTTGTAACATTGGCATAGGAAGCTGCTTCGACCCACTTGGTGAAATAATCAATGGCAACCAGGATGAATCTGTGGCCGTTCGAAGCAGTCGGTTCAATCTTGCCAATCATGTCAATGCCCCACATAGCGAAGGGCCAGGGTGAAGACATCACGTTCAAAGGATAGGGAGGCACATGCACCTTATCTGCATAAATCTGGCATTTATGGCATTTCCTGGCGTAGGCACAACAATCAGCATCCATGGTAATCCAGTAATAGCCTGATCTTAGCAACTTTTTAGCCATTGCATGCCCTCCAGCATGGGTACCAAAGGAGCCTTCGTGCACTTCATGCATTAGCAGATCTGCTTCCGTCCTGTCGACGCATCTGAGGAGTACCATATCAAAGTTCCTTTTATACAGGGAACCATCAGTGTTCAGAAAGAAACTACCAGCAAGCTTTCTCAAAGTCTTCTTATCATTGGAAGATGCCCCAGGTGGGTATGTTTGATCCTCCAAGAAGCACTTAATGTCATGGAACCAAGGCTTATCATCTTTAACAACATCCGCTGCGAACACATACGCTGGTCTGTCAAGTCTGGGCACTGAGATCTGAGGTACAAAGTTGGCAGTTTGAACTTTGATCATAGATGAAATGGTGGCAAGAGCATCTGCAAACTGATTCTCGTCCCGAGGGATATACTCAAGCTTGACTGTTGTAAAGAAAGTCAATAACCTCTTTGTATAATCCCTGTAAGGTATCAGATGATCCTGGTGGGTGTACCATTTGCCGTTGGTTTGATTGATTACCAAAGCTGAATCTCCGAATATGGTCAATGTCTTGATCCTGAGGTCAATTGCTTCCTCAAGACCCATAATGCAAGCTTCGTATTCAGCTTCGTTGTTAGTGCAGTTGAAAGTGAGTTTTGCCGAGAAAGGCATGTGAACTCCTTTGGGTGTAATGAGCACTGCACCAACACCACGACCATTCATGTTAACAACCCCATCAAACATCATAGTCCATTCTTCTTCCGGGTTAGGCCCTTCAGTATGAATAGGCTCTTCATGATCTTTTTCTTTTATGAACATGATGTCTTCATCAGGGAAGTCAAATCTCATAGGCTGGTAATCATCAATGGGTTGCTCAGCAAGATATTCAGACAATACACTGCCCTTGATGGCTTTCTGAGATGTGTATTGGATGCCATATTCTGTAAGGATCATTTGCCATCTTGCAACCCGTCCGGTAAGTGCTGGCTTCTCAAATATGTACTTAACTGGGTCCATCTTTGAGATTAACAAGGTAGTGTGAGTCAACATATAGTGTCTCAGTCGGCGAGCAGCCCACGCTAAAGCACAACAAGTTTTCTCGAGCAGTGAATAACGTTGTTCACAGTCGGTAAACTTTTTGCTTAGGTAGTATATTGCATACTCTTTTCGACCAGACTCGTCATGTTGGCCCAGCACACACCCCATTGACTCTTCTAATACTGTCAAGTACATTATCAGAGGTCTTCCTTCAACTGGATGCATAAGGATTGGAGGCTCTTGTAAGTATTCCTTGATCTTGTCGAAAGCCCTTTGGCAGTCTTCGTTCCACCTGACCGTCTGTTCTTTTCTCAGTAGTTTGAACAAGGGCTCACAGGTTGCTGTAAGGTGAGATATGAACCTTGAGATGTAGTTCAATCGGCCTAAGAACCCTCGAACTTCCTTTTCAGTTTTCGGTGCAGGCATCTCTTGAATAGCTTTGACTTTATCAGGGTCAACTTCAATCCCTTTTTCGCTTACAATAAAACCCAGCAACTTACCAGATCGCACCCCGAATGTGCATTTGTTGGGGTTCAATTTCAATTGGTACTTCCTCAGGCGCTTGAACAACTTCAGCAGATTTACCAGGTGATCTTCTTCAGTAAGGGACCCTGCAATCATGTCATCCACATAACATTCGATTTCTTTATGGATCATATCGTGGAATAATGTTACCATAGCCCGTTGATATGTTGCACCGGCATTCTTCAGTCCGAATGGCATCACTTTGTAACAGAACGTGCCCCAGGGTGTGATGAAGGTTGTCTTCTCCATGTCTTCAGGTGACATTTTAATCTGATTGTATCCTGAAAATCCGTCCATGAAGGAGAATACCGAGAACTGAGCCGTATTATCCACCAATACGTCGATGTGAGGTAATGGGAAATCATCCTTCGGGCTAGCTCTATTCAGATCCCGGTAGTCAACACACATCCTTACTTTGCCGTCTTTCTTAGGCACAGGTACTATATTAGCAACCCACGGCGGATAGCTAGTTACAGCAAGGAACCCGACGTCCCATTGCTTTCGTACCTCTTCCTTGATCTTCATTGCCATGTCTGGACGAGTACGGCGCAGCTTCTGTTTGACCGGTGGGCATTCTTCTCTCAAAGGCAACTTGTGCACAACAATGTCGGTGTCCAACCCTGGCATGTCTTGATAAGACCAAGCAAACACATCCACGTACTCTCGAAGCAGGTCAATCAGTTGTCTCTTCACTGAGCCTTGTAAGCAGGCCCCGATTTTAACTTCTTTCACGTCTTCATCTGTACCAAGATTGATCGTTTCAACCTCCTCCTGGTGAGGAGTAATAACCTTTTCCTCTTGTCTTAACAACCTGGCTAGCTCTTCAGGGAGCTCATATTCTTCTTCAACCCCTTCATCAGCTTGATTGATCGGATTGTCAAAGTCATACGAAGTCATAGCCGTGCTGTTGTCGGTGCTGTCTGGAAGGCACATTCTGCAAGGGTTCAGTTTGTTCATTTTAGTGATTTGATTTTAATCTTGTTTAAAAAGTGAAATAAAGTTGTCATTTTGAAAACACTGCCATTCATTTTTTGTACAAAAAGAAAAATGGAAAAACAGTGAGCGGAAAAGAAAAGACTCGTTTGCAAAAAGATGTCTGATATTTCATTGATTAATCTTGTTGCACAAAAAGTACAGATGGCCCGATTACAAAATGAGCCTTGTCATCTTGGGCAAGATGCAAGACTTTGATGCATGCTATAAAAATACAGGAAATAATAATTACTCTGCATGAGTAACTCTTATAATTTCCTGGGAAGACCAGTTTGAGACATTGCTCCCCGGGATCTTTGGACGAATCCAGCTTTCCAGGTTGCGTTCTTCTTCCAGCTCGTCTTCCAAGTTGTTGACAGCATCAGGGGTGAGCATCCCCCCACTAACAAAGTTGGGCTCTTTTGCAGCCTCTGCTTGATCTTGTTGAGTTGGTTTTTAACCCAACCCAAATCTATCCTCTTTCTTTTCCACCGGTAGCAGTTTGCCCCAGCCTTGGGCAGTTCCTTCCTCAACAACCTTCCGGGCTTGTTGGTATGATGTCATTGAAGTTCCAGGTACAGCAGATGTTTCGTTTATGTTCAAGGCTTCGAAACCTTGGCTCATTGTTTCATGGATCTCCGAATCCATCTCAATGTATTTATAGGTAGCCAGGTGGCTGACAAAAATATCCTCCTCTCCACAGATTGTAACGACTTGACCCTCCCACTCGAATTTTAACTTCTGGTGAAGGGTTGAGGTCACGGCGCCAGCGGCGTGAATCCATGGCCTACCCAATAGACAGCTGTAGGCAGGCTGTATATCCATCACGTAGAAGGTCGTTTTGAAAGTCTGCGGGCCAATCGTTATGGGCAACTCAATCTCTCCCAGAACCGATATCTTTGAACCATCAAAGGCTCTCACCACCAGGTTGCTGGATCGCAACGCCAATCCGTCATACTCTAGCTTCACAAGGGCTTTTTTAGGTAGGACATTGAGGGACGACCCCGTGTCTACCAGCACATGGGAAAGGACTGCACCTTTACATTCTATAGTTATGTGCAAAGCCTTGTTATGGTTGCGGCCTTCCGTGGTCAAATCAGTGTTGGTGAACCCTAGTCCGTGACTAGCATTAACATTTCCAACCACAACTTCCAACTGATTGACGGTGATCTCTTCAGGCACATAAGCTGCGTGCAAGACTTTGAGTAGTGCATTCCGATGGGCTTCGAAGCACATGAGCAATGATAAGATTGAGATCTTGGAAGGCGTTTGGTGAAGCTGATCCACTATTTTGTAATCACTTTTCTTGATGATTCGCATGAACTCATCAACCTCTTGATCAAAGGGCGTTTTCAAAGCTTCTTTAACAATCTGCTCCTCCTGCACCAAGCTTTTCCCTTTTGCCTTGGCAGCAGCTTCCGCTTCGGCAGTGGGTCTTTGAATTTGTGGGGCAAAGAGACGTCTGCTTCGAGTGAAGCCTCCGCCTCCTCCCACATTGTCTATTTGTGGTGCAGGGGTTGATGATTCAAAAGTGATTTTTTGTCCTTCGTAGTACAGGTCAGAGTCGTAATGCCACGGGATGGCATTACTGCTTTCATAAGGTACTGGTCCAGGCACCGTGATAGTGACTGGACTGATTGCAGCTGCGGAAGGAATTGTGATAGTCTGTGGATCGTAGTATATCTTGACTGGTGCTCTGGTGGGAGCAGCACTTTGTGAGTTGTAGGCAGAGTTATTTTCTGGATCGTATAAATTGTAACGGTTGAGACATCTTCATTGTTTGTTGCTGATGTTGTAGGAGACATTGTTGGAAGGATGGGTGTTGTTGTTGTAGGAGTTTCAAAATGAAGTGGTGCTGAAGCTGTAGAAGGAACATTTGTTGATATCTGGTCAGTTGAAATGACAGATGAAGCACTTGTTGATGAAACCGAAGAGTTGTCGGGAACAATGGTTGTTGCAGTTGTAGAAGGTACTGGAGTTGTTGCTGATGAGATTGCTGGATTTGTTGGAAATGATGTGGTGATTTGAAGTTGGCCACTCTGAATGAGACCGTCTATGCCATTCCTCAGGTTATCACACCCATTTACTGAGATATTGCAGTAAGCACACCCTAACTCACACCCCGGGAACATTTGACATTCGAGGAGCTGAGCCTTAATCTCTACCAACGGTGTCCGGATTTGGCCCACACTGGTTATTAAATAAGACGGCTTGTCTTCTTCAATAGCATTAATTCTGGGACCACCGTGGTTTGGCATGGGGTTCTTATTAGCATTGGGTGGTGGTGCGAAATTCAGGGCCTTAGAGTCCACCAGGTCTTGTACCTTCATGTGCAAGGCTCTGCACTTTTCTGTACTGTGGCCAGGTGCATTTGAATGAAAAGCACATCTGGCGTTGGAGTCATAATTCCTGGGTAGACTATTAGGATCTGGAGGTGCCAACGTCCTTAGCTCAACTAGGTTGAGTTTCAGGAGTTGTGGCAGCAATGTAGCATATGGCATAGGGATCAGATCGATCACCCTATTGGCTTGAGATGGCCTCTGTTGGAATGGCCTTTGCTGGTTGTTGTTGGTGGTGTTGTTGTAATTTCTCGGAGGATACTGAGCTTGTTGATGGTACTGAGGTTGTTGCTGATAGTTTTGTTGCGGAGGTTGATAAGCTGGTTGTGGATGAGCTGGAGCGGGAATGGTGACCGCTGCCACAGACCTGTGAACATACTGGGGTCTGCCCCTGTTGGTGTGGATGGCATTGGTCTCGCCAGTTCTTCTTGGGCCTGCAAAAGGCTTCCTTGCATTGCTGGACGAGCTGGCACCATTGTCAGAGATCTTGCCCATCTTCAACAGGCTCTCAATTCTCTCTCCAGCTATGACAACATCTTGAAAGCTAGTTGAAGAGAAGGCAGCTAGCCTGTCAATGTATGTTCCCTGGAGGGTGTTCATAAACATATCTGCCATTTCCCTCTCAGACATAGGTGGCTGAACAGCAGCAGCCAATTGCCTCCATCTCTGGGCATATTCTCGGAAACTTTCCCTTGACGACTGTGACATCCCCATTAGGAGGGTCCTGTTGGGTGCCATATCTAAGTTGTACTGATACTGTCTGATGAAGGCCTCTGCCAGGTCTTTCCAACACCTGATAGTCGCCCTTGTCAGATGAGAGTACCATTCTCTTGAAGCTCCCGTCAAGCTGTCCTCGAAATAAAACATCCAGAGCTTCTCGTCCATGGTGTAGGCCTTCAGCCTCCCCAGAAATGATTGTAAATGAGTCAGGGGGCATGAAGTCCCGTTGTATTTTTCAAAACAAGGAGGCTTAAACTTATGGGGAATCCTGACCCTGTCTACCAAGCCCATGTCCATAACATCAAAGCCCAAAGAGTTTTGAGACTCCAAGGACCTTAATTTCTCAGCTATCTCATCCAGCCTTCTATCATAAGCTTCCTCCCCAGCACCCATTACTGTGAATTGATCCTCCTGGGGGTCTTCTTGCAGTACCCTACCGGCAGTGGCAGTCCCTTGAACATTAGCAGGAATATTGACCTCTGGGTGGAGGTGGGGCCCAAATACAGGGGGATTGACATGAGGTTGGACCCTTTCATTGTTGCTGGTGCCAGCAGTCCCTATATGTGGATCTTCTTGATTTTGCCTTTCCACCATGGCTCTCAATCTTTCTTGGCTCTGAGCCATGTTGTTCATCACTTCCATAAACTGCGTCATCTGTGTTCTCATTTCCAATCTTTCGTTTGCCATTTGATTTCTGACCTCTGCAAGGTCCTGCTGTACCTGATCCATTTGTATGCCCGGAAGGTTGTTACGGGTTGGATAACGGTGCGGACGGTTGAGGGGAAATACCCGGCGTCGAGCAATAGTTCTTGAACATCACAACAGAGTTAGCAACAATAAAACAAAAACCTACAAAACAAACAAAGGGTTAGCATGCAATGCAGTATGCTTATTTGTTTTCAAGGTATCCGGCTTGGCATTCAGTTTTGACCCTTCCAGACCCTTGAAGATGCTGTTGATGTTGCTTTCGAGGTAAACTTGGATGGAACAAACTAACACATATATTACAGAAGGCAAATGGTACATAATTTGTTTACAAATACAAGCCCTCTGAGGGGTCAAAATACATTACAAGAAAATAAAGATACATGGAATGAAAGCAACAACAAGCAAATGGTCAAACACCAAGACCAAACTCGTCCTCCCGAACTTCCTTGAGAAGTGCTTCGGTCACAGGATCAGCTGGACGCTCCGTGAGATTCCTGATAAGGAGGTTCCGGGTAGTAACAGCTGCAGTTAGCTTCTTGTGTTGACTTTGGTTCTTTGACCTCTTCACTCCAGCTTTGATCTTTAGCTCTGAGATCTCCCTCTGGGCTGCTGCCAGGGCTTCCTGCTGCTCTTTTGCACTAGCTTCCAGTTGCTCTATCTTGTCTTGGACCCTCTTGTCCTCCAAACTACGAGCTTCGGTGATCCTGACCCACCGAGCTTGACTCTCCTTCAGATACAAGTCTGTCCTGGCCTTCTGGAACTGGGCTTCCTTGCAAGCATTCTTCAGAATTTGTTCTCCAGCCCTAGGCTTCTTGATATAATCCTCAGACCTCTCAATTTTAGCCAGATGCTCTACTTTCAGCTTCTCCAACCTCTCAATATCCATTCTACCATCACTCCTCTCCCGGAGGGTCTTCTGCAAAGCCTGAGTCAACTTCTCATTTCTCTCTTTCAAACCCTCAAACTCCTCCAAACTGACAGTGGCAGGGGGTGGTGCTGAGGATGGTCCAGGCATATCCTCCATGGTAAAGGGCATTCCAGAGAATTGGGCCCTGGCATGGGACCACTCATAATATTGTGCTGATGCCACATTGTTGCACTTCCCCAGAATGGTTACCCCCTTGGTTTGAACATTGTCCCAGGCCCAGGCTGCCTGCCTAACAATAGCCAGATTAGGCTTGTTCTCACAATAAAGAGTCTCAACCAAGTCTTGTGCCTTAGGAGTGTGGACCAGTGCATAGCCCAGTTGCCTTCTGAACAGCAAAGGGTTGTAGTTAATGCTACCCTTAACTCCTATCAGGGGCACATTGGGAAAATGCCCACAACTGGTGATGATATCCCTGCCTTTTGTGCTTTGAGTGCACCACCTGATATCAGCTGAAGTTAGAGCAGTGAGTCTTCTAGCCCAGTTTCTCTGCTGATGAGGATTCAAAAATGCATCTGTCTTGGGCAAATGCCTGAGAAGCCAAGTATGGAACAAAGGAGCACAGCACCTCACTAATCTTCCCCTTTGATTTTCATTCCTCTGATGCACTGAGTAATAGAGATCCCCCAATAAAGTGGGCACTGGGTTCCTCAGGATGAAAAGATGGACTGCATTCTTGCTAATGAATCGAGGCTCATCTGCAAATAATATGATCCCATATATGCTCAAGGCCAATAAAGCACAGACAACTTTCCACTCTCCCAAAGAAGCTTTCAGGGTAGCTTGAGAGATCAAGAAATCCAGATGGAAGCCAGGGATTCCAGCCTTAGAAGTCATATGCTGCCCTATCAGAACTGATTCCAGATGCAAAGCCTTTGCTACTTCTTCATTACCAGGAAATACCATCTCAGGGTTGAAAGGGATTCCACCTCTGATAGGTATACCAACCAATGATGAGTATTCTTCCAATAAGGGACCCAGCTGAAAGTCCTGAAAAGTGAAACATCTCAGTGGGGGATCATAAAACTGAAGGCAGGTGTGAATCAGGCTTCTCTGTGAAGGGTCCAGATCCATAACCACATCAAGTATATCTCCATAGTGTTCCCTGAAGAGTGATATATGGTCTAGAGTGATCAGGGTCTGAATCCTCCTGATGTCAGCTAGCTCTGGCTGGAAGAAGTGGTAGGTGATGTTACTCTTTTTAGGTGCCATGATGTTGAGGATGAGTAGAGACAGGTGCTGATGATAACACTGAAGAATGGGCCACTGACTGGCTGATGCAGGTGACTGAAGTAGATAGCTGGTAGCTGAAGCAGGTGCTGATGAAGATAGGTCAATACTGATGATGGGGTCAAAACCAAGCCAAATGAAAATGGATACCCTGAAACACAAATAAGCAAATGTCAAAATGATGCAATGATTATGTATGCAAATGATAAGCAAGGGTTTGTGACTGAGCTGGATCTGATCAATTGCTCTGATATAAGTCCAAGTATGTTCAAGAAATCCAGATGGAGGTCTATAAATCCAGTAACCAAGGTGGGGGACTCAAATAAAGAGCCACATGTCCAGGGTTTAGAATCACAAGAACTGTTCCAACATGGAGTATTCTTAATCAAATCAAAGTAACAGGGTATGTTGAGGCCGAGGGTACCTGCAAACCTGTAAACAGCCCAACCCCCTCACAGGTGGTGTTCTAAAACAAGGATCTTCAGACTTGGATCAGTTATGAGAAGTGTAAACACTTCTAACCCGGAGGTACAATGTTTACAATAACCATAAAAGTTCCTCCTCTAATTCACCTCAATTTCTGAAGGTCAATACTAAAGGTCATCCAGACTTAGCAGGCTTCCCAGATAGCCCTAGCATTGCAGGAAATCTGCAACACAGAGTTCTCAAAAAGAAACCCATATCTGAACCGTGTTTCATATTCCCGCACCAGACCGAGATGGAATGGGAAAGAATATGAACCACTCTAGCCTAGGTGTCACTCAGGTCCCAGGTATAGGACCTTAACTCTCAATGGAACACCCACCCACCAAAGCAAACAACAGATCCAGCCAGCAGCACAGTATGACAATATGATATAATGCAAAGCTATAAAGAAAGCAGTAAAACAACTGTACATAAAGAAAAAATAAAAGACAAACACAAATAAGCACATAACACCCCAATAAACACAAATCAATCAAGCGCTAGGAGGAACCCACAAAAAGAACCAGAAGCCCTGGTTGCAGTATAAGGGTCCCCAGCAGAGTCGCCAAGCTGTCGCTCCCGATAAATGGGGAATGCCCAGATAAAGGTACAGACGCGAACGGTCGGCGAGAGGGACAATGAGAACACACAGCCGTGAACTCACTGGAGATGAATAGAGTCGCCAGCTAGGAATTTTTATCCCGGTGGAAAGGTAATGCTGCATAGACCTGGAAAGATATGGATAAGACGGTTGCGAACCAGAGAGACAGAGAAAGGGGGTTGGTTACAACCTGGGAAGGTATTAGCACCCAGATTGTCCGCCGTACTCGACGGGATCCACGCTTAAAAGATTTGTGTTTTAAAGGGGTAGTGTCAGTGCTATTTGTGTATAAAGAGCTGGAAGGAAAATGTACAGGTGTCAGTGTAAAGGAAGTGTGAAGTGTGATATATACAGTGTCAGTGTAAGGACAAGAGTGAAATGCTCAAGATCATGAGGCTAAAAGAATGAGGCCAGAAAGAGGGGGAATATACAGAGACTTTTGTTCGATAACTGTTAAGTTATGCCTACGTATCATCTCGTGCAATGAGGAAGTCAGAACACCGTAGTTCGACCCAAAGAGACTGAAAGATGAATTGACTTGTGAACTGCTCATTTGTCTATGCTCAAGTGTATGACCTGTCTGGCTCAGGTGCAAACTGTCTTGCATTAGACGGAAGAAGCAAGTTCTCGTTTATGAGTGAGTGAGGTGAGAAAAGAATCCCGGAGGAGACGATTATTGTTTGTTTTTGTGTTTTCAGTCTTTTATTGTTTTTTGGATTTTGTCATGAGCTAATGAGCTTAAGCCTAAACCAATGGGTTAGTAAACTCATCACATCTTCCATCTGATTAGGGGTAATGAGAATACCTTACGTGTGAAGTCAGATTCTCACACTTAATCACCTTTGGTGTAGGATTAAGATCATTAACCTACTTGTGATTATTTAGATGTTTTTGGTGGTTTTTGTTTAGTGTTAAGTAATGAGGTTAAGCCATAATCAGGGATTTAACAGACTCATTACACCATCCTAATAGAAGGATAATAGATGAGAATGTTTAAGCTGAGGAAAGCTCCTCAACTTAATCCATGATTAGGGATTAAACTCATGACCAAACAAGCCTTTATTAGATGGATTTTATTTAATGATATGATGATGAGGTGGATTTTATGATTTGTAAGACAACTTGAGGGGGACTTGTCCATTAACACTAGGGTTAGTCCTTCTTAACCAATTAAGGAAGAATTAGAACCCTAATGCAAGGCCCAAGTTACAAGCTTGATGTCTTGATGATTATTAAGTGAATTGATTAAGAGATTTAAACACATTAAGGGTTTAACACTTAGGATTAAAGTTATACACTCCATCCTAATAGAAGGATGCAGGCATAAGCTTAATCACAAAGCCTTAAAGCCTTTAGGGTTTAGTCCCTGATTATGAGATGAGAAGAGAAGACTCAAAAGAGACACAAAGGTAAAACTAAGAGGGGAGACTAATCAAAACCCTAATCATTGTCATGCTTGGTTGTTCCTAAGGTTTGTGAGGTTTGCAAGAGAAGTCTTCAATGGAACCACCAGGAAGCAGATGAAAGGATCAAGAGAAGCAAAGCAACTTGCTTCATTCAAGAAGTCAAGTAAGTTGAAGAAAGAAAGTAAGAAGAAGAAGAATGAGCAAGCTCAATCTCAAACACAAACAAAAATGCAGCAAGGATGCAAGAGAGAGATGAGAAGAAAGTATGAGAAGTGAAGGCAAATTCACTTCTCAAAATCACTTACCACCTGAAAGGTTAGAAAAGAAATGCAATGCAATGCAAAATGAGATGAAATGGTATGATGTAAATCAAAACCAGAAGCATGTTTATGATGATAATGATGCTATGAAGTGATACAAACATGAGACAACAAATGGAGATGATCATACAAGCTCATGGATGCAAATGAAGCAAGTTAAGAACCAAGAACATACATGAAAAGTTATGAGATGCATATGGCATACAACATGACAAATGCAAGGTGCAATGATCAAACATGCTTTCAATATGCCTTATGATGTTCAATGAATCAAATGGAGGCATGGAATGTCATGGCAAGTCATGTTATGCAAGAAAATGCAAGATGGATGCATATGGAAGCCCAAATTAGGGTTTATGAACAATGCATCAAACAAAAACCAAAACCAGAAGCAAACATCATTATAAAAAATTGAAAATTCCCTCAAAGGATCCCTAATCCTATACTAACTCACTGCCCAAAGGAGAGGTCTCAACTCCTAACCAAATTCAAGTTATGATTTTCTTAAGATTTCTAGGGTTTTAGGGTTCCTAAACAAGAAAATTATCAAACAAATTGGAAATGAAAGATCAAATCATGGCCATTTAACCTCATAAACTACATGCTATACACAATGCAATGCAAAAAGAATCAAGGTTCAACTCTTCATAGTTAGGCAGAAATGATTTTTTGAAGTTTAGATCAAAATAATGCATAAAAAATGATTTTAATTCAATGGAAAATTCTCAAAATGCATCAAGATCAAAAAATAAATTTGGTTTGAAGGTTGGACAATGTTTCTAAATGTCTTAAAACATTTCATGAATTTTTTGGTGATTTTTAAATACCTAAAAGTATTTTTAATAAATTAATTTTCATTAATTAATTAAAAATAAACTTTTAAATATTTAAAAATACTTTTTTAATGCTAAAAATGAAAATAAAAATATTTTTGGGTATTAAAAATTAATGAAACTCTTGGCAAAAAGTTTCATAATTTTTAAAGCATTTTTACTATTTTTAATAAATTGTATAAAACAAATGAAATGAATAGGAAAATAAAATGAAATTAAATGGAAAAGGAAAAAGTCAGCCAATCTAATGGCTGAGATTCAAACCCCAGGACGCGGGAGCTGACCACGCGCGCAAATGAACGGACCAAATTCAAACTCAGCTAATTAATGCTTATGCCCTAATCCCACCGTTAATTACTTTCAGGTGACCGGAACAGTGTTCCGGTCATCTTCTCCGTTCACCCCAAAACCCAATCTCACTCCATACGCTTCTAAAATGAAATCTAAAAACACAGGAATGATCCCCACTCACTCACGAATCAAAACCCCCAATCAAAACATATTTATCATTCCAGAAATGGCTGAATCGAAGCAAACAAAATCTAGGGCAAAACGTTTCAGAGACTGATTAAACTCTCATCTCTTCACCATTTTCAAAACTAAAGACATATTCATGATCAGGGAGGCATATAGAACAACTTAAGAACTTAAAAAATGATTTCTGGAAAAAATGTTCTTGAGCTACCTGAGTTTCGAAGCTTTCAATCTTGCAACTTTCTGACCCCTTTCTTTGATGCAAACCACTCCTTATGACCCCTTGATGATGTCTGGATGCTTAGAAGAAGTTTATGCTGGCTGGTTAGGGAGATTGAACAAGTTCTGTTCAAGCTCAGGTGAGAATGGTGTTTGTGATTCAGGCTGTTTCAGGCAAAGGTGAGGGGTTCTTTGTGATCAGGATGATGATTTGAGAAGGTTTGTGAAGTTTGTTCAAGTGTTTGTGGCCTGTGGAATGAGTTTCGAAAGCTTTGGCTTTGAGAGTGAAAAATGGAAAAGTAATGTTCTTGCTGGTTTCAGGCTTAGGTCCTGCTGGTTTTGGTTCAGTGAAGCAAGGTGAGTTGATTAGTGGAGTTTGTTTGGATGTTTATGGCTTGTGGAATCAGATTCGAAGGAAAATGCAAGTTGGAGAGAGTTTGTGAATGTGTGTTGTGGTGAGTTAGCTTTTGAAAAAAGTCCACTCTTGTGTAAGAGAAGCATGGGTTGTGTTCTAGGCTAGTACAAGTGTGTGGGCTGGCGCAGCATGGTGAGGGGAAAGGCTAGGGTTGGTTCAGCAGCCAAGGCAACAAGTGGATGGAAGTGTTATGATGGTTTTGCAACTTGGTTCCCTTTTGGTTCATATGGAAAGATCTTGCTATACAAACCATGAAACATGAGAAACTCTTGGTCCATTCTGAACTTTAGGGTACATGTGATGTTTGTGTGATGGTTAGACATGAATTAGAAGTCACAAATGCCTTGGTACAAAGTTTTTGCAAGTTTTCCATTTGGTGCATATTTTGAAAATTAGTGATTTTTGCCAACTTTGACACACCATAACTTTTGATCCAAAATGAATTAGGTCATGTTCTTATACTTTTTGAAAAGGGAAAGATCTAATCTACAACTTTCATGACCAAAGTTTTTCCATTTGAAGCATTTTTGGATCAAAAAGTAAGGGTTGAAAAAGTTGCATAAAATGACATTTCATTAAAAGTCAACCATTCCCTAAAAAGTCAACTTTGCAAAAACTTGTAATTCTTGAATTTTGTGAACTTCAACCTTCTTCCATGATCAAATAAAGATCAAATACACTCAAAATGATGAAGATCACCCCTTGGTTAGGTCATTGGGGGCCTCAGATGCCCTGATTTTGCATTAACTTGTCTAAAAAGTCAACTCTTGATCAGATGACTTCCCCATGGAATTTCTTCATGAAAATTGATATGCATACTCCCTATACCATATAGATACCAATAGAAACAAGAATGACCAAAAAATTTGGAGTTATGGCCTCTGAAACCAAAACCCTAATTTTAGGTCAACTGTGCAGTCAAGCCTGGCTCTGCCTCCATACCAATCCCAGTTCTTGTGATTCTTTGACATTCTTGACTTTGAGAGGATATAATATGATGCTTGAACACACATAGACCCCTTTGAAGTGATTGATGACTTTTGGAGTGGCTCAAGAGGCTCTTAGATTGCTCAGATCACAAACCCTAGATGCAGATGACTTAGAACCAATGCAGTGAAACAAAAATGTAATATGAGATGTTATGATTGTGTTTATGCATATGAAATGATCACAAGCCATGGTGTGAATGGGTGAGGGAAAATTTGGAGTGTTTACACCAGGGCTTCTGGTTCTTTTTGTTGATTCGTCCTAGCGCTTATTTCATTTGTGTTTATGGGGTGTTATGTGCTACTTGTGCTTGTTATTTGTTTTATTTATTGCTTTATGTACAACTTTATTTATTGCTTTCATTTACAGTTTTTTATACATCATACTGTCATTATCATTGTGCTGGATCTGGTTTTCCTTGGTGGGTGGGGTTTCTTTGAGTGATTAAGGTCCTATACCTGGGACCTGAGTGACACCTAGGCTAGAGTGGCTTTATATTCTTTCCCATTCTATTTCGGTCTGGTGCGGGAATATGAAACACGGTTCAGACGTGGGTTTCTTCTTGAGAACTCTGTGCTATAGATTTCCTGTAGTGCTAGGGCTATCTAGGAAGCCTTCTAAGTCTGGATGACCTTTATATTGACCTTCAGAATCTGGGGTGAATTAGAGGAGGATCTTTTATGGTTATTGTAAACATTGTACCTCCGGGTTAGAAGTGTTTACACTTCTCATAACTGATCCAGGTCTGAGGATCCTTGTTCTAGAACATTACCTGTGAGGGGGTTGGGATATTTGCAGGTTTGCAGGAGCCCTTGGCCACATCATACCCTGTTACTAGTATTGTTTTAAGAATGCATCACTTTGGACAGTTCTTGTGATTACCCCGGACTTGTGACTCTTTATTTGAGTCCCCCACCCTGGTTACTGGATTTCTAAGCCTCCATCCGGACCTTTGAACATACATGGACTTTTACCAAGGTAGATAATCAGACCCAGCTCTTGATCACAAACACTTTTGCATATCATTTGCATACATCATTTCTGCATCATTTAACATTTTCTTATTTGTTTTACAGGGTATCCATCTTCATATTTGGTTTGGTTTTGACCCCTTCTGCTACTCAGACTGCTTCAGTTTTCTTCTCCAGCTCCTCCACCAGTTTGTCAGAGATTCATCTCCAACTTTGTCTTCATCAGAGATCTTACCTCCAGCTTCTCAGTTAGTGACCTTCATCAGCAGTTGTTCTCAGCTTCTTCACCAGCACCCATGGACACTTCAAGAAATAGAAACATCTCTTACCACTTCTTTAAGCCCACCCTGAATGGGATCAGAGAGGTCCAGTCCCTCATTACACCTGACTACATCCCACTATTCAGAGAACATTATGGAGGTATATTAGACATGGTCATGGATCTTAATGCATCTCAGAGGAGCATGATCCATACATGCTTGCAGTTTTATGACCCTCCACTCAGGTGTTTCACATTCCCTGATTTCCAGATGAGACCATTGCTAGAAGAGTTTTCCTTGTTGATTGGAGTTCCTATCAAGAGAGGAATCCCTTTCAACCCAGAGATGACTGCTCCCAGAAACGAAGAGATAGCCAGGGTATTGCATTTGGAGCCTTCCCTCATTAAGCAGAACATGACAACTAAAGCTGGGGTTCCAGGCCTTCATCTGGACTTCTTAATCTCTCAGGCAACCCTGAAGGCTGCAGTAGGAGAGTGGAAGGCTGTCTGTGCACTTTTAGCCCTCAGTATATATGGGGTTATATTTTTTGCAGATGAGCCCAAGTTTGTGAGTAAGAATGCCATCCACCTATTCTTGTTAAGGAACCCTGTTCCTACATTTTTGGGAGACTTCTACTACTCAGTTCATCAGAGGAATGGAAAGCAAAGAGGAAAGCTGGTCAGATGTTGTGCTCCTCTTTACTACTCTTGGCTGCTCAGACACTTGCCAAAATTAGATGCCTTCTTGAACCCTCATCAGCAGAAGAATTGGGCTAAGAGGTTCATTGCCTTGACATCAGATGGTGCACCCAGAGCACCAAAGGCAAGGACATTATTACCAGCTGTGGGCAATACCCTAATGTGCCTCTGATAGGAGTGAAAGGTTGCATCAACTATAACCCTTTACTGTTTAAAAGGCAATTGGGATATGCTTTGGTTCATCCTCCCAGAGGACAAGATTTGGCTGAGACTCTCTACTGTGAAATTCAACCCAACTCTGCTGTTGTCAGACAAGCTGCCTGGGCTTGGGACAACATTCAGACCAAAGGGACAACCATCCTTGGAAAGTGCAATAATATTGCTTTAGCCCAGTATTCTGATTGGTCCCGTACTAGATCTCAGATCACCCGGATGCCTTTAACCTTGGAAGACACACCTGGACCTTCTACAGTACAGCCTGTAGCAACTGTCAGCATGGAAGAGTTTGAAAAGCTGAAAGAGAGGAATAATTAGCTAGCTGAAGCCCTAAAGAAGACCCTCTGGGAGAGAAATGACAGCCGTCTGGATATTGAGAGATTGGAAAGACACAAGATTGAGCATCTAACCAAGATTGAAAAGACAGATGACTACATCAGGAAGGCAAAAGCAGGGGAGTTGGTACTGAAGAATGCCTGCAAGGAGGCAAAGATTCAGAAAGCTAGGGCAGAGCATTATCTGAAGGAAAGCCAGGCTAGGTGGATCAGAATCACTGAAGCCCGTGCGCAAGAAGACCAAAGGACTCAAGCTAAGATAGAGCAGTTGGAGGCGAGTGAGAAGAAGCAACAAGCTTTGTTGGCAGCTCAGAAGGAAATATCTGAATTGAAACTCCAGGCGGGGTTGAAGAGGTCAAAGGATCAGGACAAGCATAAGAAGTTGACCAATGCCATTGCTACAAGGAACCTCCTCATCAGGACTATTACAAAGCACCCAGCGGGTCCAGTGATTGAGGCCCTCCTGAAGAAAGTCAAGGAGGGTGACTTTGGATTGGATGTCTGATCCTTTTGCTTGTATTTCTTTCTTTTAATGTACTTTTCTTTTGATTGTTGTATTTTGACCCACCATGGGCATGTATTGTGAACAAACTATGTATTTTCATCCTTTGTAATATATCAGTCTGTTTTATTTATTGGTGGGCTTTATCTCTCAACATCATCAGCATTTCCTCGAGGTCTGGAAAGGTCAAAACCAAAGAACCAAACCAGATACCCTTGGAAGACAAATAAGCATATTGCATTGCATACTAACATCTTCTTTATTTTGTAGGTTTTTGTTTTATTGTTGTTTCTCACTTTGTTGTGGTTTCAGGAAACATTGCTCGCAGAAGAGTGTTCCCTGTCAACAGAATATACCGGTACCCAACGCGAAACAACCTTCTGGGCATTCAGATGGATCAAGTGCAACATGACTTGAATGAAGTAAGGACCCAGATGGCAAACGAAAGGGTTGAGATGAGGAATCAAATGACCCAATTCATGGTTGTGATGACTGGCGTATCTTAGAGCCAAGAAAGGATGAGGGAATTGGTGGAAAGACAAACTCCTGATGAACACCATCCCGGTACAGGAGGCACCAATAACAATGATCACGGGCAGCCTCGCATTGATCCACCGGAGTTTGGGCCTCATATAAACCCAGAAGGTAATGTCATAAGGAATGCTCAAGGAAACACTACTGGAGGCAGGATCTTGTAAGAGGATCCTCAAGAAGAGCAATTCACAGTTATTGGGGCTGGGGATGAAGTTTTTGACCGTAGGCTGGATGAGATTACTGAGAAGGTGAGGTCTTTGGAATCCTAGAATTCCCTGGGCTTTGATGTAATGGATATGGGGCTAGTGGATGGGGTGAGAATTCCTCACAAGTTCAAACCCCCGTGCTTTGAAAAGTATAATGGTACTTCCTGCCCGCGTACTCATTTGCAGTCTTTCTTGGGGAGACTCAAAGCTTATACCATGGACGAGAAGTTATGGATGTTCTATTTTGAGGACAGCCTGACTGGAGAATCAAGAGAATGGTATTCGCACCTGACCAGGGCCACTATAAGATGTTGGAAAGACTTGGCCGAAGCGTTCATCCGTCAGTACCAGTACAACATAGACATGGCTCCTAATAGAACCCTTCTAATGGGCATGTCTCAGTCTTCAAGGGAAAGCTTCCGGGATTATGCTCAGAGGTGGAGACAGCTTGCTGCTGTTGTCCAGCCACCCATGTCTGAACGAGAAATGGCACACATGTTTATGAATACCTTGCAGGGAACTTATATCGACCGACTTGCTGCATTCTCCTCCACTAGCTTTGCTGATGTAGTCATAGCTGGGGAGAGAATAGAAAGTCTTCTGAAGATGGGAAAAATATCTGACAACGGTGCAAGTTCTTCCAACAATACAAGAAAACCTTTTTCAGGACCCCGAAGGGTGGGTGAAACAAATGCTATTCATGCAGGCAGGGGCAGACCCCAATATTCTCACAGATCAGTAGCAGCCGTTACTATCCCGGCTCTAGTTCCACAACAACCACTTTTTCCTCAACAACAGCAACAACAACAACACTATCAGCAACCACCGCACTTTCCGCAACAAAGATCGTACAACAATAACAACAACAATCAACAGCAGCGCCCCTTTCAACAGAGGCCATCTCAAGCAAATAGGGTGATTGACCCTATTCCTATGCCATATGCCGCCCTACTGCCACAACTCCTAAAGCTCAACCTGGTTGAGTTAAGGAAGTTGGCTCCACCAGATCCTCTCAACCTCCCGAAGAATTATGATGCCAATGCTAGGTGTGCCTTTCATTCCAACGCACCTGGTCACAATACTGAGAAGTGTAGAGCCTTGCAAATGAAGGTTCAGGATCTGGTCGATTCCAAAGCTCTCAACTTCGCACCTCCTCCGAATGTTACCAGAAATCCTATGCCTAGTCATGGTGGGCCCATGATTAATGCCATAGAGGAGGACCAACCATCTGTGCTGATTGATAGTATTGCATAGATTCGAACACCGCTGGCAGAAGTCAAAGCTCAACTCTTAAGATGCCAGGTATTCCCAGGTTGTAAAGCCTGCTGCGAATCTTGCAAGACTGCTATTAATGGTTGTGAGAGGCTAAGGCTTGGCATAGATGGCCTTATCAGAGATGGAATTTTGAAAATTACCACAACAACATATACAACTCTTTCTTCAGCAACAATAGATCCTCCTACAACATCAATAACTCTTTCTAGCAACAATAGATCCTCCTACAACATCAACAACTCTTTCTTCAGCAACAATAAATCCTCCTACAACTGCAACAACTATCATTCCCACTAATTCATCCACAACTCCAGCAATCACTTCATCCATTATTTCAACAAACCAAAGTTCAACAACACTTACTTCTACAACATTAACACCCATTTTATCAACGAAATCGCCAACAACAACAACAAACGCTAACGAAGATGTCTCAACGGTCACAATTTATTATGACTCGGCAACTGTTCATCCCAACAACAATTTTCAACAACAATCTGCAACACCTATTGTCAGATCTCCAGTCACAATCTATTACGACCCGCATACCATCACAGTTCCTTCCACAGCAGCAATCAGTCCAATCACTATTACGGTACCTGGACCCCTTCCTTATGAAAGCAGTAATGCCATACCTTGGCACTACGGCTCTGATCTCTACTGCGACGGAAAGAAGATCACTCTAGATTCATCAACCTCTTCACCACAAGTTGACAATGTTGGGGGAGGCGGAGGCTTCACCAGAAGCGGACGCCTTTTTGCCTCACATATACTGAGACCCAATGCTGAAGCAAAGGCTGCTGCTAAAGCAGAAGGGAAGAGTCTGGTACTCGAAGAGCCAGCTATTAAAGAAACTCCGAAGACGTCTTTTGACAAAGAGGTAGACGAGTTTATGAGAATAATCAAAATGAGTGATTACAAAGTGGTGGACCATCTTCATCAGACGCCCTCCAAGATCTCTATTTTGTCATTATTAATGTGTTCCGAAGCCCATAGGAATGCACTTTTGAGGGTCCTGCACGCAGCTTACGTGCCAGAAGAGATTACGGTTAATCAGATGGAAACAATGGTTGCAAATGTTAACACCAGTCACGGACTGGGCTTCACAGATGCTGAATTAACGATGGAGGGACGCAATCATAACAAGGCTTTACACATCACCTTAGAGTGCAAAGGTGCTGTTCTTTTTCATGTGCTGGTAGACCCTGGGTCCTCGCTCAATGTCCTCCCAAAGAAAGCCTTGGTGAAGCTGGAGTATGATGGTTTGGAATTGCGTCCGAGTAACTTGGTGGTAAGAGCGTTTGATGGCTCTAAGAGATCAATGGTTGGAGAGATTGAATTACCCGTGATGATTGGCCCACACATATTTAAAACTACTTTCTTCGTGATGGACATTCAGCCGGCCTACAGCTGTTTGTTGGGTAGACCATGGATTCACGCCGCTGGCGCTGTTACATCTACCCTTCACCAGAAATTAAAATTTGAATGGGAAGGCCAGATCATCACAATCTGCGGGGAGGAAGACATTTTCGTTAGCCAGCTGACTACTTACAAGTATATATAGATGGATGGGGAGATCCACGAGACTATGAGCCAGGGGTTTGAGGCCCTTAATGTCAATGAAACAACTGTTGAGTCTGGAACTTCTATCACTTCATATCAGCAAGCCCAGAAGGTTGTTGAGGAGGGTAACGCCAGAGGCTAGGGCGAACTGTTGCCAGTGGAGAAAAAGAAGACAAATTCGGGTTGGTTTACAGACCAATCCGACAAGATCAACCAGAGGCTTCCAAGGAGCCCAAATTTGTCAGTGGGGTGATGCTCAACCCAGATGCTGTGAACAATCTGGAAGACAAGGAAGAAGGCGACCGCAACCTGGAGAACTGGATACGTCCAAGGATCCCGGGGAACCAAGTCTCTAACTGGTCTTCCCAGGAAATTATAAGGGTTACTCCTGCAGAGTAATTATTATTTCCTGTCTTTTTAGAATGCATCAAGTCCTGCATCTTGCCCAAGGTGTCAGGACTCATTTTGTAATAGGGCCATCTTGTATTTTGTGCAAATGAATAATCAATGAATATTAGGACATCTTTTGCAAACGAGTCTCTTTTTTCGCTCACTATCTTTTTCATTTTTCACTTTTGTACAAAACAATAAAATGGAAATGTTTTCAAAATAAATAACTTCATTTTCACTTTTTTAAACAAGATAAAATGGGTCACTAAAAAGAACCAATCTAAGCCCTTGCAGAAATCATCCTCCAGATTGCACCGACAACAACACTGCTATGACCTTGTATGACTTCGACAATCCAATTAATCAAGTCGATGAAGGGGTTGAAGAAGACTACGAGTTACCTACAGAGTTAGCCAGGTTTTTGAGGCAAGAAGAGAAAGAGATCATCCCTCATCAGGAGGAGGTTGAGACAGTTAATCTTGGTACCGAAGAAGACTTGAAAGAAGTGAAGATCGGGGCCCGTCTGCAAGATTCAGTGAAGGAACAACTTATTGACATGCTTCGAGAGTACGTCGACGTCTTTTCTTGGTCCTATCAAGACATGCCAGGTCTGGATACTAATATTTTTATGCACAAGTTTCCTTTGAAGGAAGATTGTCCTCCAGTGAAGCAGAAACTACGCCGTACTCGTCCGGATATGGCCATGAAGATTAAAGAAGAAGTACGAAAACAGTGGGACGCTGGTTTCCTTGCTGTAACTAGTTACCCGCCGTGGGTTGCTAATATTGTACCAGTGCCTAAGAAGGATGGCAAAGTACGGATGTGTGTGGATTACCGGGACCTGAACAGAGCTAGCCCTAAGGATGACTTCCCTTTACCTCACATTGATGTATTGGTTGACAACACAGCTCAGTTCTGGGTATTTTCCTTCATGGATGGATTTTCCAGGTATAATCAGATCAAGATGTCACCCGAAGACATGGAGAAGACTACCGTCATCACACCTTGGGACACATTTTGTTATAAGGTGATGCCATTTGGACTGAAGAATGCTGGAGCCACTTATCAACGGGTTATGGTGACATTATTCCACGATATGATCCACAAAGAAATTGAATGTTATGTGGATGACATGATTTCCAAGTCCCTCACAGAAGAAGACCATCTGGTAAATCTACTGAAGTTGTTCAAGCGTCTGAGGAAGTATCAGCTGAAGCTAAACCCCAGCAAATGCACATTTGGGGTACGTTCCGGTAAACTGCTGGGATTTATTGTAAGTGAAAAAGGAATTGAAGTTGATCCTGACAAAGTCAAAGCCATTCAAGAGATGCCTACACCTAGGACTGAAAAGGAAGTTTGGGGGTTCTTAGGTAGATTGAACTACATATCAAGGTTCATATCTCACCTCACTACAACCTGTGAGCCCCTGTTCAAATTGTTAAGAAAGGAACAAACGGTCAGGTGGAATGAAGATTGTCAGAAGGCTAAAAATCAAGGATTACTTACAAGAACCTCCAATCCTTACACCTCTAGTTGAAGGAAGACCTCTAATAATGTATCTGACAGTATTAGAAGGATCAATGGGGTGTGTGCTGGGCCAGCATGACGAGTCTGGTCGAAAAGAGTATGCAATATACTACCTAAGCAAAAAGTTTACCAATTGTGAACAACGATATTCACTACTCGAGAAAACTTGTTGTGCTTTAGCGTGGGATGCTCGCCGACTAAGGCAGTATATGTTGACCCACACTACCTTGTTGATCTCAAAGATGGATCCAGTCAAGTACATATTTGAGAAGCCAACACTTACCGGAAGGGTTGCTAGATGGCAAATGATCCTGACAGAATATGACATTCAGTACACATCTCAAAAGGCCATCAAAGGCAGTGTACTGTCTGACTATCTAGTTGAGTAACCCATTGATGATTACCAGCCAATGAGATTTAACTTCCCTGATGAAGACATCATGTTTCTAAAAGCAAAAGATCATGAAGAGCCTGTTCACATTGAAGGGCCTGACCCAGAAGAAGAATGGACAATGATGTTTGATGGGGCTGTTAATATGAATGGTCGTGGAGTTGGTGCAATTCTCATTACACCTAAAGGAGTTCACATGCATTTCTAGGCAAAACTCACCTGTGCATGCACTAACAACGAAGCTGAATACGAAGCATGTATCATGGGTCTTGAGGAAGCCATTGACCTCAGGATCAAGACTTTAACTGTATTCGGAGATTCAGCTTTGGTAATCAATCAAACTAATGGAAAATGGTACACTCACCAAGAGCATCTGATTCCATACCGTGACTATACGAGGAGATTATTGACTTTCTTCACAATAGTCAAACTTGAGTACATCCCTCGAGACGAAAATCAGTTCGCAGATGCTTTGGCTACAATTTCCTCCATGATCAAGGTTCAGACTGCCAACTTTGTGCCTCGGATTTCAGTATCCAGACTTGACCGACCAGCATACGTATTCTCTGTGGACATTGCTAAAGATGGCAAGCCTTGGTTCCATGACATCAAATGCTTCTTAGAGGATCAAACATACCCACCTGGGGCATCATCCAATGATAAGAAGACATTGAGAAGACTGTATGGTAGTTTCTTCCTGAATGCTGATGGTTCGTTATACAAGAGAAACTTTGACATGGTGCTTCTCAGATGTGTTGATAAGAAAGAGGCGGACTTGCTGATGCATGAGGTGCACAAAGGATCTTTCGGTACCCATGCAGGAGGACATGTAATGGCTAAGAAATTATTACGATCAGGTTACTACTGGATCACAATGGATGCAGACTGTTGTGCCTACGCCAGAAAGTGCCACAAATACCAGAATCTATGCAGACAAAGTTCATGTACCTCCGAATCCTTTGAACGTAATGTCTTCACCTTGGCCCTTTGCCATGTGGGGCATTGACATGATTGGAAAAATTGAACCAACTTCTTCAAATGGCCACATATTCATCCTGGTAGCCATTGATTACTTCACCAAATGGGTTGAAGCAGCTTCATATGCAAATGTCACCAAACAAGTGGTAGCTAGATTCCTGAAAAGAGATATCATCTGTCGATATGGAGTACCCGAGAGAATCATTACTGACAATGGTTCCAATTTGAACAACAAAATGATGGTAGAACTGTGCTGGGACTTCAAAATCCAAACTCACAATTCTTCTCCTTACAGGACAAAGATGAACGGCGCTGTTGAGGCAGCTAACAAAAACATCAAGAAGATTGTGCAAAAGATGGTGGTTACATACAAAGACTGGCATGGGATGCTACCATTTGCCTTGCATGGGTATCGAACCTCAGTCCGAACATCCACTGGGGTAACACTGTATCAGCTTGTGTATGGTATGGAGGCAGTCCTACCTATTGAAGTTGAATTACCCTCCTTACGGGTACTGATGGATGTAAAGTTGAATGAAGCAGAATGGGTCCGTTCTCGGTACAATCAACTGAGTCTGATCGAAGAAAGGAGATTAGCAGCAATCTGTCATGGGCAGCTATATCAGAAAAGAATGAAGAAAGCCTTCGATCAGAAAGTCAGGCTTCGGGAATACCAAGTAGGAGATCTTGTGCTAAAAAGACTCCTTCCTCCTCATACAGACCACATGGGCAAATGGACTCCGAATTACGACGGTTCGTTCATAGTAAAGAAGGTTTTCTCTGGCGGAGCACTGATGCTCACTACTATGGATGGCAAAGATTTCTTATCCCCTGTGAATTCAGATGCAGTTAAAAAATACTTCGCATAAAATGACCCGCTGGACATAAAAACAGAATGTAAGTCCAGGCAATAATAGGGCATCCCGGCAAGTCAAAAAGAAGAATAAAAGACTCGGGCAAAAATAAGGGAAAAATAAAAAAAAGGTACATCCGCTAGTTGAAAAGCCGCATTGGACAGCTCAGGCAAAAATGGGTATCCCGGTGGATTGAAAACCCAAAAGGGCGATCCACGCAAAATAAGGGAATAAGCAAACAACTACATTCTGAATCGTCTGTATTATTTACAACATGGAAAGCCTCGAAAGGTTAAAGTGTCGGTCATAATCAATCTCCTCCAGAAAGCAAGATAAGAAGAACGTCAAGGTCATACGGGTCATAGCAAAGGGAAGCTCGCCGGAGCGTCGTCAACATTGCCAGCACCTTTATTTTTCTCAATTTTGTAACAATCTCCTCATTTCAGGGGATTTGTTTCATTAACTGTACTTGCCAATTCAGGGCACCCAGATTAATAAAATCAGAGTTTTCAGTCACACTTCGTCTTGTACATTTTTGTTGTTTCGTTTGCAAAATGTCCAATATCTATGATATAATGTTTGCATAAAACAGATGTGCCTTTCTGATTACATGCTTGCAGGAAATGTATTTACTTCCAGGAATATCTAAATCCTATGATGGAATCTGGTAAGGGATGCCTCGGGGAACTTGTGCGTTTCTTTATCTTAACAGGTTGTAGGTATTCAATGCGCAACATGGGGCATCCCAAACATACTTCCTCCCCTAACAGTATCTGGAATGTTTTTCCCCAGCGAAGTTTCCAAGGAATCACTTCTCCAACATATCTTCTTCAAGCAGCATCAGAAAATGCTCATTTCCCCAGCTGAGTTGTCAAGTCTCCTCATCCTCAGCAGGATCCTCACAGAAACTTCTAGGAAGATCGTTCAGTGATCTTTTCTCTCCCCACAAAGTTCCAGACTCTATCCAGAAGAGCAATGTCTGAAGTTCTTACACAACAAAGTGACGGAAGCTTCCTCTTCCCCAGCTAGGATATATCCTCACAGGATAGGTCTATCAGTGATCTATTTCCCCAAGAAAAACCACATATGTTTTATCAGATCTACCAATGATCTCATCCCCAGCTGGGACATCTTCAAACAGATAGGCCAAAGATCTTCACAGCAGCGGGATCCGAATCCCGAACCGGTTTCTTTTGCATAATCATAACATTCGCATCATTTTCCCCAGAGCGTAGAATTCCGTCTAATATGGAGCATTACGACAAAAATCAAACATATTGCATGATCACAAGCCAGGTTCAAACTAGTCACTTGTAAATACCAACATAACCTCATCAGCAATATACAAAATACATCCCTTGCACATAAAAGCCAAAGCGTCTCCTTTGCAAAATACAGATACATGCTCCTTTTGACACTCGTCTGTGTCATCATTCCCTTGTAAAGTAGCCAAAACACTTTCTACCAAAAGATACTGGTCCTTCTCGACACTCGTACGTGTCATCTCAATTTCCCCAGCAAAAAGCCAAGGCGTCCCCTTTGCACTCTCAAACACAAACACATATTCATATATACTTTCGACACTCGTCCGTGTCACCTATCCCCAACACAGTTTCCCAAACACTTGTTTATAATACTTCTTTTGACACCCGTCCGTGTCGTCCTATCCCCACAGGTTGCTAGAATACCTTTTTACACTCATGACTTATACAACTTTCTCTTCTGACACCTGTCCGTGTCACTTTTCCCCAGCAAGTTGAACACTCGTCTGTGTCTTGATCATATTTCACAATACTTGTTCATACTTATACAGATACTCGTCCGTATCTTGTATACACACTTATTCCCCACAGATTCGACACGCGTCCGTGTTCTTTGTTAAATAGTTGGTATTCGTCCGTATCATCATCTCTGAACATGCGTCAGTGTTTGTTTCTACCGATACTCGTCTGTATCACGGTTTTAAGGATGCTCGTCCGCATCTTTAATTTATACACAGTGTCAAAAAACTTTTACCTTTTTATTTTGGAAAGCGTAAGCACTCGTCCGTGTTTACCACTCCCCAGCAAGTCCCCAGCAAAACATCTTTTCTCTTATCCGACATTCGTCCTATGTCGTGATACTTTCGGCAGCCGTACCCTGCCAGGTGATCGTCCTTCACCTATGGATGAACGTCCCTCATCCCTTCTCCCAGAGGAGTCTCCATTATTGGAACCCCTTTTTATCCGACATTCGTCCTATGTCGTGATATTTAGCAACCGTCCCCTGCTAGGTGATCGTCCTTCACCTTTTTGATGATCGTCCTTCATCATTTATCCGATGGCCGTCCCCGTCGTTGATCTTGTTATCTGACATTCGTCCTATGTCATGATAAACCCCGAGAGCAGCCGTACCCTGCTAGGTGATCGTCCTTCACCTCTTGATGATCCTCCTTCATCATGCTTATCCGATGCCAGTCCCCATCGTTGACCTTTTTCTATCCAACATTCGTCCTATGTCGTGATAAAGAACAACCGTCTCCTGCTAGGTGATCGTCCTTCACCTTTGATGATCGTCCCTCATCATTATTTCATTTATTCTTTAGCCCGATGGCCATCCCCATCGTTGATTACTTTACATTACAAACCTGATGGCCATCCCCATCATTGCCTTTACTTTAATCCCCAGAGAATCTTGTTTCTTTACCCGATGGCCGTCCCCGTCGTGGTCTCTTTATTTACCCGTCATTGCTTTATCCCCCAGCAGTCATCCTCTGCTCGATGGTCTTCCTCCATCACCCGCATTTTGATAATCATACTTTACTTTCTTTTACAATTTATGTCCCTTTTCTTCTTCTCCCTAGTGAGTGCAAATTTCGGACTGTCTTTGGTATTCAACCACAAGTTATCTTGTTTGTCTGTTAAGCCAGGCGCTTACATCCTGCACAACTAACTCATGCTTGAATAGGGGAAGCTGTAAACACCCCAAATTTGCCCTCACTAAGTTCACACCATGGCTTGTGATCTTTCATTTTTGCATTAGTTTAAGCATACCATCTCATATTGCATTTTTGTTTCACTGCATTAGTTCAAGTTCATCTGCATCTAGGGTTTGTGATCTGAGCAATCCAAGATTCATCTAAGCCACTCCAAAGGCAACCAATCATTCCAAGAGGGTCCATGTATGTTCAATAATCATTTTATATCCCTCAAAGATCAAGGAAGTCAAAGAATCACAAGAACTTGCAAAACATGGAAGCAGAGCCAGGGTTTCATTGCACAGATGACCTGAAATTAGGGTTTTGGTTTCAGAGGCCATAACTCCAATTTTTTTGGTCATTCTTGTTTCTAATGGTCTCAATATGTGATAAGGATCATGTGTACCACGTTTGATGAAGAAATTCATTGTGGAAGTCATTTGTTCACTAGGTAACTTCTTGAGCAAGTCAGAGCAAAATAAGGGCATCTGAGGCCCCCATCCATGGAACCAAAGTGGATTTTTCATCAAATTGAAGTTATATGATCTTTATTTGATCATTTAAGTGCTTGTAAGTTCACAAAATTTAAGAAAAGTGAGCTACACCAAAAGTTGCCAAAAATGGAAAGGACTTGTAATGTAAATTTTCCATTTTGGGAAAGTTTTTCAACCTCTTCTTTCTCAACCAAAATGCTTCAAATGAAAAATTATTGGTCATGAAAGTTGTAGATTGGATCATTCCCTTTTAAAAAAGTACAAGAACAAGTTCTAATTCATCATGGAACTCAAGTTATGGCTTTTCAAAGTTGGCAAAAATCACATAATTTTCAAGAATGCACCAAAGAGGGATTTTTGCAAAACCACTTGCATAGGCATTTTGTGACTTCAAACACACTTCTAAGCATCATAACATCATAATGCATTGCCTTAAGATCAGAATTTCCCAAAGAATTGTGTCATTCCATGCCTTGAAAATCAAGAAATTACAAGAGGGCCAAACTTCATAGAATTTGCAAAATGACACATAACTTTGTTTCCACTTGCTGATTTGCCTCAAAACCATTTCCATGGACCTTCACATGACATATAAGAAATCTTAGGACACATTAGAAACATTTTTGATCATTGCATCATCCATTTGCCATGTTATGCTTTCATTTCATTTCATGTGCATTCATGAACTTTCATGCCTCCTTTCATGCTTCATTTGCATCCTCATTGTTTGTATGATAATTCACATCTCATGACATACATTTGCATCAATTGCATCATGAATATGCTCCTGGTTTTGGTTTTCATCCTTGCATTCATTTCATTTCATTTCCTTTACTAACTTTTCAGGTGGTAAGTTTACTTTGAGAAGTGAATTTGCCTTCACTTCTCACAATCTCTTCTCATCTCTCTTATGCATTCATTGCTGCATTTTACTTGTGTATTAGAGTGATCTTGCTCATTCATGTTCCCTCCTCACCTTATTTCTTCAAGAAACTTATCTTCTTAAGTGAAGTAAGTTGACTTGCTTCTTTCTGCTTCTCCTCCTTCCATCTTTCTTCTTCCTTGGTGGCTTTTCCTGAAGATCTTTTGCAAGCCTCATAAACCCTAGGAACACCCAAGCATGTTAACAATTAGGGTTTGATTAGTCTCCCATTAGTTTTACCTTTGTGTCATCTTTTGTGTCTTCTCTTTTCATCACATAATCAGGGACTAAACCCTTAAGGCTTTAAGACTTTGTGATTAAGGTTATGCCTGCATCCTTCTATTAGGATGGAGTGTATAACTTTAATCCTAAGTGTTAAACCCTTGATGTGTTTAAATCTATTAGTCAATCCACTTTAATAAACACTAAGACATCAATCTTGTAACTTGGGCCTTGCATTAGGGTTCTAATTCTTCCTTAATTGGTTAAGAAGCACTAACCCTAGTGTTAATGGACAAGTCCCCTTCAAGTTGTCTTACAAACCATAAAATTCACTTCTTAATCTTATCATTAACTAAAATCCACTCTAATAAAAGTTTTGTTTTGTCATGAGGTTAATCCCTAATCATGGATTAAGTTGAGGTATCTTCCTCAACTTAAATGTTCTCATCTATTATCCTTCTATTAGGATGGTGTAATGGGTCCATTAAATCCTTGATTATGGCTTAAACTCATTACTTAACACTAAACAAAAATACCAAAAACATCTAAATAATCACAAGTAGGTTAATGCTCTTAATCCTACATCATGGTGATTCAGTGTGAGGTGCTTACTTCATACTTAAGGTATTCTCATTACCCCTAATCAGAGGGAGGATGTGATTGAGTTTACTAACCCTTGGTTTAGGCTTAAGCTCATTTTCTTATGACAAACTCCAAAATCAATAAAAGATTGAAAACCCAAAAACAAACAATAATCGTCTCCTCCGGGATTCTTTTCTCACCTCATTCACTCACAAACGAGAACTTGCTTCTTCCGTCTAATGCAAGACAGTTTGCACCTGAGCCAGATAGGTCATACACTTGAGCATAGACAAGTAAGCAGTTCACAAGTCAATTTATCTTTCAGTCTCTTTGAGTCGAATTACGGTGTTCTGACTTCCTCATTGCACGAGAGGATACGTAGGCATAACTTAACGGTTATCGAACAAAAGTCTCTGTATATTCCCCATCTTCCAGCATTATTCTTTAAGCCTCATTGTCTTGAGCATTGCACTCCTTTCTTGCACTGACACTACTTTTATTCACTTCACATTTCTTTTACACTGACACTTGCATTCTTTTCCATCTATTGCACACAAAATAGCACCGACATTACCCCTTTAAACACAAATCTTTCAAGCGTGGATCCCGTCGAGTACGACGGACAATCTAGGTGCTAATACCTTCCCAGGTTGTAACCAACCCCCTTTCTCAGTTTCTCTGGTTCACAACCGTCTTATCCATATCCTTCTAGGTTTATGCAGCATTACCTTTCCTTCGGGATAAAAATGCCTAGCCGGCGACTCTTTTCAGTTCTTCTTCATGTTCTCCTTTCGCCGACCGTTCGCGTCTGTATTCCTTCTGACTAGGTGTCATTTGGTGGGAGCGACAGCTTAGCGACTCTGCTGGGGACCCTTATATTGCAACCAGAGCTTCTGGTTCTTTTTGTGGGTTCCTCCTAGCGCTTGTTTGATTTGTGTTTACTGGGGTGTTATGTGCTATGTGTGTTTATTTATTTTGCTTTATTTATTGCTTTATGTACAACTTTATTTATTGCTTTCTTTTACAGTCTTATGCATATTTCATACTGTCATTGTTGGATCTGGTTTTCTGTTTTGGTGGGTGGGGCTCCATTGAGAGATTAAGGTCCTATACTAGGGACCTGAGTGACACCTAGGCTAGAGTGGTTCATGTTCTTTCCCATTCCATTTCGGTCTGGTGCGGGAATATGAAACACGTTTCAGATGTGGGTTTCTTCTTGAGAACTCTATGCTACAGATTTCCTGTAGTGCTAGGGCTATCTAGGAAGCCTGCTAAGTCTGGATGACCTTTATTATGACCTTCAGAATCTGGGGTGAATTAGAGGAGGATTTTTTATGGTTATTATAAACACTGTAGCTCCGGGTTAGAAGTGTTTACACTTCTCATAACTGATCCAAGTCTGAGGATCCTTGTTCTAGAACATTACATGTGAGGGGGCTGGGTTGTTTACAGGTTTGCAGGAACCCTTGGCCGCATCATACCCTGTTAATGTTTTGTGTAAGAATACTCCACTTTGGAAAGTTCTTGTGATTAACCCTGGACATGTGACTCTTTATTTGAGTCCCCCACCCTGGTTACTGGATTTCTGAACCCCCATCCGGACCTTTGAACATACATGGACCTTATATCAAGACAGATACCCAGATCCAGCTCTTGATCACAAACCCTTGCATATCATTTGCATATCATCATTGCATCATTTTACATTTGTTTATTTGTTTTTCAGGGTATCCATCATCTTATATTTGGTTTGGTTTTGACCCCTTCTACTGCTTAAACCTCCACTTCAGTTTTCTTCTTCAGTATCTGCTTTAGCTATCTCCTTCATCACCTGCATCAGTCTGTCAGAGACTTACCTCCAGCTCCTCAGTTTGTGATCTTCATCAACATTTGACTTCAGCTTCTTTAGCAGCACTCATGGCTACTCCTGGGAAGCGCAACATATCTTATCACTTCTTTGAGCCCATATTAACTGGCATCAGGCAGGTCCAGTCACTCATCACCCCTGACCACATCCCACTGTTTAGAGAGCACTATGGGGGTACTTTGGACATGGTTATAGATCTTGATTCTTCTCAGAGAAGCCTGATCCACACATGCTTGCAGTTCTATGATCCTCCACTTAGATGGTTCACCTTTCCTGACTTTCAGATGGGGCCCCTGTTGGAAGATTTTTCTTTGTTGATTGGAGTACATATCACATGAGGGATCCCCTTCAACCCAGATATGACTGCTCCCAGAAGTGAAGAAATAGCAAGGGAATTGTACTTGGAGCCTGCCCTTATTGAGCAAAATATGACAACAAAAGCTGTGATTCCTGGTTTACATCTAGACTACTTAATTTCCCAAGCCATCCTGAAGGCTACCTTGGGATAATGGAGGTCAGTCTGTGCATTATTATCCCTTAGCATATATGGGGCTATATTGTTTGTAGATGAGCCTAAATTTGTCAATAAGAATGCCATCCACTTGTTTCTGCTGAGGAACCCAGTGCCTACATTACTAGGGGATTTTTACTACTCCATCCATCAGAGAAATGAAAAGCAAAGGGGGAAGTTGGTCAGATGCTGTGCTCCTTTGTTCTACTCTTGGCTACTCAGACACCTGCCTAAATCAGATGCCTTCTTAAACCCACACCAACAGAAGAATTGGGCCAAGAGGTTCATTGCCTTAACATCATATGACATCAGGTGGTACACCCAGAGCACCAAAGGCAAGGACATTATAACCAGTTGTGGGAAATCCCTAATGTGCCTCTCATAGGAGTAAAAGGTTGCATTAACTACAACCCTTTGCTGTTTAAGAGACAATTGGGATATGCCTTAGTTCACCCTCTCAGAGGACAGGATTTAGCTGAGACCCTATGTAAACACCCCAAATTTGCCCTCACCCATTCACACCATGGCTTGTGATCATTTCATATGCATAAACACAATCATAACATCTCATATCACATTTTTAAGTCTTTGCATTGGTTCTAAGTCATCTGCATCTAGGGTTTGTGATCTGAGCAATCCAAGAGCTTCTTGAGCCACTCCAAAAGTCAACAATCACTTCAAAGGGGTCTATGTGTGTTCAAGTATCATATTATATCTTCTCAAAGTCAAGAATGCCAAAGAATCACAAGAACTGGGATTGGTATGGATGCAGAGCCAGGTTTGACTGCACAGATGACCTAAAATTAGGGTTTTGGTTTCAGAGGCCATAACTCCAATTTTTTTGGTCATTCTTGTTTCTATTGGTCTCTATATGTTATAGGGAGTATGCATATCAATTTTCATGAAGAAATTCCATGGGGAAGTCATCTGATCAAGAGTTGACTTTCTGGACAAGTCAGTGCAAAATCAGGGCATCTGAGGCCCCCAATGACCCAACCAAGGGGTGATCTTCATCATTTTGAGTGTATATGATCTTTATTTGATCATATAAGAAGGTTGAAGTTCAAAAAATTCAAGAATTACAAGTTTTTGCAAAGTTGACTTTTTAGGGCATGGTTGACTTTCAATGAAATGTCATTTTATGCAACTTTTTCAACCCTTACTTTTTGATCCAAAAATGCTTCAAATGGAAAAACTTTGGTCATGAAAGTTGTAGATTAGATTTTTCCCTTTTCAAAAAGTACAAGAACATGACCTAATTCATTTTGGATCAAAAGTTATGGTGTGTCAAAGTTCGCTAAAATCACTAATTTTCAAAATGTGCACCAAATGGAAAACTTGCAAAAACTTTGTACCAAGGCATTTGTGACTTCTAATTCATGTCTAACCATTACACAAACATCACATGTACCCTAAAGTTCAGAATGGACCAAGAGTTTCTCATGTTTCATGGTTTGTATAGCAAGATCTTTCCATATGAACCAAAAGGGAACCAAGTTGCAAAACCATCATAACACTTCCATCCACTTGTTGCCTTGGATGCTGAACCAACCCTAGCCTTTCCCCTCACCATGCTGCGCCATCCCACACACTTGTACTAGCCTAGAACACAACCCATGCTTCTCTTACACAAGAGTGGACTTTTTGCAAAAGCAAACTCACCTATCACAGCAGGCCAAGTCACATCACCTGACCAATAAGCTTTGTTTATGTGGATCAAATGCCAGCCATTTCATACATCAAGCAAGCCTGAAGCAAGCCATAGCACAACATACACATTTTCACCCTCACTTGCAAAACCTTTCGAAACTGATCACACAGCTCACAAACACAAAAACAAACTTCATAGATCAACTCAACTCATCTTCCTGGTCACAAAGCATCCATCACCATAGCCTAAAACCTCCAGAATCCCAAATACGATTTCTCTTCCCCATTGAACAGAACTTGTTCAAACCTCAAAACCAGCCATCATAAACTCTTTCCAAGCATTGAAAGCTTCTCAGGAGGTCAAGTGGAGTTGATTGCAAGCAGGAAAGCATCCAGAAAGTTGTGAACTGAAAGCTTCAAAACTCAGGTAGCTCAAGAACTTTTTTTCCAGAAATCCCTTTTTAAGTTCTTAAGTTGTTATTCATGCTTCCCTGATCATAAATATGTCATTGGTTTTGAAAATGGTGGCAAAATAAGGATGTAATCGTGTTCTGAAAGTTTTGCCCTAAAATTTTGTTTGTTTCGATTCATGTGATTGATGAAATATAAATGAGTTTTAGCTTGGGGTTTTGATTCAGTGAAGTGTGGGAATCATCTCTGTGTTCTTAGATTTCATTTTAGATGCGTTTTGAGAGTTTTAGAAATTTTCAGGTGGGGTTCCCACCGAAGAAGACGACCGGAGGTCTTCTCCGGCCACCTGAAAATAATTAGGGTTTAATCCCTGTAATTATTGAAGTTTGAATCTGGTACGTTGGATCCTTTGACTCTGTTGACTTCGCGCGCGTGTGAATGGTCCAGATGCACTCATTAAGCCCTAACCTCAATTAGTTAATTCATAAATCAGAATTAGGAAGTTTGAATTTCAGCCTTTGATCTGCGCGCGCAGTCAACAAATCTTTCCCCAGAATGAATCCTGGCCCTCCATTGCACATACTTCCCTTTTATTTCATTTTTAATTCATTTCTTTTGTTTTATTTTGTACAATTTATTTAAAATAGCAAAATTGTTTTAAAAATTATGAAACTTTTTTTCAAGAGTTTCATTAATTTTTAAAACACAAAAATATTTTTATTTTCATTTTCAGCATTAAAAAAGTATTTTTAAATATTTAAGAGTTTATTTTTAATTGATTAATGAAAATTAATTTATTAAAAATACTTTTAGGTATTTAAAAATCACCAAAAAATTCATGAAATGTTTTGAAACATTTAGAAACATTGTCCAACCTTCAAACCAAATTTATTTTTTGATCTTGATGCATTTTGAGAATTTTTCATTGAATTAAAATCATTTTTATGCATTATTTTGATCCAAACTTCAAAAAATCATTTCTGCCTAACCATGAAGAGTTGGACCTTGATTCTTTTTGCATTGCATTGTGTTTAGCATGTAGTTTGTGAGGTTAAATGGCCATGATTTTATCTTTCATTTTCAATTTGTTTGATAATTTTCTTGTTAAGGAACCCTAAAACCCTAGAAAACTTAGGAAAATCATAACTTGGAATTGGTTAGGAGTTGAGACTTCTCCTTTGGGCAGTGAGTTAGTATAGGATTAGGGATCCTTTGAATGCATTTTCAAATTTTTATCATAGTGTTTGCTTCTGGTTTTGGTTTTTGTTTGTGGCATTGTTCATAAACCCTAATTTGGGCTTCCATATGCATCCATCTTGCATCTTCTTGCATAACATGACATACCATGACATTCCATACCTCCATTTGATTCATTGAACATCATAAGACATATTGAAAGCATATTTGATCATTACATTTTGCATTTGTCATGTTGTATGCCATGTGCATTCCATAACTTTTCATGTATGTTCTTGGTTCTTAACTTGCTCCATTTGCATTCATAAGCTTGTATGATCATCCACATGTGTTGTTTCTGGTTTGTAGCATCTCATAGCATCATTAACATCCCATGTGTGCTTCTGGTTTTGATTTACATCATACCATTTCATCTCATTTTGCATTGCATTGCATTCTCTTTTCTAACTTTTCAGGTGGTAAGTGGCTTTGAGAAGTGAATTTGCCTTCACTTCTCATAACTTCTCTTCATCTCTCTCTTGCATCCATGCTGAATTTTTATATATGTTTGAGTTTGAGCTTGCTCATTCTTCTTCTTCCCACTTTCTTTCTTCAAGTGACTTGACTTCTTGAATGAAGCAAGTTGCTTTGCTTCTCTTGATCCTTTCATCTGCTTCCTGGTGGTTCCATTGAAGACTTCTCTTGAAAACCTCACAAACCTTAGGAACAACCAAGCATGACAATGATTAGGGTTTTGATTAGTCTCCCCTCTTAGTTTTACCTTTGTGTCTCTTTTGAGTCTTCTCTTCTCATCTCATAATCAGGGACTAAACCCTAAAGGCTTTAAGGCTGTGTGATTAAGCTTATGCCTGCATCCTTCTATTAGGGTGGAGTGTATAACTTTAATCCTAAGTGTTGAACCATTAATGTGTTTAAATCCTCTAATTAATTCACATAATAATCATCAAGACATCACACTTGTAACTTGGGCCTTGCATTAGGGTTCTAATTCTTCCTTAATTGGTTAAGAAGGACTAACCCTAGTGTTAATGGACAAGTCCCCCTCAAGTTGTCTTATAAACTCTAAAACTCACTTCATCATCATATCATTAACTAAAATCCACTCAATAAAGGCTTTGTTTTGTCATGAGTTTAATCCCTAATCATGGATTAAGTTGAGGAGCTTTCCTCAGCTTAAACATTCTCATCTATTATCCTTCTATTAGGATGGTGTAATGAGTCTGTTTAATCCCTGATTATGGCTTAACCTCATTACTCAACACTAAACAAAAACACCAAAAACATCTAAATAATCACAAGTAGGTTAATGATCTTAATCCTACATCAAAGGTGATTAAGTGTGAGAATCTGACTTCACACTTAAGGTATTCTCATTACCCCTAATCAGAGGGAAGATGTTATGAGTTTACTAAATCCATTGGTTTAGGCTTAAGCTCATTAACTTATGACAAAAATCCAAAAAGCAATAAAAGACTGAAAACACAAAAACAAACAATAATCGTCTCCTCCGGGATTCTTTTCTCATCTCATTCACTCACAACCGAGAACTTGCTTCTTCCGTCTAATGCAAGACAGTTTGCATCTGGGCCAGACAGATCATACACTTGAGCATAGGCAAGTAAGCAGTTCACAAGTCAATTCATCTTTCAGTCTCTTTGGGTCGAACTACGGTGTTCTGACTTCCTCATTGCACGAGAGGATACGTAGGCATAACTTAACAGTTATCGAACAAAAGTCTCTGTATATTCCCCCTCCTTCTAGCTTCATTCTTAAGCCTCATGATCTTGAGCATTTCACTCCCGTTCTTACACTGACACTGTATATATCACACTTTACACTTCTCTTACACTGACACCTGTACATTCTTTTCCAGCTATTTTATACACAAATTGCACTGACACTACCCCTTCAAAACACAATTCTTGCAAGCGTGGATCCCGTCGAGTACGACGGACAATCTGGGTGCTAATACCTTCCCAGGTTGTAACCAACCCCCTTTCTCAGTCTCTCTGGTTAGCAAACCGTCTTATCCATTCGTTTCCTAGGTCTATGCAGCATTGCCTTTCCTCCGGGATAAAAATGCCTAGCTGGCGACTCTTTTCATCTCCAGTGAGTTCACGGCTGTGTGTTCTCATTGTCCCTCTCGCCGACCGTTCGCGTCTGTACCCTATCTGACTTAGCTTCATTTATCGGGAGCGACAGCTTGACGACTCTGCTGGGGACCCTTATACTGCAACCAGGGCTTCTGGTTCTTTTTGTGGGTTCCTCCTAGCGCTTGATTGATTTGTGTTTACTGGGGTGTTATATGCTTATTTGTGTTTGTATATTTGTGTTTATTTTTGCTTTATGTACAGTTTCTTTTACTGCTTCCTTTGCATTATATCATACTGTCATATTGTGCTACTGGCTGGATCTGTTGTTTGCTTTGGTGGGTGGGTGTTCCATTGAGAGTTAAGGTCCTATACCTGGGACCTGAGTGACACCTAGGCTAGAGTGGTTCATATTCTTTCCCATTCCATCTCGGTCTGGTGCGGGAATATGAAACACAGTTCAGATATGGGTTTCTTCTTGAGAACTCTGTGTTGCAGATTTCCTGCAATGCTAGGGCTATCTGGGAAGCCTGCTAAGTCTGGATGACCTTTTAGTACTGACCTTCAGAAACTGAGGTGAATTAGAGGAGGAACTTTTATGGTTATTGTAAACACTGTACCTCCGGGTTAGAAGTGTTTACACTTCTCATAACTGATCCAAGTATGAGGATCCTTGTTTTAGAACACCACCTGCGAGGGGGTTGGGCTGTTTACAGGTTTGCAGGTACCCTTGGCCTCAACATACCCTGTTACTTTGATTTGATTAAGAGTACTCCATGTTGGAACAGTTCTTGTGATTCTAAACCCTGGACATGTGGTTCTTTATTTGAGCCCCCCACCTTGGTTACTGGACTTATAGACCTCCATCTGGAATTCTTGCACATACTTGGACCTATATCAGAGCATTTGATCAGATCCAGCTCAGTCACAAACCCTTGCATATCATTTGCATACATAATCATTGCATCATATTGACATTTGTTTATTTGTTTTTCAGGGTATCCATCTTCATTCATTTGGCTTGGTTTTGACCCCATCATCAGTATTGACCCATCTTCATCAGCATCTGCTTCAGCTATCAGCTATCTACTTCAGTCACCTGCACCAGCCAGTCAGTGGCCCATTCTTCAGTGTTGTCATCAGCACTTGTCTCTACTCATCTTCAACAACATGGCTCCTAAAAAGAGTAACATCACCTACCACTTCTTCCAGCCAGAGCTAGCTGACATCAGGAGGATTCAGACCCTGATCACTCCAGATCACATACCACTGTTCAGAGAACACTATGGGGATATACTTGATGTGGTTATGGATCTGGACCCTTCACAGAGAAGCCTGATCCACACTTGCCTTCAATTTTATGATCCCCCACTGAGGTGTTTCACTTTTCAGGACTTTCAGCTGGGCCCTCTATTGGAAGAATACTCATCATTGGTTGGTATACCTATCAGAGGTGGAATCCCTTTCAACCCTGAGATGGTCTTTCCTGGTAATGAAGAGGTAGCAAAGGCCTTGCATCTGGATTCAGTTTTGATTGGGCAGCATATGACTTCTAAGGCTGGAATCCCTGGCTTGCATCTGGATTTCTTGATCTCTCAAGCTACCCTGAAAGCTTCTGTGGGAGAGTGGAAAGCAGTCTGTGCTTTATTGGCCTTGAGCATATATGGGATTATATTATTTGCAGATGAGCCTCGATTCATTAGCAAGAATGCAATCCATCTTTTCATCCTGAGGAACCCAGTGCCCACTTTATTGGGGGATCTCTATTACTCAGTGCATCAGAGGAATGAAAAGCAGAGGGGAAGATTAGTGAGGTGCTGTGCTCCTCTGTTCCATACTTGGCTTCTCAGGCATTTGCCCAGAACAGATGCATTTTTGAATCCTCATCAGCAGAGAAACTGGGCTAGGAGACTTACTGCTCTAACCTCAGCTGATATCAGTTGGTGCACTCAAAGCACCAAGGGCAGGGATATCATCACCAGTTGTGGGAAATTTCCCAATGTGCCCCTGATAGGAGTTAAGGGCAGTATTAATTACAATCCTCTGCTGTTCAGAACAAGCCTAATCTGGCTATTGTTAGGCAGGCAGCCTGGGCCTGGGACAATGTTCAAACCAAGGGAGTAACCATTCTGGGGAAGTGCAACAATGTGGCAGCAACACAATATTATGAGTGGTCCCATGCCAGGGCCCAATTCTCTGGAATGCCCTTTACCATGGAGGATATGCCGGGACCATCCTCAGCACCACCCCCTGCCACTGTCAGTTTGGAGGAGTTTGAGAGTTTGAAAGAGAGAAATGAGAAGTTGACTCAGGCTTTGCAGAAGACCTTCCGGGAGAGGAGTGATGGTAGAATGGATATTGAGAGGTTAGAGAAGTTGAGAGTGGAGCATCTGGCTAAAATTGAGAGGTCTGAGGATTATATCAAGAAGTCTAGGGCTGGAGAACAAATTCTGAAGAATGCTTGCAAGGAAGCCCAGTTCCAGAAGGCCAGGACAGACTTGTATCTGAAGGAGAGTCAAGCTCGGTGGGTCAGGATCACCGAAGCTCGTACTCTGGAAGATAGGAGGGTCCAAGACAAGATAGAGCAGCTGGAAGCTAGTGCAAAAGAGCAGCAGGAAGCCCTGGCAGCAGCCCAGAGGGAGATATCAGAGCTGAAGATCAAAGCTGGAGTGAAGAGGTCAAAAGACCAAAGCCAACACAAGAAGCTAACTGCAGCTGTTACTACCCGGAATCTCCTTATCAGGAATCTCACGGAGCGTCCGGCTGATCCTGTGACCAAAGCACTTCTCAAGGAAGTTCGGGAGGATGAGTTTGGTCTTGGTGTTTGACCATTTGCTAGTTGTTGCTTTCATTCCATGTACTTTTATTTTCTTGTAATGTATTTTGACCCCTCAGAGGGCTTGTATTTGTAAACAAACTATGTACCATTTGCCTTTTGTAATATATGTATTAGTTTGTTCCATCTGAGTATACTTCGAAAGCAACATCAACAGCATCTTCAAGGGTCTGGAAGGGTCAAAACTAAATGCCAAGCCGGATACCTTGAAAACAAATAAGCATACTGCATTGCATGCTAACCCTTTGTTTGTTTTGTAGGTTCTTGTTTTATTGTTGCTAACTCTGTTGTGATGTTCAGGAACTATTGCTCGACGCCGGGTATTTCCCCTCAACCGTCCGCACCGTTATCCAACCCGTAACAACCTTCCGGGCATACAAATGGATCAGGTACAATAGGACCTTGCAGAGGTTAGAAATCAAATGGCAAACGAATGATTGGAAATGAGAACGCAGATGACGCAGTTTATGGAAGTGATGAACAACATGGCTCAGAGCCAAGAAAGATTGAGGGCCATGGTGGAAAGGCAAAATCAAGAGGATCCACATATAGGGACTGCTGGCACAAGTAACAATGAGAGGGTCCAACCTCATCTCAATCCCCCTGTGTTTGGTCCCCATCTTCATCCGGAGGTCAATATTCCTGCAAATGTTCAAGGGACTGCCACTGCCGGTAGGGTACTGCAAGAAGACCCCCAGGAGGATCAGTTCACAGTAATGGGTGCTGGGGAGGAAGCTTATGATAGAAGGTTGGATGAGATAGCTGAGAAGTTAAGATCCTTAGAGTCTCAAAACTCTTTGGGTTTCGACGTTATGAACATGGGCTTGGTAGATGGGGTCAGGATTCCCCACAAGTTTAAGCCTCCTTGTTTTGAGAAATACAACGGGACTTCATGCCCCCGGACCCATTTACAATCATTTCTGGGGAGGTTGAAGGCCTACACCATGGATGAGAAGCTCTGGATGTTCTATTTTGAGGATAGCTTGACGGGAGCTTCAAGAGAATGGTACTCTCATCTGACAAGAGCAACTATCAGGTGTTGGAAGGACCTGGCAGAGGCCTTTATCAGACAGTATCAGTACAACTTAGATATGGCACCCAACAGGACCCTCCTAATGGGAATGTCACAGTCCTCAAAGGAAAGTTTCCGAGAATATGCCCAGAGATGGAGGCAATTGGCTGCTGCTGTTCAGCCACCTATGTCAGAGAGGGAAATGGCAGATATGTTTATGAACACCCTCCAGGGAACATATATTGACAGGCTGGCTGCTTTCTCTTCCACTAGCTTTGCAGATGTTGTCATAGCGGGAGAGAGAATTGAGAGCCTGTTAAAAATGGGCAAAATTTCTGACAATGGTGCCAGCTCGTCCAGCAGTGCAAGGAAGCCTTTTGCAGGCCCAAGAAGAACTGGCGAGACCAATGCCATCCACACCAACAGGGGCAGACCCCATTATGTTCACAGGTCTGTGGCAGCAGTCACCATTCCCGCCCCAGCTCATCCACAACCAACTTACCAACCTCCGCAGCCAAACTATCAGCAACAACCTCAGTACCATCAACAAGCTCAGTATCCTCCGAGAAACTACAACAACACCCACAACAACAACCAGCAGAGGCCATTTCAGCAGAGGCCATCTCAAGCCAATAGGGTGATCGTTCCGATCCCTATGCCATATGCTACATTGCTGCCACAACTCCTGAAACTCAACCTAGTTGAGCTAAGGACGCTGGCACCTCCAGATCCTAATAGTCTACCCAGAAATTATGACTCCAACGCCAGATGTGCTTTTCACTCAAATGCACTTGGCCACAGTACAGAAAAGTGCAGAGCCTTGCACATGAAGGTACAAGACCTGGTAGACTCTAAGGCCCTGAATTTCGCACCACCACCCAATGTCAATAAGAATCCTATGCCACACCACGGTGGTCCCAGAATCAATGCTATTGAAGAAGACAAGCCGTCTTATTTAATAACCAGTGTGGGTCAGATTCGGACATCGTTGGTAGAGATCAAGGCTCAACTCCTCGAATGTCAAATGTTCCCGGGATGTGAGCTAGGGTGTGCTTACTGCAATATTTCAGTAAATGGGTGCGATAACTTGAGGAATGGCATAGATGGTCTCATTCAGAGTGGCCAACTTCAAATCACCACATCATTTCCAACAAATCCAGCAATCTCATCAGCAACAATTCCAGTATCTCCTACAACTGCAACAACCATTGTTCCCGACAATTCTTCAACTTCATCAACAAGTGCTTCATTTGTCATTTCAACTGACCAGATATCAACAAATGTTCCTTCTACAACTCCAGCACCACTTCATTTCGAAACTCCTACAACAACAACACCCATCCTTGCGACAATGTCTCCTACAACATCAGCAACAAACAATGAAGATGTCTCAACCGTTACAATCTATTACGATCTAGAAAATAACTCTGCTTACAACTCACAAAGTGCTGCTCCCATCAGAGCACCAGTCACGATATATTACGATCCACAGACTATCACAATTCCTTCTGCAGCTGCAATCAGTCCAGTCACTATCACAGTGCCTGGACCAGTACCTTATGAAAGCAGTAATGCCATCCCCTGACATTACGGCTCTGATTTATACTGCGAGGGACAAAGAATCACTTTTGAATCATCAACCCCTGCACCACAAATAGACAATGTGGGAGGAGGCGGAGGCTTCACTCGAAGCGGACGTCTCTTTGCTCCACAAATTCAAAGACCCACTGCCGAAGCAGAAGCTGCTGCCAAGGCAAAAGGGAAAAGCTTGGTGCAGGAGGAGCAGGTTGTTAAAGAAGCTTTGAAAACACCCTTTGACCAAGAGGTTGATGAGTTCATGCGAATCATCAAGAAAAGTGATTACAAAATAGTGGATCAGCTTCATCAGACGCCTTCCAAGATCTCAATCCTATCATTGCTCATGTGCTCCGAAGCCCATCGGAATGCACTACTCAAAGTGTTGCACGCAGCTTATGTGCCTGAAGAGATCACCGTCAATCAGTTGGAAGCTGTAGTTGGAAATGTTAATGCTAGTCACGGACTAGGGTTCACCAACACTGATTTGACCACGGAAGGCCGCAACCATAACAAGGCTTTGCACATAACTATGGAATGTAAAGGAGCAGTCCTTTCCCATGTGCTGGTAGACACAGGGTCATCCCTCAATGTCTTACCTAAGAAGGCCCTTGTGAAGCTAGAATATGACGGATTGGCGTTGAGACCCAGCAACCTGGTGGTGAGAGCCTTTGATGGTTCTAAGAGATCGGTTCTGGGTGAGATTGAGTTGCCCATAACGATTGGCCCGCAAACTTTCAAAACGACCTTCTACGTGATGGATATACAGCCTGCCTACAGCTATCTGTTGGGTAGGCCATGGACTCACGCCGCTGGCGCCGTGACCTCAACCCTTCACCAGAAGTTAAAATTCGAGTGGGAGGGTCAAGTCGTTACAATCTGTGGAGAGGAGGATATTTTTGTCAGCCACCTGGCTACCTATAAGTACATTGAGATGGATGGGGAGATCCATGAAACAATGAGCCAAGGTTTCGAAGCCTTGAACATAAATGAAACATCTGCTGTACCTGGAACTTCAATGACATCATACCAACAAGCCCGGAAGGTTGTTGAGGAAGGAACTGCCTAAGGCTGGGGCAAACTACTACCGGTGGAGAAGAAAGAGGATAGATTTGGGTTGGGTTACAAACCAAATCAACAAGATCAAGCAGAGGCTGCAAAAGAGCCCAATTTTGTTAGTGGGGGGATGCTCACCCCTGATGCTGTCAACAATTTGGAAGACGAGCTGGAAGAAGAACGCAACCTGGAAAGCTGGATTCGTCCAAAGATCCCGGGGAGCAGTATCTCGAACTGGTCTTCCCAGGAAATTATAAGAGTTACTCATGCAGAGTAATTATTATTTCCTGTATTTTATAGCATGCATCAAAGTCTTGCATCTTGCCCAAGATGACAAGACTCATTTTGTAATCGGGCCATCTGTACTTTTTGTGCAACAAGATTAATCAATGAAATATCAGACATCTTTTTGCAAATGAGTCTTTTCTCTTTTCCGTTCACTGTTTTTCCATTTTTCTTTTTGTACAAAAAATAAATGGCAGTGTTTTCAAAATGGCAACTTTATTTCACTTTTCAAAACAAGATTAAAATTAAATCACTAAAATGAACAAACTGAACCCTTGCAGAGTGTGCCTTCCAGACAACACCGACAACAGCACGGCTATGACTTCGTATGACTTTGACAATCCAATCAATCAAGCTGATGAATGGGTTGAAGAAGAATATGAGCTTCCTGAAGAGCTAGCCAGGTTGTTAAGACAAGAGGAAAAGGTTATCACTCCTCACCAGGAGGAGGTTGAAACGATCAATCTTGGTACAGATGAAGACGTGAAAGAAGTTAAAATCGGGGCCTGCCTGCAAGACTCAGTAAAGAGACAGCTGATTGACCTGCTTCAAGAGTATGTGGACGTGTTCGCTTGGTCTTATCAAGATATGCCAGGGTTGGATACCGACATTGTTGTGCACAAGCTGCCTTTGAGAGAAGAATGCCCGCCGGTTAAACAGAAACTGCGCCGTACTCGTCCAGACATGGCTATGAAAATCAAGGAAGAGGTACAAAAGCAATGGGACGCCGGGTTCCTTGCTGTAACTAGCTATCCGCCGTGGGTTGCTAATATAGTACCTGTGCCTAAGAAAGACGGCAAAGTAAGGATGTGCGTTGACTACCGGGATCTGAACAGAGCCAGCCCGAAAGATGATTTCCCTTTACCCCACATTGATGTATTGGTGGATAATACGGCTCAGTTCTCGGTATTCTCCTTCATGGATGGATTTTCAGGATACAATCAGATTAAAATGTCACCTGAAGACATGGAGAAGACAACCTTCATCACACCTTGGGGCACGTTCTTCTACAAGGTAATGCCATTTGGGCTCAAGAATGCCGGTGCAACATATCAACGGGCTATGGTAACATTATTCCACGATATGATTCATAAAGAGATAGAATGTTATGTGGATGACATGATTGCCAAGTCCCTTACTGAAGAAGACCATCTGGTAAATCTGCTAAAGTTGTTCAAGCGTCTGAGAAAGTACCAACTGAAGCTGAACCCCAACAAGTGCACATTCGGGGTGCGATCTGGTAAGCTGCTGGGTTTTATTGTAAGCGAGAAAGGGATTGAAGTTGACCCTGACAAAGTCAAAGCCATCCAAGAGATGCATGCACCAAAGACAGAGAAGGAAGTTCGAGGGTTCTTAGGTCGATTGAACTACATATCAAGGTTCATATCTCACCTTACAGCAACCTGTGAGCCCTTGTTCAAATTGTTAAGAAAAGAACAGACGGTCAGGTGGAATGAAGACTGCCAGAAGGCATTTGACAAGATCAAGGAATACTTACAAGAGCCTCCAATCCTTATGCCTCCAGTTGAAGGAAGACCTCTGATAATGTACTTGACAATGTTAGAAGAGTCGATGGGGTGTGTGTTGGGCCAGCATGACGAGTCTGGTCGAAAAGAGTATGCAATATACTACCTAAGCAAAAAGTTTACCGACTGTGAACAACGTTATTCACTGCTCGAGAAAACTTGTTGTGCTTTAGCGTGGGCTGCTCACCGACTGAGGCAGTATATGTTGACCCACACTACTTTGTTGATCTCAAAAATGGACCCAGTTAAGTACATATTTGAGAAGCCAGCTCTTACCGGACGGGTTGCAAGATGGCAAATGATCCTCACAGAGTATGACATCCAGTACACATCTCAGAAAGCCATCAAGGGCAGTGTATTGTCTGAATATCTTGCTGAGCAACCCATTGATTATTACCAGCCTATGAGATTTGACTTCCCTGACGAAGACATCATGTTCATAAAAGCAAAAGATCATGAAGAGCCTATTCACACTGAAGGGCCTGACCCGGAAGAAGAATGGACTATGATGTTTGATGGGGCTGTTAACATGAATGGTCGCGGTGTTGGTGCAGTACTCATCACACCCAAAGGAGTTCACATGCCTTTCTCGGCAAAACTCACTTTCAACTGCACTAACAACGAAGCTGAATACGAAGCTTGCATTATGGGTCTTGAGGAAGCCATTGACCTCAGGATCAAGACATTGACCGTATTCGGAGATTCAGCTCTGGTAATCAATCAAACCAACGGCAAATGGTACACCCACCAGGATCATCTGATACCTTACAGGGATTATACAAGGAGGTTATTGACTTTCTTTACAACAGTCAAGCTTGAGTATATCCCTCGGGACGAGAATCAGTTTGCAGATGCTCTGGCTACCATTTCGTCCATGATCAAAGTTCAAACTGTCAACTTTGTACCTCAGATCTCAGTGTCCAGACTTAACAGACCAGCATATGTGTTCGCAGCAGATATTGTTAAAGATGATAAGCCTTGGTTCCACGACATTAAGTGATTCTTGGAGGATCAAACATACCCATCTGGGGCATCTCCCAATGATAAGAAGACCTTGAGAAGGCTGGCTGGTAGTTTCTTTCTGAACACTGATGGGTCTTTATACAAAAGGAACTTTGATATGGTACTCCTCAGATGTGTGGACAAGACAGAAGCAGATTTGTTGATGCACGAGGTGCATGAAGGATCTTTTGGTACTCATGCTGGAGGGCATGCCATGGCTAAGAAATTGCTAAGATCAGGTTATTACTGGATCACGATGGATGCTGACTGTTGTGCCTACGCCAAGAAATGCCATAAATGCCAGATTTATGCAGATAAGGTGCATGTGCCTCCCAATCCTCTGAATGTGATGTCTTCACCCTGGCCCTTTGCTATGTGGGGCATTGACATGATTGGTAAGATTGAGCCAACTGCTTCGAATGGCCACAGATTCATCCTGGTTGCCATTGACTATTTCACCAAGTGGGTCGAAGCAGCTTCCTATGCCAATGTTACAAGGCAGGTGGTAGCCAGATTTCTGAAAAGAGATATCATCTGTCGATACGGAGTTCCCGAGCGAATCATTACTGACAATGGTTCCAACTTGAACAATAAAATGATGGCAGAGCTATGCCGGGACTTCAAAATTCAACACCACAATTCTTCTCCTTACAGGCCAAAGATGAATGGCGCTGTTGAGGCAGCTAATAAGAATATCAAGAAGATTGTGCAGAAGATGGTAGTCACCTACAAAGACTGGCATGAAATGCTACCGTTTGCCTTGCATGGGTACCGCACGTCAATCAGAACATCCACTGGGGCAACACCGTATCAGCTTGTGTATGGTATGGAAGCAGTCCTACCAGTTGAAGTCCTCCTTACGGGTACTGATGGATGTTAAACTGAGTGAAGCAGAATGGGTTCGGGCCCGATACGAACAACTGAGTCTGATTGAAGAGAAGAGATTGGCTGCAATCTGTCATGGACAGTTGTATCAGAAAAGAATGAAGAGAGCCTTCGATCAGAAAGTCAGGCACCGAGAGTACCAAGTAGGAGATCTGGTGCTAAAAAGGATCCTCCCTCCTCATACAGACCACAGGGGCAAATGGACTCCAAATTATGAAGGACCATTTGTAGTGAAGAAAGTTTTTTCCGGTGGAGCATTGATGCTCAGCACCATGGATGGTGAAGACTTCCCGTCCCCTGTGAATTCAGATGCAGTTAAAAAATACTTTGCATAAAAATGACCCGCTGGACATAAAAACAGAATGTAAGTCCAGGAAAAAATAGGGCATCCCGGCGAGTCAAAAACAGAATAAAAGACTCGGGCAAAAATAAGGGAAAATAAATGAAAAATGTACACCCGCTGAGTTGAAAAGCCACATTGGACAACTCAGGTAAAAATGGGTATCCCGATGGATTGAAAACCCGAAAGGGCGATCCATGCAAAATAAGGGAATAAGCGAACGACTGCAGTCTGAATTCGTCTGTATCGTTTACAACTTGGTAAGCTTCGAAAGGATCAAGCCTCAGTCAGAATCAGCCTTCTTCAGAAAGCAAGATGAGAAGAACGTCAAAAGTCATACGAGTCATAGCAGGAGAGGAAGCTCCTTAAAGCGTCATCAACATTGCCAGTATTTTGTTTCTCAATTTGTAACGATCTCCTCATTTCAGGGGATTTGTTTCTTTGACTGTATCTCGCCAATTCAGGGCATATGAATTAATAAAATCAGATTTTCAGTCATGTTTCGTCTTGTACATTTTTATTTGCAAAGATGTCTGATGTCTTAAAGAAAAACTGATTGCATGGATACAGATGCTTATCTTCAAAAAATATAATAAAAGTCACATGCTTGCAGGAAATATACTTACTCTCAGAAGTACCTAACTCCTATGACGGAATCCTGTAAAGGATACCTCGGGATTACTTGTGCGTTTCTCTATCTTTTCAGAATTGCAGGTGTTCGGAACGCAACTTGGGGCATGTAAGCTTCATCCCAATAAGTTGACAAATCAACACTCAGCGCCAAAGTGTCTTCTCCCCAGCTGAGTTGCCACTTATTACTTCTCCCCATCAGAGTTGCCAGGCATCACAGAAGGCGCCCATATCCCCGGCTGAGTCAAGGATCCTCTTCAACAGAATCCCTAGGGAGGTCTTTCAGTGATTTCTCTTTCTCCCCAGCCGAGTTGCCATCTCACCCTCGGCCGAGTACAAAAGTCAGGGAGTCCTCTCCCCACAGAGTCTCAACCTCTGCCCAGGAAGAGCAGTGCATTGAAGAATCACAACAGAGTGAAGAAAGCTTCTACAAACCCCAGCTGGGTCTCTCATTTATAAGGATGGGTCTATCAAGGACCCATATCTCCAAGCAGATATCATATCGTCAGATCTACCAATGATCTCACCCCCAGCTGGGATGCTCATTTCAAGCAGATCGACCGAAGATCGTCACAGCGGCGGGACCCGGATCCCGGTTTGGTATCTTTGCATAATCATAACATTCACATCATAATCACCCACAAAGCGTAGCATTCCGTTTAATACGGAGCATTACGGCAAAAATCAAGCATATAGCATAATCATGAGCCATGTTTCGAATCAACACTTGTGAATAATGACACTCCGTCAATATGCAGAATACTTCCCCCGAATCCCCAGCGGAGGTTCCCCAGCAAAAGCAGTTACCTCACATTCGCAAACACCAGTATATACTCTCTTCGACACCCGCCTGTGTCATAACCCCAGCAGAAAGCCAAAGACGTCCTCTTTGCACTCACATACACTTACACATACAATCCTTTGACACCCGTCCATGTCATATCCCCAGCGCAGTCATCTATACTTTGTATATCAGATACTTGTTTATATTACACTCTTCTCCTTTTGACACTCGTCCGTGTCACTCTCCCCAGCAGTTAAATACTCATCTGTATACCAATCACTCTTATACTGATACTCGTCCGTATCTTATATATACCACTTATATATCCCCACAAATTCAACACTAGTCCCTTTTCTTTGTTAACTCGTTGATACTCGTCCGTACCATCATCTTAGAACATGCGTCAAGCGTTTGTTTCTACCTGGTACTCGTCCGTATCATAGTCTTACGGATGCTCGTCCGCATCTTTAATTCATACACTGTGTCAAACACTTTTGTCTTCTTGAAAATAGATACTTGCCTGTGTCTACTATTCCCCTGAAGAATCCTCTTAGATTCAACACTCGTCCGTGTTCCTTGTTAACCAGTTGATACTCGTCCGTATCATCATCTCTGAGCACGTGTCAGTATTTGTTTCAACCCGATACTCGTCCGTATCGTAATCTTAAGGATGCTCGTCCGCATCTTTAATCTATACACAGCATCTAAACACTTATACCTTTTGTTTCTTGGATATAAACACTCGTCCGTGTTTACTATTCCCCAGTAGATCACCAACAAAGCATTTCTTTTCTTTTTATCTAACACTCGTCCTGTGTCATGATAAACCCTGAGAGCAGTCATACCCTGCTAGGTGGTCGTCCTCCACCTCTTGATGGTCGTCCTCCATCATGCTCATCCGATGGCCGTCCCCATCGTTGATTTTTAGCAGCCGTCCCCTGCTAGGTGGTCGTCCTCCACCTCTTGATGATCATCCTTCATCATTTTATCCAATGGTCGTCCCCATTGTTGATTTTGGTTATCTGGCATTCGTCCTATGTCATGATAAACCTTGAGAGCAGCCGTCCCCTGCTAGGTGGTCGTCCTCCACCTCTTGATGGTCGTCCTCCATCATGCTCATCCGATGGCTGTCCCCATCGTTGACCTTTTATCCGGCATTCGTCTAATGTCGCGATATTTTCGGCAGCCGTACCCTGCCAGGTGGTCGTCCTCCACCTTAGATGACCGTCCCTCATCTTATACCCAACAGAGCAGCCGTCCCCTGCTAGGAGATCGTCCTTCACCTTTGATGACCGTACCTCATCATCTGTTTATTTCATTTATTCTTTAACCCGATGGCCGTCCCCGTCGTGGTCCTTTTTTTCAGTTTAACCCGATGGCCGTCCCCATCGTTGGTTACCTTACTTTACGAACTTGATGGCCGTCCCCGTCATGTTTCATTAATCCCCAGAGAATTTTACAGCTTTATCTTGATGGTCGTCCCCATCATAATTCTTTTATCCCCAGCATGTCGGCCGTCCCCGTCATTGCTTTATTTTCCGCACTTTTCCCAGCATGTCGGCCGTCCCCGTCATTGCTCTTTACCCAGCAGTCGTCCTCTGCTCGACGGTCGTCCTCCATCGCCCACACTTTACAATATACTTTATTTTCCTTTACAATCTATATCCCTTTTCTTCTTCATTCTGTGAGTGCAAATTCTGGACTGTCTTTGGTATTCAACCACAAGTTATCTTGTTTGCCTGTTAAGCCGTTGCTTACATCCTGCACAGCTAACTCATGTTTGAATAGGGGCAGCTGTAAACACCCCAAATTTTCCCTCACCCATTCACACCATGGCTTGTGATCATTTCATATGCATAAACACAATCATAACATCTCATATCACATTTTTAAGTCTTTGCATTGGTTCTAAGTCATCTGCATCTAGGGTTTGTGATCTGAGCAATCCAAGAGCTTCTTGAGCCACTCCAAAAGTCAACAATCACTTCAAAGGTGTCTATGTGTGTTCAAGTATCATATTATATCTTCTCAAAGTCAAGAATGCCAAAGAATCACAAGAACTGGGATTGGTATGGATGCAGAGCCAGGTTTGACTGCACAGATGACCTAAAATTAGGGTTTTGGTTTCAGAGGCCATAACTACAATTTTTTTTGGTCATTCTTGTTTCTATTGGTCTCTATATGGTATAGGGAGTATGCATATCAATTTTCATGAAGAAATTCCATGGGGAAGTCATCTGATCAAGAGTTGACTTTCTGGACAAGTCAGTGCAAAATCAGGGCATCTGAGGCCCCCAATGACCCAACCAAGGGGTGATCTTCATCATTTTGAGTGTATATGATCTTTATTTGATCATATAAGAAGGTTGAAGTTCACAAAATTCAAGAATTACAAGTTTTTGCAAAGTTGACTTTTTAGGGCATGGTTGACTTTCAATGAAATGTCATTTTATGCAACTTTTTCAACCCTTACTTTTTGATCCAAAAATGCTTCAAATGGAAAAACTTTGGTCATGAAAGTTGTATATTAGATCTTTCCCTTTTCAAAAAGTACAAGAACATGACCTAATTCATTTTGGATCAAAAGTTATGGTGTGTCAAAGTTCGCTAAAATCACTAATTTTCAAAATGTGCACCAAATGGAAAACTTGCAAAAACTTTGTACCAAGGCATTTGTGACTTCTAATTCATGTCTAACCATTACACAAACATCACATGTACCCTAAAGTTCAGAATGGACTAAGAGTTTCTCATGTTTCATGGTTTGTATAGCAAGATCTTTCCATATGAACCAAAAGGGAACCAAGTTGCAAAACCATCATAACACTTCAGTCCACTTGTTGCCTTGGATGCTGAACCAACCCTAGCCTTTCCCCTCACCATGCTGCGCCAGCCCACACACTTGTACTAGCCTAGAACACAACCCATGCTTCTCTTACACAAGAGTGGACTTTTTGCAAAAGCAAACTCACCTATCACAGCAGGCCAAGTCACATCACCTGACCAATAAGCTTTGTTTATGTGGATCAAATGCCAGCCATTTCATACATCAAGCAAGCCTGAAGCAAGCCATAGCACAACATACACATTTTCACCCTCACTTGCAAAATCTTTCGAAACTGATCACACAGCTCACAAACACAAAAACAAACTTCATAGATCAACTCAACTCATCTTCCTGGTCACAAAGCATCCATCACCATAGCCTAAAACCTCCAGAATCCCAAATACGATTTCTCTTCCCCATTGAACAGAACTTGTTCAAACCTCAAAACCAGCCATCATAAACTCTTTCCAAGCATTGAAAGCTTCTCAGGAGGTCAAGTGGAGTTGATTGCAAGCAGGAAAGCATCTAGAAAGCTGTGAACTGAAAGCTTCAAAACTCAGGTAGCTCAAGAACTTTTTTTCCAGAAATCCCTTTTTAAGTTCTTAAGTTGTTATTCATGCTTCCCTGATCATAAATATGTCATTGGTTTTGAAAATGGTGGCAAAATAAGGATGTAATCGTGTTCTGAAAGTTTTGCCCTAAAATTTTGTTTGTTTCGATTCATGTGATTGATGAAATATAAATGAGTTTTAGCTTGGGGTTTTGATTCAGTGAAGTGTGGGAATCATCTCTGTGTTCTTAGATTTCATTTTAGTTGCGTTTTGAGAGTTTTAGAAATTTTCAGGTGGGGTTCCCACCGGAGAAGACGACCGGAGGTCTTCTCCGGCCACCTGAAAATAATTAGGGTTTAATCCCTGTAATTATTGAAGTTTGAATCTGGTACGTTGGATCCTTTGACTCTGTTGACTTCGCGCGCGTGTGAATGGTCCAGATGCACTCATTAAGCCCTAACCTCAATTAGTTAATTCATAAATCAGAATTAGGAAGTTTGAATTTCAGCCTTTGATCTGCGCGCGCAGTCAACAAATCTTTCCCCAGATGAATCCTGGCCCTCCATTGCGCATACTTCCCTTTTATTTCATTTTTAATTCATTTCTTTTGTTATATTTTGTACAATTTATTTAAAATAGCAAAATTGTTTTAAAAATTATGAAACTTTTTGTCAAGAGTTTCATTAATTTTTAAAACACAAAAATATTTTTATTTTCATTTTCAGCATTAAAAAAGTATTTTTAAATATTTAAGAGTTTATTTTTAATTGATTAATGAAAATTAATTTATTAAAAATACTTTTAGGTATTTAAAAATCACCAAAAAATTCATGAAATGTTTTGAAACATTTAGAAACATTGTCCAACCTTCAAACCAAATTTATTTTTTGATCTTGATGCATTTTGAGAATTTTTCATTGAATTAAAATCATTTTTATGCATTATTTTGATCCAAACTTCAAAAAATCATTTCTGCCTAACCATGAAGAGTTGGACCTTGATTCTTTTTGCATTGCATTGTGTTTAGCATGTAGTTTGTGAGGTTAAATGGCCATGATTTGATCTTTCATTTTCAATTTGTTTGATAATTTTCTTGTTAAGGAACCCTAAAACCCTAGAAAACATAGGAAAATCATAACTTGGAATTGGTTAGGAGTTGAGACTTCTCCTTTGGGAAGTGAGTTAGTATAGGATTAGGGATCCTTTGAATGCATTTTCAAATTTTTATCATAGTGTTTGCTTCTGGTTTTGGTTTTTGTTTGTGGCATTGTTCATAAACCCTAATTTGGGCTTCCATATGCATCCATCTTGCATCTTCTTGCATAACATGACATGCCATGACATTCCATACATCCATTTGATTCATTGATCATCATAAGACATATTGAAAGCATATTTGATCATTACATTTTGCATTTGTCATGTTGTATGCCATGTGCATTCCATAACTTTTCATGTATGTTCTTGGTTCTTAACTTGCTCCATTTGCATTCATAAGCTTGTATGATCATCCACATGTGTTGTTTCTGGTTTGTAGCATCTCATAGCATCATTAACATCCCATGTGTGGTTCTGGTTTTGATTTACATCATACCATTTCATCTCATTTTGCATTGCATTGCATTCTCTTTTCTAACTTTTCAGGTGGTAAGTGGCTTTGAGAAGTGAATTTGCCTTCACTTCTCATAACTTCTCTTCATCTCTATCTTGCATCCATGCTGCATTTTTATATATGTTTGAGTTTGAGCTTGCTCATTCTTCTTCTTCCCACTTTATTTCTTCAAGTGACTTGACTTCTTGAATGAAGCAAGTTGCTTTGCTTCTCTTGATCCTTTCATCTGCTTCCTGGTGGTTCCATTGAAGACTTCTCTTGAAAACCTCACAAACCTTAGGAACAACCAAGCATGACAATGATTAGGGTTTTGATTAGTCTCCCCTCTTAGTTTTACCTTTGTGTCTCTTTTGAGTCTTCTCTTCTCATCTCATAATCAGGGACTAAACCCTAAAGGCTTTAAGGCTGTGTGATTAAGCTTATGCCTGCATCCTTCTATTAGGATGGAGTGTATAACTTTAATCCTAAGTGTTGAACCCTTAATGTGTTTAAATCCTCTAATTAATTCACATAATAATCATCAAGACATCACACTTGTAACTTGGGCCTTGCATTAGGGTTCTAATTCTTCCTTAATTGGTTAAGAAGGACTAACCCTAGTGTTAATGGACAAGTCCCCCTCAAGTTGTCTTATAAACTCTAAAACTCACTTCATCATCATATCATTAACTAAAATCCACTCAATAAAGGCTTTGTTTTGTTATGAGTTTAATCCCTAATCATGGATTAAGTTGAGGAGCTTTCCTCAGCTTAAACATTCTCATCTATTATCCTTCTATTAGGATGGTGTAATGAGTCTGTTTAATCCCTGATTATGGCTTAACCTCATTACTCAACACTAAACAAAAACACCAAAAACATCTAAATAATCACAAGTAGGTTAATGATCTTAATCCTACATCAAAGGTGATTAAGTGTGAGAATCTGACTTCACACTTAAGGTATTCTCATTACCCCTAATCAGAGGGAAGATGTGATGAGTTTACTAAATCCATTGGTTTAGGCTTAAGCTCATTAACTTATGACAAAAATCCAAAAAGCAATAAAAGACTGAAAACACAAAAACAAACAATAATCGTCTCCTCCGGGATTCTTTTCTCATCTCATTCACTCACAACCGAGAACTTGCTTCTTCCGTCTAATGCAAGACAGTTTGCATCTGGGCCAGACAGATCATACACTTGAGCATAGGCAAGTAAGCAGTTCACAAGTCAATTCATCTTTCAGTCTCTTTGGGTCGAACTACGGTGTTCTGACTTCCTCATTGCACGAGAGGATACGTAGGCATAACTTAACAGTTATCGAACAAAAGTATCTGTATATTCCCCCTCCTTCTAGCTTCATTCTTAAGCCTCATGATCTTGAGCATTTCACTCCTGTTCTTACACTGACACTGTATATATCACACTTTACACTTCTCTTACACTGACACCTGTACATTCTTTTCCAGCTATTTTATACACAAATTGCACTGACACTACCCCTTTAAAACACAATTCTTGCAAGCGTGGATCCCGTCGAGTACGACGGACAATCTGGGTGCTAATACCTTCCCAGGTTGTAACCAACCCCCTTTCTCAGTCTCTCTGGTTAGCAAACCGTCTTATCCATTCTTTTTCTAGGTCTATGCAGCATTGCCTTTCCTCCGGGATAAAAATGCCTAGCTGGCGACTCTTTTCATCTCCAGTGAGTTCACGGCTGTGTGTTCTCATTGTCCCTCTCGCCGACCGTTCGCGTCTGTACCCTATCTGACTTAGCTTCATTTATCGGGAGCGACACCCTATACTGTGAAGTGCAACCTAATTCAGCTATTGTCAGGCAAGCTGCCTGGGCTTGGGACAACATCCAGACAAAAGGGATAGCTATTCTTGGAAGATGTAACAATGTTGCTTCAGCTCAGTACTCTGACTGGTCCCGTACTAGAGCTCAGATTACCATAATGCCTTTTACCTTGGAAGACACACCTGGACCATATACAGTACAACCTGCAACAACTGTTAGCCTGGAGGAATTTGAAAAGCTGAAAGAGAGGAATAATTAGCTATCTGAAGCCCTGAAGAAGACTCTTTGGGAAAGAAATGACGGTCGCCTGGACATTGAGAGATTGGAAAGACTCAAGACTGAGCATCTTACCAAGATTGAAAGGACAGATGACTACATAAGGAAAGCAAGGGTCGGGGAACAAATATTGAAGAATGCCTGTAAGGAGGCCAAGATTCAGAAATCTAGGGCTGAACATTACTTGGAAGAGAGTCAGGCTAGGTGGATCAGGATCATCGAAGCCCGTGCATAAGAAGACCAAAGGACTCAGGCCAAGATTGAGCAGTTGGAGGCCAATGAGAAGAAGCAGCAGGAAGCTTTATTGGCAGCTCAGAAAGAGATTTCAGAATTGAAGCCTCGAGCAGGGTTAAAGATATCAAAAGATCAGGACATGCATAAGAAGCTAACTAATGCCATTGCTACCCGGAACCTCCTCATTAGGACCATTACAGGACATCCAGCTGGTCCGGTGACTGAGGCACTCCTGAAGGAAGTCAGGGAAGATGACTTTGGACTGTGTCGCTCCCGCAAAATGAGGCTAACTCAAATGGAGTACAGACGCGAACGGTCGCGAAGAGGAGAGAACACACAAGGGTGGACTGAAAAGAAAAGAGTCGCCAGCTAGGCATTTTTATCCCGAAGGAAGGGTAATGCTGCATGAACCTAAGAAAAGATGGATAAGACGGTCGCGAACCAGAGAAACTGAGAAAGGGGGTTGGTTACAACCTGGGAAGGTATTAGCACCCAGATTGTCCGTCGTACTCGATGGGATCCACGCTTGAAAGGTTTGTGTTTTAAAGGGGTAGTGTCAGTGCTATCTGTGTGCAAAAGCTGGAAAATAATACAAGTGTCAGTGTAAGAAAAATGTGAAATGAATAAAAGAAGTGTCAGTGTAAGAACATGAGTGGAATGCTCAAGAATATGAGGCTTAGAGAATAATGCTAGAAGAGGGGGGAATATACAGAGACTTTTGTTCGATAACTGTTAAGTTATGCCTACGTATCCTCTCGTGCAATGAGGAAGTCAGAACACCGTAGTTCGACTCAAAGAGACTGAAAGATAAATTGACTTGTGAACTGCTTACTTGTCTATGCTCAAGCGTATGACCTGTCTAGCTCAGGTGCAAACTGTCTTGCATTAGACGGAAGAAGCAAGTTCTCGTTTATGAGTGAATGAGGTGAGAAAAGAATCCCGAAGGAGACGATTATGATTTTGTTTTTGGTGTTTTCAATCTTTTATTGCTTTTGGATTTGTCATAAGTTAATGAGCTTAAGCCTAAACCAAGGGTTAGTAAACTCATCACATCCTCCCTCTGATTAGGGGTAATGAGAATACCCTAAGTATGAAGTAAGCACCTCACACTTAATCACCATGATGTAGGATTAAGATCATTAACCTACTTGTGATTAATTAGATGTTTTTGGAGTTTCTGTTTAGTGTTAAGTAATGAGTTTAAGCCATAATCAAGGATTTAATGGACTCATTACACCATCCTAATAGAAGGATAATAGATGTGAACATTTAAGCTGAGGAAGGCTCCTCAACTTAATCCATGATTAGGGATTGACCTCATGACAAAACAAAACCTTTATTAAAGTGGATTTTAGTTAATGGTAAGATTAAGAAGTGAGTTTTATGGTTTGTAAGACAACTTGAGGAGGACTTGTCCATTAACACTAGGGTTCGTCCTTCTTAACCAATTAAGGAAGAATTAGAACCCTAATGCAAGGCCCAAGTTACAAGCTTGATGTCTTAGTGATTATTAGATGGATTAATTAAAGGATTTAAACACATTAAGGGTTTAACACTTAGGATTAAAGTTATACACTCCATCCTAATAGAAGGATACATGCATAACCCTAATCACAAAGCCTTAAAGCCTTAAGGGTTTAGTCCCTGATTAAGAGATGAGAAGAGAAGACTCAAAGATGACACAAAGGTAAAACTAATGGGGGGACTAATCAAACCCTAGTTGTGATCATGCTTGGGTGTCCCTAGGGTTAATGAGGCTTGCAAGAAGATCCTCAAGAGTAAAGCCACCAAGGAAGAAGCAGATAGAAGGAAAAGCAGAAGAAGCAAGACAACTTACTTCACTTAAGAAGATAAGTTGCTTGAAGAAAGAAAGAGGAGAAGGAGCATGAATGAGCAAGCTCACTCTAATCCAAAAATAAAATGCAGCAATGAATGCATAGAGAGATGAGAAGAGATTATGATAAGTGAAGGCAAATTCACTTCTCAAACACTTACCACCTGAAAAGTTAGCAACAAAGGAATGAAGTGAAATGAAAATGAGATGAGATGCAAGGATGCCAACCAAAATCATAAGCATATCATAAGGCCAATGATGCTATGGGATGGCATGAAATCATGTCATGTGATGTGGATGATTATACAAGCAAGGAGGATGCAAATGAAACATGTAAGAACCATGAAAGTTCATGAATGCATATGACATGAAATGAAAGCAAAAGCATGGCAAATGGATGATGCAATGATCAAACATGATTATAATGTGTCCTAAGATGTCTAAGAGGACATGTGAATGAACAAAATGTCATGGTAAGTTCATGTATGCAAGCATATGAAGGATGAATGCAAATGAAGATACATATTAGGGTTTATGCACAAGATACAAAGAAAAATTCAAAATCAGAAGCAAATGATAAGATAAAAAATTGAAAATGGGATCAAAGGTACCCTAAACCTATACAAGTTCACTGCCCAAAAGGGAAGACCTAACTCTTAACCCTAAAGAAGTTATGATTTTCTCAAGTTTGCTAGGGTTTTAAGATACCTTACAATGATAAATGCAAAACAAATTGAAAATGAAAGATAAATTCAAACCAATTTTATCCTAGAAACTACATGACATGGGGAATGCAATGCAAAAAAGAACCATCATTAAACTCTTCATGGTTGGGCAGAAAGGATTTTTTTAAGTTAGGGTAAAAATATTGACTTTTCAGAACCCTAAATCCAAATAAAAATGTCAAAATGGGTCAAGAACCAAAAATAAATTTGTGTGAAGGGTTTGATAATGTTTCTAAATGTTTTAAAAAGCTCTCTAAATGTTTTTGGAATTTTTAAATACCTAAATGTATTTTTAATTAATTAATCCTCATTAACTAATTAAAAATAATCATTTAAATGATTTAAAAATAATTTTTAATGCAAAAAATAAAAATAAAAATATTTTTGGTTCCTGAAAATAAATAAAAGCTGGGATTAAAATTTCCAGAATTTTTTGATGTCATTTGCTATTTTTTTTAAAATTCGTTCAAATAAATAGAAAACAAATGAAATAATTATTAAATAAAATGAGAAAATGAGAAAGTCAGCCAATCCAAAGGCCCATGTTCAAACTCAAGATGGAGGGAATTGACTTCGCGCGCTATCCAAGGGCCAGAATTCAAACTACGTTAATTACACAATTAAGAGGGAGGGAATTGACTTCGAAACAAAACGGAAAATTTCACAGAAATTTCAGAAGCTTCATACATGCTTAAAACTAAATCATTTTCAAAACCAAAAGGTGCAGTGTGATCAGTGAAGCATGGAAAACAATCTAAGAACTTAAGAAATTGTTTATGGAAAAAATGTTCTTGGTGATACCTGAACTGAAGCTTTCGAAAATGGCACTGGCTAACTGTTTCTTTGCTTCAAATCAGCTCCAATGATCCTCCTGAAGAGTTTGTGATGCTTGGTTGGAGTTTATATGGTCTCTAAATGAAGTTGGAAAAAGTTCAGTACAAGCAATGTCAAATCGTGTTTTTGATTCAGGGTGTTTTAGGGCAAAATGAAGGGTGGGAAATGATCAGTGATGATTATGGAGTTGGATGGTGGAAAACGTTTTGAGGTTTGATGGCTGAGCTATGAGTTTCGAAGACTTTTGCATAAGAGGGAGTTTTTGTGATTGCTGAGTTCTTGGAGGTTTCAGCTTGTGTTATGTTATGGAATGGCTTGCTTTTGGTACACATATCATGTTGGGATAAGTCAGAGGGTGGGTGGTGGCCTATGTTGATTGGTATGGGCAAGTTGCAAAAATGTTAAGAGTTGGTGTACTTGGGGTATGGGCAAGTGGCAGGCTGAGACAAGGGCATGACTATGCGCAACAAGGATCAAGGAATGCTATGAAATCAGATTTGATGAGCTGTGGCAAGTGGATGAAAGGTTTTTATCCATTTTGCAAATTCATGAAGTTTTGGCCCCTTTTGGATTTTGTAAAGTTCAAGGCATGAAACTTGGAATTTCTTTGGGCAATTCTGAATTTTATGCAATTTATGAAGTTTGTGTAATGGTTAGAAGTCAAATTGAGGTCACAAAATGCTTTGGCAAGTGTTTTTGCAAACTTCGCTCTTTGGTGCATAAGTGAAATTTTGTGATTTTTCCCAACTTTGCAAGGGCATAACTTGAGTTCTATGATGAATTAGATCAAGTTCTTGTAATTTTTTGAAAAGGGAATGATCCAATCTACAACTTTCATGACCAAGAATTTTTCATTTGAAGCATTTTTTAATCCAAAAGAGGAGGTTGAAAAACTTTCCCAAAATGTCAATTTTGCATTACAAGTCACTTTCCCAAAATGACAACTTTGCAAATGGCTTGAAAATCTTCAATTTTGTGAACTTATAACTTCTTCTAAGATCAAATAAAGATCATATACACCCAAAATGATGGAGAAGACCCTTTGGTTGGATGATTTGGGTCCTCAGATGCCCTGATTTTGCACTAGCATGCTCAAGAAGTTATCTAATGATCAGATGCCTTCCCCATTGAATTTATTCATGAAAATTGGTGTGCATGATACTTATATCATATAATGACCAATAGAAACAATAATGAGCAAAAAAATTGGAGTTATGGCCTCTGAAACCAAAACCCTAATTTTAGGTCATCTGTGCAGTTAAGCTTGGCTCTGCTTCCATACCTTCCTCAGTTCTTGTGATTTTATGACTTCTTTGATCTTGGGAGGATATAATATGATGCTTGAACATACATGGACCCTCTTGAGATGATTGAAGCCCTTTGGAGTGGCTCAGATAGCTCAGGGATTGCTCAGATCACAAACCCTAAATGCAGATGACTTTGAACCAATGCAGTGAGGTAAAAATACAATGTGAGATGCTATGATTGAACTTATGCTAATGAAAAGATCACAAGCCATGGTGAAATGAGTGAGGTCAAATTTGGGGTGTTTACAGCTGCCCCTATTCAAACATGAGTTAGATGTGTAGGATGTAAGCAGCGGCTTAACAGGAAAACAAGATAACTTGTGGTTGAATACCAAAGACAGTCCAAAATTTGCACTCACTGAATGAAGAAGAAAAGGGATATAGATTGTAAAAGGAAGTAAAGTATGATTATAAAGTGCGGGCGACGGAGGACAACCGTCGAGCTGAGGACGACTGCTGGGGATAAAGCAATGACGGGGACGGCCGACATGCTGGGGAAATGGAGGTATCATGATGGGGACGACCATCAAGTAAAGGAACAAAACTCTCTGGGATTAAAGGCAAAGTAAATGATGGGGACGACCATCAGGTTCAAAGCATCAATGAAATAAATGATGAGGTACGGTCATCAAAGAAGTCTGGCTATGATTATGCAAAAGATACCGATCCGGGATTCGGATCCCGTTGCTGCGAAGATCTCT